>CM032178.1:38823224-38870948 GCA_018908115.1 Anopheles rivulorum | reverse complement strand
CGATGAAAGTCAACACACTCCAACAAGCTGCCCATTCCCGGAGGACACACTCTGCCTGACTTCACTGCCAAAAGTGTGGATATTTATTTCATCTTCCCTAGCTCTATCATTCCCCGCTCTGGAACGTCCCTCCTCGTGGTCGTCTACGGGAGGCAGCTTTATCGAACCCGCATCAACCTTTTCTTCTCTAATGGCCACCGCTAATGGAAGCATCGCTCGAAACTTTCCTTCGCCGTTCTTTACCTTTGTACATAGTTCGTGATCGTCGTCCTTGTGCCTGCAGCCTGCATCTGTCTGTTTGGTGTTTTGGTAGAACGAGCGACGATATTTGTAGATTTGAGTGAACTGCAGATCGTTTTCATACTCGGGTATTTGGGAAAATGTCGCGATTTGGTCCTCGAACTAGTTCCACATTTTCCCAATACCAACAACGAAAGATTTCTAGAGTCGAATCGGATTCATTTCGATTGTAACCTTTGCTTTGCATCAACGCTTATTACGCTGCCATCGGATCCAACCGTCGTAGTGCTGGCTTGACATGAGTTCACGATCGTAATACTCAGTATGTACTTCGAAAAACAACGAACGATTTGAATGTTCCGGCTTTACTTCATCAGGACATTCCTTCACGGATCTAGGATTGCCACCCACGGTGGTACCGTCGGCTCGTGGAGGATAGTCTACTTGTACAGAATGGAATGAATACCGACGATGATATTAATTTAAAATGAAGAATAAAACTCAGATGTACGATGAAATAGTTTGCGTCATAATTATTCATGGAAATGCGCTGCATTTTCCCATACATTCCATGATCATCCATGATCATGCATGCATCCATGATCCATGATCAAACCTTCCCTGGTAATATCACTGCTTAATGACTTATGATTGATTCGGTCCTCGTTATTTTAATTAAAAGTTAGCTTTTACTCACATTTTAGAAACTTTATTTTGAAAGCCCAAACACAGGCCTTTGATAGTAAAATTTATATTAACTTATAATTTTCCAATTATATTTAGCCATTAGCGTAATTTGTCTCAATATTGTTTCTCTTTCCGATGAATTTGTTTAGTTGAGGCGTATTGAAGTGTAAGTGAATGTGTAAATTATAAAGTAATTTATTTTTTATAATCCGAGATGCAATAACAGTAAATAAATTTGATTATGTTCAGGATAGCTTAAATGTAAAATTTCCCGGTGGCTCTTAGTTTAATAAAAATCGATCTTCATCTACAAATTATGAGAATCTCAAAACAATTTGCTTCGTTTAACTCAAGCTGTTTTTTATATTTAATTACTTCGTGTATCAAATATTATGGTGTTCTTTTTTTAATTAATCCTTAAATTTGTACTTTTATTTATATTAATCCTTATTTGGACGATTAAATAAAATCACACCATTTCATCAATAGAATTTTCAGTTTGATAATTTGTTCATTTGTCATGACTTGGTAAACATGTTTAATTTCTGAATGAGCTAATAAAACAGTAGAACTTTGGTTTTTAGTTTTCCGAGATGCTCTTTATGCTTTGTTCCAATCGTTCAAAGAAAACGCTTAAACTACGACACAAACGCTTTGTGATGTATTGCGTGTAGTATACTTTTAGGCACATTATTTCAAATATTTGATTCGCAGCTGATACCTATTGTTAGTTGCAAAAAATTCAAGCGTTGGTAATTTTATACACTCATTAAATGACAAGAATAGCAAATTGTTTTGTATTCTACTTTCACAGAAATGAGCAGTTAGACTAGTTCAAAATAGATTCGAATTTATTTCCTGAAATTCCATTCCGCTTTGTGATCAAGCGATAATCGTCGTTGACATTCTAAAACGACTGTAGGAATCGCCATTGTTCGGGAAACATCTAGTAGGCGGTTCAATCAAGCACGAGATTCTGCATATCGATTCGTTGCTTGCTTGCTTGCAGAACGAATTGCGTGCTTTCGCAAAAGTAACGCTTCGGAAACATTATCCGTTGGCAACCGCCCCTTTTCCCATCACTTTTGTTTCGCTTGATTGAATCAGTAACTGAGCCATTTGGTTGGGTTCTGGTTGAAAAAGTCTGGCTACCGGCACTAACAGCCGCAAATATTGATTTAAAATCAATCGACCATACAAACGGTAGTTGATAACGTTTTATTGCAACGTTTTAATTACGTTGCGTGTTCTTCGTTCTCCGTAAAAGGGAAGGTCGTTCAGTGGTTTGCTTAAGATTTTGGCGATATCCAACCATAGCGCACAAAACAAATGCTTCATCAGGGGACGTTTTTGTCTTCCGTGCTTCGGTCGCATGGTTGCAAAGTATGCTGCGAGTAAAGCACACCAGCTAAACGGTTGCAAAGATTGAAAGTTTTGCGCAAAAACCAAACGTCACCGCTTGCCATGTTTGCTGAAGCTTATCTAGACGAGTGGCATTTTATTTTCGGTTCTCATCCCACCGTTGGTTGATTTGCAAGCGACGGCTCAGCGAAAAGCTGTCCCACAACGAAACGAATTAGCTTAACCCAAAGTGGCTTAAATAATATCGCTTTCTTGCTTCATCAGTTGACTATTGTTTCTGCGTGGCAAGACAAGCCGGTAGTTGTAAGGTGCTCGAGCCGTGGTGGTTTTTTTTTCATCTGTAGCATCTAAACGATCTTATCTTTAGCAGAAGTACCGGGGACGATCATTATCAAAGCTGCACCACAATCGATTCCAAGCGTGGAGTTCACGCAACAAATGGTACACTCGAAAGCACCATTTGTGCGGTCACATCTCGGACTAGATTTATGCGTTTTGAACGAGGTGCAAATGAAAACATGTTTTACTAGGACCGTCGTGGCCTGGCGTGGCGTGGCTTGGCAACGTCTCCCTAATTGATCGTCTTCATTTGCTAAAGTGACCGTAAAGTGAGCTTTTACTATCACGCCCTGTGCACTTAATGGCCGAATGCTGGTGTAGCCCCCGTGTTGAATGACGCTTGTAACGACTATTATGGAACATACCTTGATTTTTGTGTTTTTTTTTTTTTGGTCGAGATTGTTTTTCACACTCAGCTCAGTTGGTCGCATGCAATACAGTCAACCATCTCCTTGCTTGCCAAGTGTCGTGCGTCGGGTAATGCAAATTTTCCCACCCCAAGAAAGGTTTGTGTTTATCTTTGCAAAAAAAAAAGACAAGAGAACCCACCCATGGACTATTGACGTATCTCTCTTGGTCGGACTGCCGGACCGGGTGTGGGTACGAAAGCTGGGTGATTAAATAATAACTGGAACCAAGCATCAGCTCATCTTTCGACCGAACTGGTAGCGCACCAGTCACGGCAAGATCGGATTGCCCGGCTTTTCATCGCGCTGCTTGTACGGGTTCCTGACGTTGGAATTGGGTTGATGGATCTATTACGATTAAGAAACCATTCAAAGTCACACCGAAGCAGGTGGAAAAATGGGTTGAAGCAGCTAGGTACGGTCGAAGGTGTCGAAAGCCAGATACGGGAACAAATCGGCCACAACAACAGCAACGAGAAGCTGCAATCGATCGGTGAAGATTGTTAGGCGAAAGAAGTAGTCCTAGCCGTCGATAAATGGATTATGCGCTCGTGCCGTGCGCCATCGATGGTTAACGGCCTGGGACTTGCCTTATGTCACTCGGTGCTCCGTAGCACTGATGATACGTCCTCCATTTCATTTGCTGCTCTTCGTTTGTGTCGGCCGTTTTTCATCTAACATTGGGGCAGTGGGTGACTATGTTACAGGAACAAATCGCGCTACAGCTGGTTCGCAATGGAAATGTAGCTGGACGAGCAAATACGTAATGCACGAGAGATGTAAATTGATCGTAATGTTCTCCTTTTCGGTGTGCGCTCGGTCGATGACGAGTAATAATTATGATTGGAAAGTTGAGTTATTTTTATATAATTAATTAATAGAAATTACACCATGTGCACAACCAAATCTATTTTTAAAACAAGATGCATTAGAATGTGACTACCGTTTTCTACCTTGTGCAAATTATTATTATGTTAAACATTATTGAAACAATATTTCTTAATTGATCGGTTCAATTCATTATTGGTTTACCGATAAATATAGTTAAAGATAAATAATTTCGAATTTTATTTTGCACAGACATTTTTATTCATTATAAATAATAAAATGAAATTTGTGATATTTTTAAAATAATAAAATAATTCCCAACACTTAAAAATGATGCAATAAATACTATAAAAAGGCTACGAAAGAAATTTCCACACACCTATCGGACACACGAGCAATGCACATCAAATTCAATCGCAAGAAAGTACGTATCCAATTCTTCATCAAACAATCTGTACCGAAGACCTTCAGGCCGGCCGAAAGAATACGCCATCGTAAAACGTATCGCAAGGCAGCGGCCGTTTTGCGCTTCGCTGCGCAACCTCATAAATAACATGTTGCAAATCCCAATCCGAAAAACTCTTCGGTGCAAGTTTTGTCAACCGCAAGCCAATGTAGCGAACCAGTCAAGGAAAGCTCCGTACACTAGACGAGACTAAGCTTCTAGACTTACTCACTTCTGTTTGTGTGTGGTTAGTGTGTGTTGTTTTTTGCTTCTTCTACACTGTTAGCATTCAATCATGCATTTGTAGACAATCGGCGAGTGTTTTTCGTGTCCCCGGTTCGTCATGGCTTCAAACTTCAAGCATAGGTGTATCTACAATTGGAGGGCATTAATTGAATTGCCGGTACAACATGCGTGTGCAAGGGGAGTTTTATGTGAGGCTTTTCGATGCTTGCGTAACCCAGACACCAGACCAAGGTAGAAGCGAAAGAGAAAAAAAATAGTCACAATTAGCTAAATCGGTAATGGTAGTACCAGAAGAAGCTTCGCTCAATCGCTTTGTGTTTGACGATGGATAATATCAATTTGTACGAAATAATATATTAATCTGAACGAGATAATTTGCATTATGTAATACGACTTGAAATCAGCATGGTTTAGTTAAGAAAATAGTAACACAAAAAACATATTTTGATTGGCTTAATTTTTTCTAATTTTGTTGGTTTTGTTCATATCGCTACCGTAGAGTGTAACTTTAAGAAAAGACATTCCTTCGTTGACACCATTTCTGTAACGTTCATCACACATGCAGAAGATGATGTGTCTTCTACCGAAAGTGTTACCCACCTTTCCAACGGCGATCTGCGGTTGCGCAAAGTAAGTAATTGTTCCACTGGCCGAAATGGGTGCATCAGCTGGCACCATTAATGTTTCGGCACCATGTCATCCTCCCGTTCGGACCTGTGGCTTGGACGCTAAACTTTCCCTCCCAGAATGATGGGTCAGATGCAGATGAGCCTGTGTGCGCTGTCTGCCACATAAAGCATATTTTCAGTGCAGCAATTACTAGCAGCAGACAGGCGTTTGGTTTCTTCCATAAAATGGACCCGTGACATTCCGAGTGGCTAAAAACCTGGGAGGATGTGTTGCAAAAATGTGCGCCTTTCCAAGCGAAACCATCCGCATCACCGTGGTTTGAAGCTTGGTCATGAACTTTGAACTCCCACCAGATGCTCTAAATTCATACCGAGACGGATTCTCGGCGTGTTTCAAATCACAAAACCGTCGGTGTACGTGAAACAACCGACCAAAACCTTGACGAAGGGATGCAAGTACATGCGGCTCGTGAGTACCGAACTGGCGTAAAGATCCGACCGAACCAAATGTTACTGGAGCAATAATCATTCGAAAGCGATGGCGGTGGCATTGGAAGGAATTAGCCGAGCCTTTCCAGCGTGTTCGTGTTGGTTGTATGTGTATGTGTATGTGTGTGTTTTTTTTCTCTCTTAAATTTCTGACGCCCGGTGTCAACGGTACTTACCTTCATCCTTTAGTTCAGACACTCGTTTGTTCCGTTCTCACATTAAACGTGGCAGTAATAATAGTAATGATGATGGTCGACAGTAGGCTACCTGATGGCTAATTGCGAGATTAAAGACCGATCTATGGCACGCCGCAACAGTTCTAAGCTTAACTCATTAAAATGGTTCATTTGTTTCAATATAAAAACAACACCAAATGGAACGGGTAAGAAAGAAAATTTTGAAAAAAAATCATAAAAAAACATTCGCTAAAATTTGTATTTGCTGATTAAATTATTAGTGAACTACATAATATTTAAAGAATTAGTTTTATAATTTAATGAATCATATAATATTACCAACAATAGTTCACTAAATATCACATTCTTCAAGGATTCACGTCTAATTGCCTGTTCATAATTCTGATAAAAAGCAACCATCTGGCATCAATGTTGCATCCACCATACTCCATCGGACGTAGAAAAACAGCGCGCTACTCATAAAAGCGAATATGCACCATTCAAAATTTAATTATTAACCGTTTGAACGTGATTTTAACGCGGATGGTGGGTTCAAGATAACAGCTTAATCACGTGTCAAACAAATGCTTAACTAAACGGCACATCCGGCCACGCACAAACTGTGACGGCCCGTAGGAAGGTTGAACCATTTTTGCCGATCGACCCAATTCCCTTTTTTAAAAGCCTGTATACCAGCCAATCCGTCGGTCGACGGTTGGATAGTTGCTCTTGAAATTAAGTGGCTCCTTTTTTTACGACCCAATTCGACCGGACACTGGCAAACGGAGGCGATCGGCATTACTACTGCTGCTGCTGCTGCTGCTGCAGCTGCCATTGCATAATTTTACCTTAACGCTAGACACCGGGGACAAGCATTAGAGTGTCGTCGAAGCAGTTGTGTCGTAAAAATTTTCCCTCTCATTACCCCAGCATCAGCCGTTGTGGGAGGAATAGAGGCACCATTTTTTTGTTGTTGTTTAATTGGTACCATGCCGCGAAGCTTTCTGCACTTTACCCTGGTGCGCCGGTTGCGGTGTCGATGTTGCTTTTCGGTGAGGTAGTCGACCGCACTGTCGGTTGAGCAACTGACGCTGGCTGACCCCGGTCGACAAGTGACTCCTACAAACTGATGCACCGTCTAAATATCGGTCACTGTGTGGGAGGCACGATTAACCGTGCTCCCAGACACTTTGGCTAAAGTAGAGCAACCGAGCTGCCAAACATGTGCGGGCAATGGCATTTGTCAATGCCACGGGAATTATGAGCAATGTCGGAAAACTGCATTCGTTGCAATCGATTTGATAACAATGGGTTGGCTTTGTTTGTGCCACCGGCGTAATAGGGTAACAGTTCACGAGACACATCACAATTTTGAACCATTCCACAAGCATTCCCTCGCTTCATATTTTCCTCATTGGCCACTTTTGTGAACTGTGTAGTGAAACGGGCTAGTGCATTTTCGAACTGTGCATCGGTTGGGCTGTGCAGGGCTGTGCTATAAACATAATTGCTCCGACCTTCCCTTTATGGCTCGTAATGACAATCCATCTGAGTCATTTTCAATCTCAGGAATCACAATCTTAGGCCCAAATAACTGAATTCCTCCACGGTTGATGAATCAATCAGCGATTTGATGTGTCTATCTAGGCGTGCATTAGATGTTACGGGGTATCGTACATGAACGTTTAATGATGCGATGAACTTCGGAAGAAAGAGTGAATGTGAACCAATTTTGAAGTCAATCGAGGATGAAATAAAATCATCTTGCTAATGAAATTAATCGTCTTATCTAGAGCTACAGGATGAACTATAATAAGTTGTTATCTTAAGAAACTATCAATTAACACTCTACATACTTAAAAGTCTCATAATATATTGTTATTTGTGATAGGATCGTTATTTGTGATTTGATCCGTTCCTGTAGTGATCCGTTTGTTGGAGCTGTCAAAAAGGGTAAACATTGGATTCAATATAAACAAAATCAAAACCATATTCATAATATGAACTGTAAAACTCATTATCATGATTCTTTCTGATTTTATCTTTATCTTTAGAATATTGTGAAGCAATTTTCAAGTTTAATAAACCCGTAAACGTTGCTTTTTACTTTGCAGGTATTCACAAAAAAGAGCTTGATGTAACATCAAATTTACAACTTTTTGACAAATTTCATTAACGAGGCAGACATTTTTCTACACTTTTTTAATGTAAATCAACTTTCCTGCTTCCTTGTTATATTCTTGCCAAACAATTTGCCTTGAAATTCAACTTAAAAGTAACTCATAAAGTAATCAACGCTAGATTCGATCATATCTGATCAAACAATGGCAAAATGGTCGCGGAATGGTTGGCGCACAATTCTGCACCATTTCATGCGCTTCATGCGATCTAAAACAAATTGCTCAAATTTACCTTAACAAATAACCTTTACCCGATGGCTGCTGACAGCCACGATGACAACGCGCACGGGCTTGCGTCCTTGGCTAGATCCGGATGCGGCACGTATTGTGTGCACGAGTGTACTGTTCACTGTATCCAACGCTGCTGATTACCATTTCCGCTCCGAAGTTAAGCGAAACAACAACGAAAAAAAAGGAACAAAAACATACCAAAAATCCACCAGTACACACGAAAGCTCTCAGAACCTTGTGGGATGGGCACGGACGGAGCGTTTGATCGTTGACGGAAATCCAAGGATTTTCCTACCAACCAGCTTCACCAGCCGAATGGCGTTGTTCTCGCAGTTCCTTTCTTTCGCTGCGCTGACGATAATTGCACACGGTTGGTTGGTGGTTTATATCACTCGAAATTCTCCCATCGCAGCCATCGTTTTGGGGGCCATTCAATTTTCCACCTCAACCACGAATTCGTGCGGCTGTGCCTAGCCGTCGTTGTGGCTGTGAAAACTCGCTCGAAAAACCCAACCCACCGACTCGACGACTCTAGGCAGGGTGTTGAAGTTAAGGTTCTGCCTTGAATGGCCTGGCAGGCAGGCGTGCCACCTTCGTCTTTGGGTGTTTAATTAGCATGCACTAACCAACGCGAGTAAAGCCACCACTAGAGCAAACAATCTTCAAGCAAGCTTTGGGAAACAAAGTGTGGAAAAAGCGAGTTCCCTCGGTACTGCTGCAAAGGAAGCCGAGCGTTTTGTTTACGCAGAGGTTTCCATTGTGTTTTCCGATCGAGCTACCATGCGATCCGTTTCGCGCCAAAAGTAACTACGCTCAACCACGCTGCGATGGCTGCAAAGGCTGGGAAACGATGTGGGATGACGTGTTAGTGAGTATGAGTTTTCGGGTTGCTATCGCATGCAAAGTAACTTCTTGCGCGTACCCGCCTGCAGATCGAATGTATCGCATAGGTTTTGAGTAAGGAGTTATGAATGATTCTTGAAAGAAGCGTGACGAATAGAAAGGTTTAACCTTCAATACGATCCCAGCACGCAACCACACAACCATCAAGGATTTTCAATGAAACTCGATCCTTTCGGACATCTCCCAGAGCTGATTCGTCGTGTGATCTTTCTCCACCAAATAATATCCAAAATCGAAATTCCTAACGCAAACAGTAGCGCCGAAATTGTCATCGTTATCTCCACCCTGTGCTTTTCAACGAAGGTCTCCGGTCGGACGTATCATTATGGGGCAAATCACTGGGTCACTGGGCGTAATGATAGAGCACCGTGCGGGCCACTGGAGCACTCCGCATCCGAGAAGGTGTTGGCCAGTACACTCCTCTTTTGCCTTATGATTCAATTTTCATCAACCGCTAATTTGGGAGCGTTTGTTGATTGTTTCAAAATAATTCAACGCCCACCGTGCACTGGGTGTGCTACCCGGTCGGGTGCAAACTGTTGCGTGTGGCAAGAAGCTGAACCTCGAAATCACACCGATTAACAACACGTTCACAACAGCAAACACACAGCCCGGGAACTAGATCCGATTAGGAATCCGTCGACAAGCGTCAGCAAGTGACGTGATCGTAGGCAAATGTGACACTGATTGTACCGGGATGTGGTGCACAAAAATTCTCACCAGTCGGGTCGAATCGAATCGGCCCGCCAGCATCGTCGACACGCGGTTACAACACTGCTCCACAAATGGAGCTAGTTATGGTCTTGAACTTAAAATGTAAATCATCCACCAATGTTTCTCCCTTGCAAACAGGCACAAATCCGTGAGGTTCTTTAAAGATCGAGATCCGTACTGACCGATTCGTCAATTGACCGTCGTCGATGTAACGCCGGGAGTAAGAAATCCATCACGATTTCATACCGGCTGGCCCAGCAATTAATCACGAGCAACGATCTCCGAACCGGCCGGACAGCGCACAGTGTGACCTAATGTCTTCTGGTGCTGGTGCGACTGCATGGGACTGGTGCGACCTGGACCGGGTAACGTTCCGTACCGCCTACCCAATCGGGCACTTGATTAGACTCGATGCCGTTTTTTTAGCTATGAGCTACGATATGATGAGCCGAAAAATTGTAAGTCATTTCGGTAATTCGGCCACCGGATTGGCAAAGGTTGCCGAAGGTGTGCATCTTGCCGGTCTGGTGAATGATCGCTGTTGCGTTCGAAAAGTGTGCCATGGCGACATGAATTCAGCGCATTTTGTGAATTGTCATTTTATTTGTTGACAAATTTACGCTCGTAAAGATTCATATGGGACAAAATTTGGGTGAAATGAGAAGACGAATGTATGTAAAAATTATACGGAAATGATAATAGAAACGTGAAATACATGATATAATTCATTTACAGAACACCAATACAGGGGTATTGTTTAAATAATTATATTACCATTGACTAATGTTATTCTTTTTATATTATTCTATTTTGAGCATATTTCCTATTTTGACTATTTTCTTTTATATTGTAGTTTGATAGCAAGTTTTTAAATCAATCCTCACAAATAAAGTTTGAAATCACTGTATATTTCAATGTCTTGCATTGGAGGAAATACTATATGTTTGAACAAATTGAAGAACCCTTTTAAGAATTATAAAGATTAATGATCTCAAATTGTATCCATCAAGGTTTAGACACTGATAACTGCTTAAATTTAGAAAATACTTGACTTAGAAAATATTTGATACAGCAGTAGCATGAAACTTGATCAAAAATTGAAGAAGACATATATTTTTAAATAGTTCAACATATTTATTTAAAATATAAAAACCATATTTTAACCTTTTGTCTCTTATGTTTGGATTACTTAATTCTTGATTTAAATGTATCCATCTAGATTTCTGTGGAAAAATGGGTAATGTTAGACGCTTTCACAACACTAAGAATTTCTCCAAACTATTTTGTTTAATAAAGAAGAATTATCTACAAAGTGCTCTCAACGCCACATGTGTCAACTAACCAAAAAACATCATCATTCCTTTGGCAAGGGAAGCCAAATAAAACAAAACAAAAAACAAGACCGTCCTTATCCCTTGTCCAGCTGGGCGCGAGAGTGTTTCATCTCGTGACGGAACCATCGCCGAAGACAATGCTACAGCCACAGCTCGTTCGCGCACATGATGGTTGGCACATTCCACATGATGGTTGGCAGCAGGCAGCCGGTGGTAGCGATGGGTGGAGTGGGGGTGGTATGCTGTTTGGTGCCGTTGGTAGGGGTACCATCAGTCGCGGCCACCGTCGCCGGCGTCAATCGATTGCAGTTACCGCTAGACTATATAAAACCAAAATTACCAACCACCCAGCGTACAGTGTCTCGTCAAGCCACGCTCCGTGTAGGTCAGAAAGATCGCTTCACTCGATCGTGCCCAGCGCATCCCAGCAACAGAGAAAAACCACAAGTGATATTTGCACTCTCAGTGAACAGTTCCAGTTCAAAGTTTAAAAACATTTAAAAATTGTTAAAATGGTTGCTCGCGTCTGTGCTACGTTGCTGCTGGCCCTGGCCATGTTTGGAAGCTGTGCTCTGGCTCGTCCCGGATACGCGGTGGATTACTATGTGAGAATTCTTCCTTTTTTTTGCAGTTGTGCAAGTATTAAGCTCCTAAGAACGTTTGTGGTAGAATGTACGTGAGGTAGGACAGATATTCAAGACAGTGTAACACTACAGTGTTCCGTAATGATGGAGAAATGTTGATGTTTGGTGTGAAAAAAGTGACTCACTGTATGTGATGTTGATGTGTACGCTGGTGGTTGAATATACAAACAAAACCGTTGCATAATTTGCAATAGTTAAAATGATGTTTAATTTAACGAGATAAAAGTGATAATAATCGTTGCCCGAGTCAGAATTTGTCATTAAAATAGAAGTAAATTTTCAAAATGTCTAAATATATTAAGGAAAGAATTACTAAACACATGAATTTTTATCATTATTATCATTATTATTTTCAAAGATTAGGATTTTTCATCTGTTTCGTTCCGTTTCTCAAGAACCAAGATTATTTAAAAATCAATCGCTAGCTCTTGAAAGTTAAGTAATAAACTATTAATAAATAAAACTCAAAATTTAATTTAAATTATAAACAAATAAAACTTAGAATTTAATGATTTTATTTCCAAAATACAATAATTCAACACTTACAACAGATAAATAATTAGAAATTGTTATAATCGATTAATTCCACTGACGACCCAGTTGAGCTAGAACTAGAACATAAAATAGGGATTGTTAATGGTTTAGAACAGTGCCAGCACAACGGTTGTTAACACGGTTCGATCTTTTCGTTTTGCAGGATCATCCCAAGTACGCTTTCAACTACGGTGTCGCCGACCACAGTACCGGTGACGTGAAGTCGCAACACGAAACTCGTGACGGAGACGTTGTAAAGGGTAAGTGCCACCATAAGTCACTCCAGAATCGTTCGCATTACGACAGAACAAGATCGCATGAATGGCAGCAGAATGCATGTTCAAAAACCCTTCTTTTTATGCGAAAAAGCAGGGTCCCCCCAAACATAAAAACAATTGTATGTATGCATGTTCGATACATATCTTGTTTGAAGCACCAGTTACACCATTTTGCCCCCATATCAGTGACAACTTGTACGGACTGATGTCTTGAAAAGCGAGCGCAAAACAATAAGATCCCAGGTTCACAGTGCAACGTTGGCGGTTGTTCGCTCTGTGTTCCAGTTCCATATTTCACACATTCCACCGTCACCGGTGAAGCCTCCTTGTACATTATGTGACCGTTGCGGTTCCCTTTCGTATAATGGTTGCAGTTTTCGCACGATTGCACCATTTTACAGAGTTTTGTTTTTACAACAAGTGAGAGAGAGAGAGAGAGTGAGAGAGAGAAAGAGAGAGTTAGTGAGTGGATAAGCCCAGCCAGATAGGAAAAGTAAATAAAACCTTCCAGCCAACAAACAGCTTCACACAGGCGTACCGATTGATGCATCTTCTCCCGTCGACGTACAGGAGATTGTTCATTCATTGAAAGCGTTCCGTGCATTCATTCATTGCAAATTGCAACGCAGCTGCATTCATTGCAAACATAAAACGCATATGATTAGCGGGTGATGCAGTGTGTGTGTGTGTGTGTGTGTGTGCGACCTCGGTTAGTTAAGTGGTTTTGGGCTGTTTTGGTGATCATACCGATGAGATTGAGTCTGTACGATCAACCGTACCGAAGAAGCGCCAGCAATAGTGCCTGGTCCATCACAAATTGGGTGTAAATTTTTGCAAACGTTCACACCGTTTTTTTTTCCTCTCAGTTTTGCACGGTAATGAACCATAATTTCACCTTTCAGTGAACGTAAACAGAAGCGGCACAGAAAGTGAGAAATTGTGCAAATGAAGCGCAACAAACCGCTCAATCGCGGCGGAAAACGAGTGGAAAAACGGGCGAGCCCATTACATAATAATTGTTCAGGTGTGGAACACAATACTGGAAATTAATTTGCAAAACGTTTGGCTGGATGCTGGGTGGATGGGTGGTGGATTGGGGCACGTGCGGGCAAATTGGTCTCACCTGTGCCACGATACAACGCTCTCCGGTCTAATGTGGCGTGTGTATGCAAAATTAGCCGCTTCGTTATGATGGCCACCAAGGCTGTGCGATTGGTTCGCCGATGTGATCGGTAGTTATCTGAAGAGGTGCGATCAGTGCGAAGATGAAAGATTAACATACGCCGCCCGCTGAGGCGAAGAAGATTGTTTGATATTATCGTGTTTTGTACGCATCTTCGGGTGGTAATATTCGATGTTTGATTGCTGTTTGCCATTTTTGCCTCTTCTTGCTTGAGGCTAAGACGATTTAAAATGCTTTGTTTAATAGATGTAATAGCTTAAAGTTGAACGATGTAATAATGCTATTTGTAAAATGTTCCATTGTATTAATCGAAATTTGTAATCCTTGTTTATCCGTCTTTTCTAGGACAATACTCCCTGGTCGAGCCGGACGGTTCCGTGCGTACCGTGGACTACACCGCCGATCCGATCAACGGATTCAACGCGGTTGTGTCGAAGACGGCCCCACTCGTCCACGCTCACGCTCCCGTCGTCAAGCACGTTGTCCCGGCGGTGAAGGCCGTCCATCATCACGTACCAGCCGCTCCCGTTCTACAGAAGGTCGTCTATGCTCACGAGCCACTCGGTAAGTAGAATTCCACTTTAAACGGCAAGAACGCACGGACACCTTTCCTACTTGTGCACTCGTTGAAGTCTCTTCTTCACCAACCGAACATGGTCATCGAAAAACGGTTACCTCAAGTGACATTCAATGGTTTGCTACAGAAAATCTCCGCAGCTGAGTCGGAATGCCATCGGTTCATCCACGTGGTAGAAACTAGGCCACACAATAAACGCCACATAATGAAGCGTCTCATTCAATGGTGTTGTGGCCAATTGTAAAAAAAAGAGCTACTTTTCCACACACAAACAAACCACTCATAACTGCCGATGAGCTGGCGATGATGTGTGATGTGTTGCCGATGACGCAGAAGTCCTTTATTTGAAAACGGCTCACAACTTTATGTAACTTCGCCACCCGATACACCCGATACATGGTGAACCGGTTCGGGGATGCTTTTATCGAAAACTTTTACAACTCGATCGCATTTGTTAATTGTGAAGGCAGATTTGCAGCAACAAAAACAGAGCGTGTTCCGGACCGCGTTGTGCTTTTGTTCCGGAGTGATGCGAACGAAGTGTTTGCTGTAAGTTGTACCCGTTTTCTGGGATATGTTGTACGGCCAGTTAGACTGGTTTTGAGCCGTTTTTTATCGTCTTTGGCAAGTCAATGGGTGAGTCGAGTGTTATTGTGTGTCTTTATTTTTGCGGCTTGCAGATATCGGGCAAATTCGATAAGTCGCGTGATATAAGTTGGCCAATCAGTTTGTCACGAGTCCTTTCACTATCACCTTACTTCCGGATTTCCTTACCGCCGGAGGAAATAGATAATCGAATGAAGCGAAAGTGAAAACACATAAAACGGAACATTAAACTATAAACCATTCGAGTAAATTTAAATTTTAGAGAGCAGTTCAAGTAAAGGATCGATTGGTTTGTTTATGTAAAATGAAGTCATAAACTCTAATTTTCTCTTTTTATGAACATAATTTTGGGATTTGACTGTTAAAACTTGACTTAAAAGAATTGAAGCTTATTTAAGGGCTGGGGAGATTCATAAACAGTAGCATTTGAACAAACCTTCCCAACAACAATGCATCATTAAACGACTGTATGTATGGTTCGTCCCAATTTGATTACCCAGCATAAACCCACGCAAGGTTAGGTTAGCAATTCGTCCTATCATAAATCTGTTGTTCTACCGAATTGCCTTCATCAGTCCAGCAGCAACATCCGATTGCACATCCGATGCAAAACGAAACAGGGCACTATAATTTGAATAACGCAGTGCGTCGTCCGAGCCGCACCTCACGCAACGGACGTCATTAGCGTTGGGCATTCGGCTCCCCCTGCCAAAAGTAATAGATTCGCAAATAATCGGGTCAAGGCTAGTCCGGCTAGTCTAACAACACCCGGACTGCGGATGCGACAAAACGCACCGTGTGAGGTTTTCGCACAGACGTACTCGTGGCAAACAAACGCTGCCATCTGTTCTTGAGATTCGAATCGGAGCGCGGCGGAATCCGAGTTGGCCACGGAAACAATGCAACATTGTGCTCAAAACGCTCCTCTACACGCGCACCAAAGTCCCATATTCTTTAGTCGGCCAGTGCGGACCACTGTCACTATCGGCCGGTGCGAAGAGTTTTCTTAATTTGCATGTAACCGCTTGTAAACAGGCCGGATGATTTTGCTTCTAAAGGTTAATTACACACTCTGCCTACCGCCACTCGGGCCCGGGCGGCGTAGACGAGCAAATAATGAGATTTGTTTATACCTTTGATGCTGAAGGAGGAGTGTTTGTAGGGCCATAATATCATACGGTGAACGGAGTAGGGCAAGTGTGGGAGAGGTTGTCGTGACCGCCTCAAGAGCCACTACATGCATTCCACGTGCTGTAAAAGAGTGGAAACGAATCGATTGCTGGCAGCATCATTTTATGGATCGAGTGCAAGTGACGACGAGGTCACACAGAAATATCGATTAGCAATAAATAAGTAATAATTCTTGCCTTAACCAAACCAAAATAGAAGAATAACGTCACTAACTCGTCAACTGGAAATCAAAAGACTTGAAAGACAAATGTCATTTCTAAGCGACGAACCCATTACTTTTGCATCACACGGTGATTTCGTGATATATTTCCTCTTCTCGATCTTCCATCGCTGCTAGCAAATCGCTAGATGTCATAAGAAAGCGATTATGTTGCTTTGCATAACGATATAATTACGAGTGAATTCAAGAAGCGCGGAATATCGTTTCGCTTCCAGCGGTGGTCGTGTGGAACCGATCGACCGCACAATCGTCGATTGAATGGCACTGACTGACATTTTGTTTACCTTTGTGACAAACGAGTTTGTTTAGCCGTTTTCCGCCGCCGCAGTTGTACCAGGGGACGCGTGAGTGAACGCACGGTTTCGGCCATCTGCTAGCCATGTTTCAATCGGACCAGCGGGATTGATTTGCTGGAAGCGTGCCGGATCTACGGATCCGTGACAGCACGATCTTGCTGTCGGATGGTATAATGTTCTTTGCTTTCGGCTACCTGTCGACTGCTGCTGTCGATCTAGATCGCGAACGTGACTCTTCTCCTAGTGGTCACACTGCACGAACGGTCAGCGGCAGCGGTGGTTCAGCAGTGCTTGTTGTTTTAAATGTCAAATCATTCATAGAGTAGAGGGAGTCCTTGGTTGCAAGGTGTACTGTTCCAATTAATGGAAATATTGTTGTTCCGCTTATTTCCAGATAAATTTTCCATAATGTCTTCTTTCCCCAACTAATGCTGATGTTCTTTGCTTACCTTTTCTCCACAGTTCACGTTGCAAAGACTGCCCACTACACCGAGCACGCTCCGGCCGTACACTACGGTGATTACCATGATGGATACTACGGTCACTACGATGATAGCCACTACTACTAAGAATCTCATACAGGAACCGTGTCGGGGCCGTTTTTGCCTTGGGACAGGATCATCATCGGGAGAAATAGAATATCTGCATACACGATAAGCGATACGGTGCTTTTCCCGATCATGATGCTGTGCCGCGTCAAAAGCGATGCTTGCGCTTACGGCACTCATCTTTACACACCTTTCACATTTACACCCTCACAAACCAGTATTGCATAATTGCATTAGTTTGTATCATTAGCTGCGTAAGTCAAATCGGCAGGCGAACGACAAGTGTAGGAAGAAACCGCNCCTTGGGACAGGATCATCATCGGGAGAAATAGAATATCTGCATACACGATAAGCGATACGGTGCTTTTCCCGATCATGATGCTGTGCCGCGTCAAAAGCGATGCTTGCGCTTACGGCACTCATCTTTACACACCTTTCACATTTACACCCTCACAAACCAGTATTGCATAATTGCATTAGTTTGTATCATTAGCTGCGTAAGTCAAATCGGCAGGCGAACGACAAGTGTAGGAAGAAACCGCTGCATGTAAATAATAATAATGAAGATGCTGTTGATATCTGCCTCTTAAACATGTCTATATAATTTCTTCAGTTCTTCTTATCGTTGGAATCCGAAATTGGTATTTGATGATGTTTTTTTCTATTTGCAAGCCATGATAATGTGTTTCTTTTTTGCATTGTTTCCCTATCGAAGAGTTCAATGCGAAGAAACTATGCCGGAGAAAAGGCACTCAAAAGCAGGTGCAATGCAATGGCAAACAGCAAAGAAACAAAGTCAAGAAAGAAACAATTACACTTTAATGTGTGCTTCGTGTCGGCCCTCTTTCGCATGCTTCTATGTTAATTCACCCAACGATGTGCCTGATCGTGCCGGTTGTAAGCTGCAAATAATCACGATAACGATGAGGAATAATTATTCTGTTCGTTAATCAAATGATTGCCCCGGCTCGGCACCATTCATCTTTCGGCACATAATCCTACCGTTCAGTGAATGTTCAAGGCAGCTTTTGCTGCTAATTAAACGACCGTACCTACTTAACTGGAAATATGCTTGATGCTGCTGCGAATATTTGGTTGCGATTACTGTTGGTTACCGTTGTTTGTGGTTATGTTTAAGGGTTCAATTACGTTACATCTTAATGGAAGATAACAATAAAGTAATCAATCTGTTTATTTTCCTATAATTTTTCGGAAACTAATTTCATTCAATTATTTGACATATAATAATTACTTTTGAAGACTTTTTGTACTTCTGTTTAGTGTGTTATTGACATCATTTTATTCGGCACACAACATGATAAAAAACGCAAACTCGTAAAAAAAAATTAAATAGTTTAGGAACACATGAACATGAGAACTCAATAAAACAAAATTGGTTTGTGTAACTATTAACTTTAATTTTTGCTTAATTTACTTCAGATTTGATAAGATTTAGAAAAAAACAATATATCATAAATTAAACTTACAAGAAAAGTTGTTTTTTTCTAGTTAGTGGTACAATATGCAATTATTTCACGATGAGCTGGTGGTGTGGTTCAATTGGTTTCTAATACAAAAAAGAAGGTATCAAACTCCATCCAAACTGTGTCCAAGAGTAAAAGACACAGTTTTCAACTAGAAATGAATAATTAGAATAGTTAGTAAGGTTATTCCAAGACCATCCTAGCAGTATCATAACGAAGAAGTCAAATCTCAAAGAAAAATAATTTATATATAGCCTTGATATGCATTTTTAAATTTTGTAATAAATATAATGTCTATGAATTTATGAACAAATTTCAATATGATAAAATAAAATAACTAAAAATGCATCAGCGAAACAAAGGTAAGCACCGTTTCGCATTTTATGGTAAATTCGTTCATACGCCTAAATGTAGGCAATTTGCTTTATAGCATAGCTATTCGTTGAATGCAACTTGTACTAAAACAGCCAAAAGCGAAATCACGATACACAGTGGGCGCTTTTCATAAGTGCTTCAGATGGCTAACAATTCTTGTAGTTTAAGTACAATTATGCACTGTTTTAGAGCCTTTAAACAATATTTTTAGTACTCTGACGACGCTTATAGTTTGAAACGATAAAAATTATTTTGATTTAGCAGCAAAGCAGCTAACCAAAACCCTTGCCTTTAATTAATAATGTTTCTAATGCTATTAATTAAAATTACACTTTTAATAATCTAATACTTAATAAAACAGCACACTTGCTTTGAAACTAATCAGATTCATTTAGCTCATGGTTACTCAGATGCATTGCAATATATTTCGAGGCGCCTACAGTAATCGAATCCGTACGTGATCCGTACGCCGTGTCCATCATTTGACATAAAGTACTAAAACCGTCTCGGAAAGGCAACCAATCCTCTTCCAAACTGGTCAATAAGATGCGTGAAAATACTGTGCGAAACGTTCGTCGTCCAAGCCAAAGCTTAATCATAGCTCGGGTGAGAAAACAGAGTTTAGCTGCCATTAAAGGCGGGTTTCAACCGCCGTGAGATGAATTTCATCAAAACCTTGCATCCCCGTAGAGGTGTGGAGGTACAACAGCATCAGCAACAGCAACAAAAACACATGTAGTATGCTCAATTTCCTACCATACGCACCATATGCCATTCTATCGCGCTGGCAGTAGCCGCCTCGGGGCGATGGCTCTTAAAAAGGCTCAAACCAATTTGCTGCAAAATCGCGACCAATTGGATTNCTCGGGTGAGAAAACAGAGTTAAGCTGCCAATAAAGGCGGGTTTCAACCGCCGTGAGATGAATTTCATCAAAACCTTGCATCCCCGTAGAGGTGTGGAGGTACAACAGCATCAGCAACAGCAACAAAAACACATGTAGTATGCTCAATTTCCTACCATACGCACCATATGCCATTCTATCGCGCTGGCAGTAGCCGCCTCGGGGCGATGGCTCTTAAAAAGGCTCAAACCAATTTGCTGCAAAATCGCGACCAATTGGATTGGAGCGTGATCTTGCGTGCGAACGTCACCGATGTCCGGTCAGCAAACCGAGCAATCGTGTAACGAGAGCCACCCTACGGCGAGCTAAATACCGTTTTATTTCTGCTAAATACGTACAATCATTGCTCCGAGCCGGGTTAGAAATGGAGAGTGAGGAAAAAATAAAACAACCACCTAAATAAGCCGTGTTCTTTGAAAAAAAGGGCTGCCGTCCCTTTGGGCAGTTCCGTTTAAAGGTTTAGAAACTATCATCGCTAAACTGACCGCATCGTCCCATACTGCCCACTTGGTGACCTCTTAACGTTGATTTGACCTGATTCATGGTTAATGTTGGATCATTACTGTTATTATCTGTGCTTGCTTTAAATATGTTTTAGCAATCCAGATCGTACACGCACAAGCGGGCACGTGGTCGTGCATGTCACCGGGTGGCTTTAGGTCCACGACCCCAGCACTCAACCTTTCGACGACGAAACGTTTGATGCAATATCCATTGAAATTCTCACCAACTCGCGCAATGTACTGTTCGATGGGAAAAGGCACACACGCCCAACGGCTTCGTGGTAAATCCAAATAGAAGAAACGAACGTCCCATTCGATGATCTCGATCCTAATCGATCCGTACGTAGTGCTGGAAGATTGATTGGACTGTCTGTCCATCGATCATATGACGCGCAGATCGTTCACGCTGAGCTGCAAACTTGCAAACTTCTTTAGAAATACCACCCTGCTAAGGGGCAGAGTAATTTGACACTCTGTCTCTGTTCTTCACGCGAACTAAAAAATCGCCCTTTTTGTCGTCCCTTTCGAACCGCTCGATCGCGCTCGCAATGAATCAATTTCATAAGAACGGCGGCATTCGGTTCGGAAACGTCGTCGTCCAGATGGAAACCGACCGACTCCCAACTCAAAGCCCAACGTCCACAGCCACTGTTTGACTCGGATGACATTCTCACACGTCGCACGCTACAACTTCTACGGATCGTCTCGGAAAATGGTCACTTCAGACAATCTCTCGCCGGCAGGTGGGATGCCGGTGACGTGCTGAAATGTTTATTTGAAACTAATTGTGCCGCTCGGTGGGGCGATCAGCATTTTTGGCAATAAACCATTCTAGCTCGTGATAGTTGTTTTTGTTTTTTGTTCATTGGTGCTGTTTGTTTCCCATGACGCCGATGCTTAAATCGAATCCGGCCGGCACCGTACGATCTGCAGCGTTTGCTGTGGGTCTGGAGGTCACACACTGTGCGTTGCACCGGACTGGATGCGAAATTATGTGCGAAAACACATAAAAAAATCAGTTCATCAAGCGATTCGCGTGCTTCGCGAGAGTGCGTTGCGGCAGACAAAAGGCGAAACCCTAATCAGTGGTCTCATACAATTCGTCTCGATTCGCTGACCATCGCTGATGGGTGGAGACTGGTTGCACTTTTGAACAGTGGCATGATTAAGCACTGCCCTAGCCAAAACACTTTCAGAAACAAAACGGGTGAACGCACGCGAGGAATAAAAAGGTTGCCGAGGTACGAAGTGGTATGTGGTTACTAAATTTAATGGTCACAAATGTCACGCCGCGAGTTTGNACACGCCCAACGGCTTCGTGGTAAATCCAAATAGAAGAAACGAACGTCCCATTCGATGATCTCGATCCTAATCGATCCGTACGTAGTGCTGGAAGATTGATTGGACTGTCTGTCCATCGATCATATGACGCGCAGATCGTTCACGCTGAGCTGCAAACTTGCAAACTTCTTTAGAAATACCACCCTGCTAAGGGGCAGAGTAATTTGACACTCTGTCTCTGTTCTTCACGCGAACTAAAAAATCGCCCTTTTTGTCGTCCCTTTCGAACCGCTCGATCGCGCTCGCAATGAATCAATTTCATAAGAACGGCGGCATTCGGTTCGGAAACGTCGTCGTCCAGATGGAAACCGACCGACTCCCAACTCAAAGCCCAACGTCCACAGCCACTGTTTGACTCGGATGACATTCTCACACGTCGCACGCTACAACTTGACGGATCGTCTCGGAAAATGGTCACTTCGGACAATCTCTCGCCGGCAGGTGGGATGCCGGTGACGTGTTGAAATGTTTATTTGAAACTAATTGTGCCGCTCGGTGGGGCGATCAGCATTTTTGGCAATAAACCATTCTTGCTCGTGATAGTTGTTTTTTGTTTTTTGTTCATTGGTGCTGTTTGTTTCCCATGACGCCGATGCTTAAATCGAATCCGGCCGGCACCGTACGATCTGCAGCGTTTGCTGTGGGTCTGGAGGTCACACACTGTGCGTTGCACCGGACTGGATGCGAAATTATGTGCGAAAACACATAAAAAAATCAGTTCATCAAGCGATTTGCGTGCTTCGCGAGAGTGCGTTGCGGCAGACAAAAGGCGAAACCCTAATCAGTGGTCTCATACAATTCGTCTCGATTCGCTGACCATCGCTGATGGGTGGAGACTGGTTGCACTTTTGAACAGTGGCATGATTAAGCACTGCCCTAGCCAAAACACTTTCAGAAACAAAACGGGTGAACGCACGCGAGGAATAAAAAGGTTGCCGAGGTACGAAGTGGTATGTGGTTACTAAATTTAATGGTCACAAATGTCACGCCGCGAGTTTGGCTTCTTGTTTTTTTTTTGTTTTTGCGGTGCGAGGAAATGATTTAAATTTGGAGTGGAAAATGATCGTTGAGTTGAGGTTGACGTGGGAAAATTCGTTTGAGCTAACCTTTTGCAGTGAGAGTTGGGAGGAGTTTATGGATGAGCGAACTATTATCCATTGCGTACGGTTGCTTTATTTTATTACATTTGAAACGTGATGAATGATTGAAAAGTTAGAGAAAAAAGGAAAACGTTTTTGGGCGTTTTTTCTTTTTGAAGCTATTTAATTATTTAATGGAAGCAATGGTTATTTGGTTCAATAATTCATTTCAATGTTTTATAATGCATTTCTGGATTATTTTTAATTGGAACAAGAATAAGCCAATATAAACATAGAGTAATTTTGGAAATATCGAGTCTTGAAAAGAAAGTTACAACATTATAAGTGCAATAGAATGTCGATTATCTGAACATTTTAAAAACATCCAGCAACATACCGGTACATCGATTTCCTCGGACCTTTGTTGGTTTAGCCGCTGACATTATAGTTATTCCTATATTTTGTGTAACTCATTTTTCTGTTGATTAAAAACTATACGTATTTGATATTTAAGATGTCTAATCAGTCAGTTTTAACATCTTGGTATAATAACGAAATCGCTCTTAAAGATTTCGTGTAGAATCATACAAGTTATTTTGGTTTGTATGTAGGTGTGAATAAATACAGGGTTTTTCATTTGATACAGTAACGTAAGCGACTACCACTACAAACGCAGCATATGACATCTGATCGGCCTTAGCTGGTACGCGGCGATATGACTGCTCTATGTGTGTCTAGTGGGTGACACGCATATCACGCGTTTATATTCGCGGAATCGTACTTTACTGATCCCGTCATACTAGTGTTTTGATTTGGTAGACTGTCAAATTGATTAGCAATGTGCTATCATTACGCTTCTGCCATTCGTATACCACCTAAGTCCGATCAGATGTCATATGCTGGTTTTGTTGTGAAAGTCACTTACGTTACTCTATCATCAGCAAAACCCTGTAAACATGAACTTTTCCGCATTATCGTATCACAGTAAAAATGTTACAAATTGTAGTTAAATAAACCATAACGTTCAACTACATACAATAGATAAACATTGAAACCTCTTCAAAGCTTGAACCCCTACCAATTGATCCTTGCTTAGAGGAAAAACTGGGCCAAGCTTCTTTAATAACTGACCAGACAATCTCATTGAGCATGCAAAACGTTCATATGCCACCGCTTGCTTGACTGTAAACACTGCATTACAAGTACATCCTTCTCATCCAACCAGCTAATGGACATGTGTACCATTTACATATGATTTACAGCTGACCGATTCGTTAATTATAATCGAGCACCGGAGCGAACGGGGCACGAAACGGAACGGATTAGAAGGTTCTCCGCAAGCTTGTACCGGGCAAAACATACTTATAAACCGTGCCGAACTTACCACGTTGGTTCAGTTGATTGGTCTCGCACTGTGCAGCGCAGTCCGTTCGGTTGCAGTTCCTATTCTAGAAGATAAATATAGCTACCAGCATGCCGGCCCACGTGCAGGCAAGTGTCCTGCAGCGATTGATTCCGATGCTTGTGTTGCTGTCAATTGCGGCAGCCCTACCCAATGCAATGCCGGTGCGTCCCGATTCCAACGCCATCACCAACATCAATCAACACCGATCGAACGACGGGAAAACGCTACATCACACACCCCGGTACGAGTTCGCTTACGGCGTGAAGGACCCAATTACGGGCGATCACAAAGATCAGTGGGAAANAGCTACCAGCATGCCGGCCCACGTGCAGGCAAGTGTCCTGCAGCGATTGATTCCGATGCTTGTGTTGCTGTCAATTGCGGCAGCCCTACCCAATGCAATGCCGGTGCGTCCCGATTCCAACGCCATCACCAACATCAATCAACACCGATCGAACGACGGGAAAACGCTACATCACACACCCCGGTACGAGTTCGCTTACGGCGTGAAGGACCCAATTACGGGCGATCACAAAGATCAGTGGGAAAAGCGAGACGGAGATCGGGTGCAGGGTGTGTACATGCTGGAGGAAGCCGACGGGACGCAGCGCATCGTGGAGTACGTGGCAGACGACGTGCAGGGCTTCCGGGCGATCGTCACCAATGTGGAGCTGGTCAAGGGCACCCGGACACAGCACGAGCCGATCGCACACAGTTACAACATGCTGTCGCAGTCCTCCGCTTAGGGATGGTCTTGAGCGAAGCTCCAGGAATGGCCTTTACAATCGAACTAAATATCTTCCCGATCACATCACATCGGCTCGAATTGGATCGAACGAATAAATGCAATTAGTGACAAATAAATGCCGATGAATCGATTCAAGCGATCGATGATTCAATTAATGACCCGCTGCGTAATGCGTCGCTTTAAATGAATATGCGTATAAGGAAACGTAGATGAATGGCCGATCGAAAAATATTGCGCGTTGGGAGATACCAGAAGAAACCTTCTAATTCAATGCCCCTTAAAATAGGCAATCCACATGACAAGCCCATCATTAGCGAAGAAGCGAAGAAGAGGTTGGCTCAAATTTGCGTCTTTCCAGTTTCCAGTTCGCATCGCGTTGCGCGTGCACGATTACGGCGGACATATACATTCAATGAATGCACGCGCTTGCTGCAGTAGAAAATCAACATTACTGTAGCTCCAACATAAATATGAAACCCACCAGGCTTACCTGAAGCAGCGATCGTTATTTTTTTATTTTCGCAACGGTTTCACCTCATTAGGGTAAGCTGTACGCTGTTTGGGGTTTGAAGAACTCGCGCAGCAGCCTCATCAGAGCCCACTTCTACTGTTCAGGGTGTCACATATCGAATCCAATGAGGCACCGCCAAATGGCAAAGGTTCTTTGACGGGGTTTGGAAATTATACCCGCGTCCCATGAACGTCATTCCTGGGTGTATTCTGTTGCCATTTGTGCCACTTTGCTGTTGTGCCACTGGATTCAACCGGCACGAATCATCGCGTTTACTTAATTATCCGAAGACCACCGCTCAGCACTATCAGACAAGGCATGAAAGTGTCTCCATAGCCATCGGTTGGACGAGGTGTAGGGATCCATAGCTTATAAGGGATTTCCCTGCAAAAGGTAAATTCCACATACTTCTGACTCCCGTTCGGGTTTGCGTAGCAGATTGGTGGTTTTTTTATGGTTGTAAATGAAACTAAAGCAGCACACCGCATGCTGATGGTGAATAATTATCACTAGTCGTGGTGGTGATGACTAAATGAATGTAAAATATCTCAAACACCTGATAGGGACGTAATTAACTAAGTAAGGGTTTTGTTCCTTACCATGTGAGCTTTTTTCAGCTACATTGTACGAGACTGGTTGACAAATGTATTTAATACAAATAATTCATTTTAAGGATCGTCTTTCACAATTTAAGTTTTTGAAAATTAATAAATTAATTAATATTTATGTAGATCATGACTACTACCATACACATGATTTCATGCGATTTTATTATTTTAAAAAAGCATAATACCAGGAAAAATGTTCCAAACAACGGTGAACCATCAAAACAATTTCCTAAATATGTTCGTTTTCACTTTCTAAAGCACACGAACACACTCGTGAAAAAACCCGCTATTAAACGTTCGCACCATCGAACCGTACCGTAAGCAAACGAATCTGCTACGAAAACGAATCGTTCGACCCGGTACCGGGCGCCGCCGGCTCAGGGTTTAGAAGCAAAGCGAAACAACAACCATAACGCACCAAAACACATCGAAAGTGTCGATCACACTCGATTAATCCTTCGGTACCAAAGTCGCCCCAGATTCGGCTGACGCTCGATCAACCGTAGCCGAGAACAAGTTCCTCCGCAAAGTGGTTGTTTATACACCATTTTCCTTCGATGTGTCTTAGAATGCGATGTTGCCGTATACAATGGGTGGGAGGTTGGTGCGCTCTACTCGCGGTTGGCAGAACAGCAGCGTGCGGTACGCAATATGAAACTCTCGCCGGTTTAAAGGTGGCCAAACAAGAGAGCGAAAGCCAGCCGCTTGGTGTGCCGGGTTGCGGAATGAAGCTTGTGGAGGAGCATGTCGGAAGTGAATCTAGGCCGAAACCCGTTGGTCAAATTTGACCGGTCGAACAATATCGAGCAGCGTCTGGCAGACGAGTGCGGGTGCATCGTAGCTGAATGTTAGCACTTTTCGATCTAGTCACTATAAAAGTTTGCGCAACCCCCAGCTGCTGTATCAGTTCCTTACCGTCGATCGTACCGTTTAAATCGTAGCCGGCGTGAGTCGTTGAGCTAGCTTCTAATTGCTTAAAGTTGTGTGCGTCTTGGGGTAGATTTGAAGAAAGGAACGGGCTCGAAAAATGGCCAGTGTAAAGGTGAGTGCTTGACGCACGGTTATGGAATCGGCTTGGTTATCGTTAGTGACGTGATGTGCTATTTAACGTGTGTTTCCACAGGTTGTTCTACTGTTCGGTACTGTGATGCTGTTAGGGCTAAGCGGCTCAGCGGCTCAGACCAGTGCAGCGAAAGATGATTCGATTGCGAAGGAAAACGTTACCGAGACGGCCACCGTGGCGGAGACTGAGCTTTCTACGGAACGATTTAACGCCAGTCGTGTCCTTAGCGCGATCCGGGCGGAAATCGAACGTCGCCGAAGCGAACGCCGGGAGCAAACGCTCCAGAGAACTCAGGAGCGACGGGAGCAAATTCTACGGACGCTTGACAATTTGAGCGAACGTCGTCGCGAATACGAGTTGCGACGTCAGGAAATGCTGCAGGATGCTGAAGCCCTCAAGGAGGCTCGTCGGCTGGATATGGAGGCACGTCGTGTTGGACGATTGCCTCAGCGTGAACGTGAGCGCGCCAATCGCGCTAGGTTGGAACAGCTGTCCGAGCAGACAACACCGGAGGAGAACGAAATTGAAGACTCCATCGATGGAGTGGGCGATGGTGAGGAAGGGTCGGATGTGGTGCAGCGGGTCCGTAACCTGTTGCTAATCGAGGAAGCCGGCGGTAATTTGCGACTGATCGATTTAGACACCGAGGAAGGCCAACAGTTTGTGTTGAATGGTGGTGCAAAGCGTGGCCAGAGTGGAGAGAGTACCGAGACGGAACAGGAGGCCGAAAGCACTGAAGGTGACCAGCAGAAGGAGGGTGAGGACGAGGCAGGCAAGCGGAAGCTCAAGACTGGCCAAATTTAGAAGAGAGTAGCGCGATAAAACAATATGGTCGTGAGAGTTGGAGTTTTAGATAAGTAGTTCCTTTTTCATCGTTCAGTACTATTCATCGTTCGTCATGTTCCAAATGCCATTGAATTAATTATTTTTGAAATAAAAATTTAGAAAAACGAAGCTGTTACAAACATTCGTGTTTTTATCGTTAATCCTTCTAAATGTTTGTCGTAAATGTTGAGTAATCAAAATGAGTTACTCTTTTTAACAAGGCTTGTCACAAGAAAGAAAGAAATAGTTCATCCTAGTATCTATTTATCCTTGCTGTTGGTGGCGCCATCTTCGGTTAAACTAACAGAACTATCGTAACGGCAGATTGTATTATTTGATATAAATTGTGTCAATTGTTTATATAAATAAGAACATTTTTCTTATTTGGATAAGAATCTCTTTATAGGCGAACTGTAGAATAATTGGGAGACGGCACCAGTTCCACACGACCGGATCAGTTCAAAATCCCACCCGGACGGTCCCCTGGGCAATGTGGTGCACAGGCTGTACTAACACAAATAAAAAACAACAAAAAGAATTACTTCATTATTTTCATTTCATTGATCAATAATTCTGTTAAAGTTATAATTATCAGTTTAATGCGCATTTTAATGAAACTAATTCTTTGTCAATTGCATTAACAACAACGCTTTATCTAAAGCATTTAACTGGTCAAAATTATGTTTTCTCAAATCTTGGTATTGCATTTTGGAAGCTTTATTGTATGTTTTGTCCGAAATTCATAAACAATCACGTATTTAAAATGAACATTCCTTCGGTATTCAATTGGTAATATACTTTTAACTGTTGAAATGATTACATATTTTAATTCTTTGAAAAGATATAAATGTCAGCCTTCAAAAAGTTTAAATACGAAAGCAAACAATTGATTGAAATAACATTGTGGCAGTTTATGCTTAACCTTTAACGCATGAAAGGGATCAAGAAAAAAAATTCGACTGCACTGTAGTGTAGATGACCAAATCTTTCTCCGAAAACCCCCAAAACGTTAACCACACCAATCCAACACAATTGTAAACCTTGCATTGTTGGTCCCTTTTGAGGTGCAAATTTCGACACTGACCTACAAACTGGAGCACTAAATCCCTTTCCAGATTGCTCACGAATGCCTACCCTGTTGCCCACCCGAACACCGTAGCTCCAGTCAACGACACCTTCGTTCGTGTTTTTTCACTCTCACCTTCGACTCGATGCTTACCGTGGCATCAATCATCGTCGTTCATGATGGAAGGCGTCATGCCGTGCTCGTGGTGAGCGTTACGGTCGAGAAAATTATGTTGCCCAAGTGTACGTACATTAGCATTTCCCCCTTTTTATATTGGTCGCAGTTCGGGCCACTTCCGTTTCGGCAACGGATTCGCACATGTTCGGCCACCGGACCATAACCGAGCTAAAGTGATCACTTCCTTTCCAAATCGGAAGCAAAGCACATCTGTGTACTTTGGTTGTTGTGTGATTTAAAATTGAAAACACCTTTCGCTAGCTCGTGTACGATCGCTGTGTTTGTGTGTGTGTGTGTGTATGTGTGTGTGGTTTATGAAAAATTTTCTTCAATTCAATGAGAAAACTGTTTGCCTCGGTTCATGGTGCGTGAGTAGGCAAACACCTCGAAGAAATGCAAAACGGTTCAACCTTGGGGTTGAGATCACCAGCCAATGCGAGGAAAGTAGGGCGCCAGCGTTGCGTGCTGAACCTCGGGTGCATGTCGCTCGGCAGAGATACGTTTCGTGGGATAAACAACGAGCTTTTGGGAACTGTAATTGTATGCTTTGCTTAGATTTTGCATTCTTAATAGAAGATGATTTCCCCCGCTTCGAATTTATCGCTTCAGCATGTTTTGAAGGGCACACATTCTGAGTATAAAAGAGAGCTATTGCTAAGATGTTGCTATCAGTGACCATTCGTTCTAGCTTCTTATCGTAAGAGAAAATACGCACTTCAAATACACGATGAAGGTAAACGTGAACGGTGTTTAATTGTTTCTAGTATTATGCTTATCGATGGTTTTCCTTGTATCCTTTTAGCTTTTCGCCCTATTAGTCTCGTTGGAATTTTTATGCTGCATCTACGCCCAGGACACATCGCCTGAAGAACGTAAGCTAATTTCATACGAAACGAAAGTCTTTCACAAGATCCCAGAACACACAATAATCGAAGAGAAAATAGAAAAAATAAAGAAAATCCCCATAATCGAGAAAAAGGACGCAACCGGTGAGGAAAAGTCTTCGATTCCCAGCTACGAGTTCGGGTACGGTGTAAAGGATCCCATCAGTGGCGACCATAAGGATCAGTGGGAAAAGCGTCACGGTGATCATGTGAAGGGTGCTTACCGGTTTGACGAATCGGATGGTACGCAGCGAGTGGTAGAATACGAAGCAGATGGCAAAAAGGGCTTTGAAGCGATTGTGAAGAATGTAGAGCGAAAAGACATTGCCGCCGCCGAAGGTGAGGAAGCATCGATTGTGGGTAAGAAGGAGGGCAAAGTGGCGCACAGTTATAGCTACCTTAAGAGAACTGACCACTAAGGGATCGCTAATCAAAATGATGCAATAGTGACCTAGATGCGAGAGTTGCTATAAAAGCAACAGACAGCAGCAACCTTCCCAAACAACGGTGTCAATTGCAGTTCGTGAGTACGTTGAACTCGACTCGTATAATTTAGTCTTACCCTGTTTGTGGAGCGTCGATCGAAGCTCTGAACAACAGATTGCATATAATTACATCTGCCTTCCTTCCTTCCGTTTCGGTTGATTACTTGTGGCAGTACCAAAACGGCAGATTTTACATTGTAGCGGCATAATAAATATTGTAACTTCTTTGCAAATGGCTGTCGATTGAATTAAGCCCTGATAGACATTGGAAACAAATGGCCATGAAAAAAGGTTTAATTAGAGTGGTATTGATACTGATCGCTGTTGAAAGAAATGATTAATTTGGGTTTTCCAACAATCAACAGATATAACTCAATAATTACTGCTTGAGATTCAATCTTTATTGAAATCTTCTACCATTCATCATGGAATTGGTTTTCCTATCGAAAACTCCTCCTTCGGCACATATTCTCCTTTAGCACCTTAGTCCACTTTCTTCAGTTTGCTGTAGCTTTGCGCCACTGGAGCATCAGAATGTCCCCAGCGAACATCACCCCGATGACGTTCATCGATACGATCGATTTCCTTTACGATCGCCTCGAATCCATTCCTGTCGTCGGCTTCATACTCAACCACACGCTTCGTACCATCGGGCTGATCGAGCGTGTACTTTCCCTTCACATGATCACCGACACGCTTTTCCCACTGTTCCTTGTTGTCACCCGTCGACGGATCATGCACACCGTATGCGAACTCGTACAGTGGGAAATCATTGTAGTAACGATCCTTTTTCGCATCTTGCTCATCATTCTGCTTCTGTTGGGCCGATTTTTGCTGCTGACGGCGCACTTCACGTATCGGCAGTCGTCCTTGAGCACGTCCGATCGCTTCACGGTTGCGTTCCTCGCGATTTTCCATAGCCGTGCCTACTTGTTGACGATCGAGGAACTCACGCTTACGCTCGATGCGACGCTCGTCAGCAGCTTGCTCTGTATCTTCCTGTTTGTCTTGTTGCTTTCCATCGGAAGCGATACCAAACACTTCCTCGATCGTGTTTGTTATCTGCTCCCAATCCATCTTAGTTTTACGCTCCTGCAATGGAGTTCCGCCTTTCTGCTGTTGGTTTTGTGGAGCCGCAGCTCCCAGAACAAGGAGCGTTGCGAGAAATACCAAAATCTACGAAAACAGCGAACGAAATATAATTAATTATAATCTTGAAAGATATGCTCTAAGGACTAACATTACCTTAGCCATATTGGTTTTTGTGTGTAGATCGATGTAGATGAAACAGGTTGCAAATGCGGTAGCTGAATGGTATGGTTTCTGTTGCATTCTTGAGCTTATATACCGATAATGAAACGCATTAGAAGAATGGCGTGACTCAGTGTAGCTTCCTCGTCAAATCGGCTCGCCGACGTCAGTTGACCTTAGGCAAGGCACAGTACAAACATGCAACCACCCGCTGAAGACGAAGCTCTCGCTCGACCATAACATGTAGTTCAAGAGTGAGGTAGTTGCAACAGAAAAAACTGATTGCTTCTAGTGTGGCGGCACTTGTAAGCCGTGTTCTCGGTCAATGTCGTCAAATGAGAGCGAAACCACGAAAAATGAAACCTTCTCGACGTCCAAAATGAATGTCATCAATCGTATCTTAAGTATCCTAATTGAAGTGCATAAACACGTTCGTTTAACAGGTCAACAACAACGTTTACTATTTATTAACTCTCTAGGCGCTATTCTTAAACAGAGGTAACAAAATGGGTTTGCGATTAGGATCTCTCGTTTTACGTATCAGCCTTTTGGAATGCCCCAGAGCTGACATCAGTTTAGCTTATCTTCTGGAATTTTACATAGCTCTGTCCACCGTTGGAGGACTTTTGTCCATCCTTGGTTCCAGCGCGCGTTCTTCCACCGGGCACAAACCCAAACACAGGATTGTCTACGTACGCCATCGGTCCTATTTCACGCACCGGTTGCTGTTGCCTGTATTCTTGCCCACCCCACGACCCATCGGACGACACCGGGGTACGCTCCGATTTCACCTTCTCCAGGAACTTTTGTGATTTGAACACACCTTGGAACGATTTCGATCCACCATAGCCAATCTTGACGACTTTCTCCTTCCGTCCGGGCTTTAGAGCACCCTTGTTAACGAGCACCTTCAACTGATCGAGCTGCTGTTTCTGTGCTGGAGTAGGACCGGGTAGGCCGTCTTCCACTTTCACTATCTTCTTTCCATTCTCTGCCCGTATATCGAAGGATTTGGTAGGATCTTCATTTGCGGACGTCTCCTTTGGCGGTTCCTCAGCAGCATTTTCGAGTTTGGTAAAGTCCTCCAAATCCTGAACGGTAATTTCTTTCTTCAGATAGTCTTTAAACAACCGATTAAACTCTGATATTGTGAGACCTCCCTGACGTCCAGCGAGAATTCGTGTCATTTCGATAATGTCCATATTGGCATCAATATCTCCCGGTCCACTAGTTCCTTCCTCTTCGTTACCGTCTTCTTTGTCTTCCTCGGTCTCACTGTCGGGTGTTTCCTCCACGTTCTCTTCGATTGGACGAATGGAGTCTTCAAAGTCCTTAAAATCTGCACTCAGGTAATCTCCGTAGCTGTTGCGCAACTTGGCGGCAGGAGTACGCACCTGAGAGCCCCAACGAGTAGTCTCCGTTGCAGGTGTGCTTTCAACTTCTGTTTTCTTCGTGGAGGTAGACACCGGTGCCATGGGCGTGGTCGTCTCCGTGTCACTAACAAAGTAACCTACGGTCGTAAAACTGCCCCCGTTTCTCAAGCTTTCCTGCAGGAAGTCATCGGGTTGACGTCCTTCCTCAGTTTGCGGGCGTTTTCGAGTTCCCGCACTTGGGCGGATAGTTTGTTGTAAGGTTCGTGAGGGTTCGATCGTTCCCTGACGATCACGATTTGCATTGTTTCTGGTATGTTCTCCTGTCTCGGATCTGGTGTTTGCGTTTGTTTGTGCTTCCAACTTCTTTCTGGGATTCTCATACTTGAGCAGCAGATAAATCTCTTCGTTCTCCTCTACAGCGGACTTCGGAATCGATTTTAACAGCTTGCCGGGTGGCTTTGCCGTTGTGGTCGTTGTCGTGGTGGTAGTTGGATCGGTTGCAAACAACACTGGGCCACGTTCTCGCAGCTGAGGCGTATTGTAAAAGTCTTGCGCACTGATCGGTCTCACAATCGCGTCCCGTTCCCCTGTGGGTTCGTCCGGTGGATAGTATTCCACCGATTGGTATGACAAAACACGGTTCTGACCGCGTCCCTGGCTGCTCTGGAAAATGTTCGGCTGCAGTGGCACCTCCTCCAGCCCCGGGGACACGGCATTAAAGTCTATGCTCTTGATCGGTTTGCCGCTCGGGAGCACTTCACCGGTTGTCACTTTCTTGGCACTTTGCACCGTCGGCTTTGGAACCGCCAGCGTGGTGGAGATTCGTTCCCCATCGCCATCACCGGCACTACCACTTGCACCAGCGCTACCCCGTTCTGCGTTCACGGCACCAAAGAACTGTTCGTTGCGTTGCTGGACATTTTCTTTACTCGCACTTCCGGGGGCAATCGTGGGCGCTAGTGGCACCGAGCGCGACGTGCCCTCGCGCGGACTGTCCGCGTTCACATGCCGCTGGTGGACGGCGAACGAACCGTGCTTGATATTGATCTCATACTCGTCTTTCTTCAGTGCACTCCCGGTGGAAACCAGCAGTGTGGCGAAGCACAGTATGACCACCACCAGCTGGAACCAGATACAGAAAAGGGATTTTTTAAGATCACTGACGACGTCGCGCTCGCGCAAACCACTGAAACTCACCTTAAACATTGCGAGCGAGTCTCAAAGGAAGAGGCACAGGGCTTTGTTGACTCTGTTCGGCGAGCCCGCAAAACTAAACAGAACGCTACGTGCCCTCTTCTAAAGCTACGACTACTACCGCGTTAATGGCTATCAGTGGACTGACCACTTTCTTTACTTTCGTTCACGGTATTTATAAGCTCGGTACCGCCCATAGGTCTCCCCGAAGGCCCCCATCGGGCATTATGCGTGCATTATGTGCATCCAATAAGAGGGTGTTGTGTGTTTGATCAGCTGAACGTAGAGCACACGGCGGCGCGTAATCGAATTGTAGTGCAAGCAGGAAATTCGCACTTGCGTTGCTCAAGCAGGCAACACCTGCTTCTGGCTTAACACCCTACACCCGACGTTCCGGACTGTGGGAGTCAAATCAAACCAAACATGTGTATCGATTCTTCCAGCGGTTCATCAAGCCGTCAAGGAATCCACTGGACAATCGTCGGACCAAAATGAAGCACCACGCCGACTCTCTTCAAAGTTTATGACGTTTCCTAGCGTCCAAAATTTTGTGAGTTTTGGCTTCGTGATCGGTTAGTAAACGCCATCAAATGCAGCAATGGGTTGCGTGACTAGTAACTGTCCGACGCGGTATGTTCACTGTGAAGCACTAGTGAAAAGTGTAAAATATAAATAAAGTCTATGAGCATTCATCCGAAACGTCTAGACATGTGAGGTAAATCGCCAATGGTTAAAACAAAAATCTTGAAATTAATTGGTGCTCGTGCAGTCTGTCACATTCAAACCAATTGTAGCATAAACATGATGAACAAATGGCGAATTCATTTAGACACATTACATTTGGACATATTCAAAATTCACGTTTCCAAAAAACTACTAATCAGTTTCATGTTTTTGTATTTTTGTATATTTAATTATGACGGCTTATTTGGCTTATTGTCAGCCACAACAGATTAGTTTTGATTAAAAGTACTTTTTTTAATGTTATTATTTCTTAATAAATGTCTTACATTTCAGGATCTTTTATTACGTATACATATAAGTAAATGATATGTTTTGATTGCATTATTTGACGTAGAACATTTTAATTATTGCTCCACATCGCTTTTAACAAGTATTTTTTCCTTGGATGTTGAAGTTATCATAAAATTTATATCTTAAAAAATTCCAATTTCTTTAATTGTTCATTCAACTCCCTAACAAAATGTGTTAAATTTAATAATTATCAAGTTACGAATGAACGGAGAATGTTTTAAATATTTTTCTTCAGCATCATGCTTTGATTTATTATTGTTTCACGTTTTTGAAAAATATTGTATTTCAAAATAAGACGAAACCAATAGAAGAAATATGAAACAAATCATCACAAATATCACACGATTCGCTAAATAATCCATCTCTCACGAACAAGTGAGAAGCCGTTTCGAAGAAACACCTGTAAAATCCAGCAGACTAGTATCAATTGGAAATCCCTAAGCAACGAAATCCATTCGTCTCGCGTGACTCAGTCCTCAACCCAGCTGGCTCTCCTTATAGAATGACGTTGCGATGCGACCACAACTGGAATCTTCGATCGGCCCTTACCGAGGTCATCCCTTAACCGGACGCCGATGCACTCGGCCTCCATTTCCTAGTACTCTCAAACAATTGCCTTGACACCGGAACGGACTCTTCCTACAGCACTGTCATTTCGTCTCGGCTTACGGCATACCGGCGAAACAGGAACGCGCCAACTGCATGAAGATGAATGATTGTTTTCCATCGTGTTCGTTCGTGTTGTCTCTCCATCGGTTGGAGGATGGTTCGTATGATTGAAAAGCGGTTTGTCTGTACTGTCGAATGGATTGTCGATCAAGCAACATGATCAAACAATGCAAAAGAGGGTAGCGGCAGAGACGCGATCGCTTTGTATGACAAGTTCAGCGCCTTTATACCTTTCGTATAAGCCTTTGACCACGAACTTGGCGATGCTAACGATGGCTGATGGTACGATCAAGGCCCGATCGGAGACGATGGCTACAGCACCACCGTATAATTAGCACTGCCTGCTGCAAGCTCTCCTTTTTTGCCAACTGTCGAACGCCAACTCACCACAGCGGCAGGGTAGTTTTGTATACGGCAAATCCCGTCAACTCGGTTGAAGGTGCCCCCTTCTGAGAACAACTGAGTGTTTGTGCTACCGCAAGCTGACCGCAAAAATATGAAGCCAGCGGGTACGAAGCAGTGACTAGAACTTCTCCAAGGTAGCGTACAATTAGACTGATTAATGAAAGTAGACAGCAGCCCATAGCGGGGATGCTAAAGGCCAACGGACTAGCAGAGAAGATACAGGTACAGTATCGACTGTCATGGTGGCCTTTGAGATCTAGATCAGATCTCCGAATGTCCGGCAGGTATACAGAATAATGCAAGAGTAACAGAGCCCTTTCTGTTAGAGAAATATCTTCCATCGGCAGATGTCGCTTAACATTTTTACCCATGTGGACTCAAAAGATAGACGAACAATCGTTATGCCATAACACGCATTCGGAACAGCGATATCGCACCGATACCGGTTTGAGTCTGCAACGCGTTACAAATTCGTCGTATTCGATGTTCCAAATTATGGAAGCTGTCGGCTTACATGCCCGTGCCCAAAACCGCTTTCAAATGGCGTCGAACCTAGCCAGCCGTTCACACACTTTTCCTTTTCCGAGAGCGCCGACGTTTGCTCTTGAGGCAAGACGACTGCAAAACTCAACAGTGGCCGCCGTCTCAGACACCTTCTGCGGAGTACCACTTGACATTCGTGTTGTGTGGTGCTAAACAGCTGATTTTACAACCACACTGTGAAGAAGATACGATGTAGCCCAAACCGGTGGCTGACGCTTGCGACACCGTACTACGCTGTACGAAAGTAACTGCCCGAGAGAGATGACAGCGCTCGTGATGTAGCCATTTGGGGTTCTGTATAATTCTTAATAAACGTATAATTTTCTTAGAATGGTGATGTTGAAAGCTGGTTGCGCTATACATCGAAAGGCGTATTAAAAATAGACTTTGATTAAGTTTAATTTAGTGTTTGTTGCGTAGGGATGCCATAAAATACATGGTTCATGATCCAGTGTTGAAACGAATTAAAGTATGAGGGTCTAGCAAATTAATCTACCGTTTTTATTAACCATTTATTGCTCAATTCAGTACATTGCTTGTAAATGTAAATTGTAATACGGGTTACCCGTCCTTGTGTACAAATTAATATTTGTATTGAGCAAGCTGATGGAAAAATGAGCCATCTGGGTCTGATAAAGAGACCCACATTTGTTTTCAAACACCATAACAAACAATCCGTAGATGATACATAAGTCTAAACTTACTAAGTCAGCCTTGAAAACCTCAAATAAAAAGTTTTCATGCTGGTTTATTCAATATTCCGACAACTTTGATAACAGGTACTCTGCTGTGACCGTGCTTTTAGTCTTATCGTATCTCATGACTGTTTCAATTCAAGGTGTACGATTCGAGATGGAAGTATGCGGTTTCCATCAATTCGACCGGAACTCACCGATGAGTTACCGATCAGCTGAAAAGAGAAATATCTCTCATGCCGCACAGTAAACAAACATAAACAAATATGACATAACCCGACCAGACCCCAAGCGATAGAAGGCCATGGGGTGGGAAAAATTGTGCCGGTCTCTGAGGTGAGTGCAGAAGCTTTAAGCTCCCTGCATCAACGCACGCTAAGCTCACGACACAACAGATGAGCTCTCTGGCGGAAAATCCGAGAGCGGATGAGATCTCGCTGATCTCACACTGACGCACACCCATGAGTGAGTGCTGTTTGTCGCGCTACACAGCGGTGGGGATAGCTCGTCAACGTCAAGCGCAACGCAGAAAGGAGGAGAACTCGCGTCGAGAGCGAAAGCGAGAGCAACCGAACGGTGGTAGTGTGGCAAAAAATGGCGACAACAAAACTTTATTACGTTTTCGCTGGCTTTTGAAACTTTTAGTACGAATTTTGTCGTCACCGGGGTTATCACGCGCTGCTTTCGGCTTTCCGGCGTCTTCTCGGACCGTTCGCATGCTACGAGAGAAGCGAAGCGCTGTAAGTGCTGCTGGGCCGTTTGGGTTGGATGGGGTTCGTCGTTTGCCCTTTGATTGAAGTCTCTGCGAGGAAAAGAGTGCATATTGGTGAAAATGTTAACAGTGCCAACTGGAGAAAACGTGCTATGTGTTGTATTTTTTTGATTTGCTGTTTGTAACCGTTCTTCGTCTATTAACGTTCCATCGTACGCTGGTGGGCACTAAATCAAGTGTAAAGTGTGAATTTATAGTGACCATGTGCTTAATGACGGTCGTTGTCAGTTCAGCCGATTGTATCGCGATGTGATACAGCTGCCGACTGTTTTTGCAAAGTGATAATGAAGTTCACCGTACTGCGAACGATGTTTCTCCGTCTCCATCGCCAGCCATCAGCGGATTGTCTAGCTTCCGGTGGAAAAAAGAACAAAACACGGTTAACATTCTCATTAGTCATCCAGCGCGGTAAACAATGCAACACCTCAGCAAGCCGTGGGTAGCTGCGTCAAAATGACAATTGTTATGTTCGATGCATACATACGTGCGTGCATGGGGAATGTGTGATCGTGTGGGATTTTCGTACACTTCCGACCTCGGCAACGTTTTATGTTTCGCTGTTTAACGACCAGTTATGGCAAGATTGGCCATCAGCGCGAGTTGACAATTGTGCGTGTGTTGTTTGTCTTACGCGTATGCAAAACACAAGACGAGATAAAAAAAATAGTATACTTCGTTCCATTGAAGTGTGAAGATCGGCTAGTGCTCCGTGCTAGTGTGTATTGAATGAAGCTCTGAACGACTCTGAATCTATATTTACCGTACCCCAACCTACCCGTATTCCTCCAGTGTGCTCCAGTATTCGAGGCCGGTCACTAAGAGATCCAGGAAGATGCGAGTGGCGGTCAAAGTGATTGCTATGAATTATACATTCACCAAGCACCCCTTCAGGGCAGAACGTCTCCACCGGTGCTGTACTTCCTGATCTTCCATTGTGAAACCGGTTACACCAGGGCTAATCGGTGGCAGATTCCTGCGGCAATGGCAAAACAATCCTGCCACCGAGGACGCTACAGCACGTCCTCGATCCTGCAGAGCGCTCGCTGCTTCAGCCGCAGGAGTTTGCGTTGGTTTGTGCGATAGCCTTGAAACGATATAATGACCGAGAACAAAACGCATTGACTATCCCCCTGATTCGCGTTCGAACTGAAGCGTCACCATGCTTTTTCAGTGAACCTTTCTTGGACAAAGAATCTAGAACGGCTTAGTGCCGCGGGTGTACAGGTGATGCGATCGATACAGAAGACTCGTCTAGCTGGTTTTAGCATCCTTTGCTTTGCCTTTCAGGACTAGTTTTTGCCTGTATTTTTCTTCTTCACTCTTGGAAAATGGCTACGTGTGGGAATTTAAACTATTTACGGGGGTTTGTTACGTCAAGCCCATATTGAAGATAGAAATGGAAAGTTGCTAGTATTAAGATGCAAAGTCGTAGAATGAGAAACGAGTTCTCTGTTGGACATTGGGGGTAGGGTTTCAGATTTTTAAATTAAAATGTAAATTCATTCATTCACAATCATATTAACTCGGGATCTGAATTCAAATGATTGAATGATCATCGACATCAGAACTCATATGATGATCAGTTCTGACAGATATTGGTAGTGCTTTTTTATGCCTTGTTACATTTGTACATATCTTGTAGTTTTTGAATTATTGTTCGTATTAGCATATGTACAAAAATCGTCCAAAATGTATAGCTTGCTTACTTATAAAGCATTTAAGATCGTTGCGATCATTGATACGTAGACTATCAATTTTACGTCTGATTTCCGATGATCTGGTCTAAATAATGTATACTGAAAAATAATACTTCAAATATCAGCATTCCAACATTTTTAAAATTGGCATAAATGTTTATCAACCGCATTTTTTTAATTTCTTGAATAGTTTGGATAAATGCTATATTTGTTAAAATCATGAGTAAAATGCATAATCGTAACATTAACAAAAATTTGGATGCATAGAAATTTTGCATCAGTCGCATGGCTCAAGATGCTCTCACCGGAAACTATTTCGATTCGATTCACATTATCTAATACTAAAACTAAGCTTGTTACATCGATGGCGCTTAGCTTAGCGAGTCAAATTTGGGACTCCAAATTTTAACAACACTCTCAAAAAGTAGTTAAAAGAGAGGTAACAAGGAAAAAAAACACCTGAACGCACCATCTAAACGCAATGACACATTGCAATGAAGCAAACTCATTACAATAATTGCTCCACAATTAGCGATTCGTCGCACACATCCACCGATACAAGAGCTGCAATCGGGGCGGGTTTTGTCGCATCAGCCCACTGCCCGACTGACCCGAACGCCCGTCCCGGAATGTTTATCATGCAAACAGCTTCCAGCCCCCAATCGGTGCTCCATTATCGTCAGTTGGCGCGACGAAAGAAAGCAGCTCGTGCTGCTTGGGACGTAGTTGGTGCCCGAACCGGAGTGAAACCAAACGCAACAGGGGTGCTCGGTGCGTGTGGCTACGCTTGCGTTGTCGTTCCGAGTTTTCCGATCGCAAAACCCGTCGGTGTATTTGACGCTCTGACGCAAGCTCGTTGTAGGACGAGCATCGACCGTTTGTGAGCGTGGCTTTTCCTACCCACCTGCGAAAGGTTCGTTCGTTATATGCAAATCGGACCCGATATCGAATTAACATTCACATGCTGGTGGCTCGATATCGATATAGCGATGCTGGAGCGACCCGACCAGAATGCACGGTGTCGATAATTTACGCGAGTTGTAGCTTTTTCTCCTATTTATTGCGTTAAGCGGCTCGTACTCGTTGAACCAGTGCCCTCTGCTGCCATCGTACGTGTACGACGTTTGACGGTCGGCGTTCGTTTGAGGCCAATTTTGCAGTCAAACCAAACTTACCTTCTTTCTGGCCGCCGACGGGCTTGGTGTTGCCGAAGGTAAAGCAAACATTCAGCCGCACCACCGGGTCAAATCGCGTTCCGTCACTAGGGCGCGTCGCGCCGGGCGATTCGATTGCACAAGTACCCAGTCGGCTGGCGGGCCGATTGGCAAAAGCAAACGAAAAGAAAAGAAAAGAAAAGAGGGAGGATTGGTTGTGACTTATTTCCACCACAATCTGACTTGCAGCAGTTTGTCGAATGAATTGATACGGGTCTACCTGAACAGGCCTCACAGGCCTTCAGAAGGGGAAAATTGTCTTTTTGCTATGGTCGAATTTGTTTTCCCTTATCTGCACGGGCATGTTAGGCATTACGATAAATGTTAATTCCCTGGTGTGAAACAAACAAATGTGAGTGCTTTTTTTGATAGTAACATGTAGCGTAATTGTTACGTAGACGTTTTACGTGTTTGTACAGAATCTTAGCGTTTGTGATGAAAATAGAAGCAAAGAAGAAAAGGTTTTTGGAATATAAAGGGGGTAAAATATATTTCTTTCAAATAAAATTAACACNATGGTCGAATTTGTTTTCCCTTATCTGCACGGGCATGTTAGGCATTACGATAAATGTTAATTCCCTGGTGTGAAACAAACAAATGTGAGTGCTTTTTTTGATAGTAACATGTAGCGTAATTGTTACGTAGACGTTTTACGTGTTTGTACAGAATCTTAGCGTTTGTGATGAAAATAGAAGCAAAGAAGAAAAGGTTTTTGGAATATAAAGGGGGTAAAATATATTTCTTTCAAATAAAATTAACACTAATAAGAGTTTCGAGGTATAATAGTTTTTAAAGAAAAATACTCGCACTCACTCGCATAAAAATTCGTTGCACAACTTACCCAGTAGGGACGTAAAATTTCAATAAAAACGGCCCCATTTATTAACCAAATCACACTGCGTAAGCGTTCGAAAGCTTGCGCGAAGGAATCAAAATGTGTAGTGTAGCCATGCACGGTGCAGCACACTAGCAAAGAAAGCATTCTGTAAACGTTCGCCCATAAGTCTTGGCGGGAATCGAACTGTTACGATGCACGATACGAGAAGCGCACCGTGCAGCGAAAGAAAGAAAGAAAGAACATAAAAGAAAGCATTGATCAAGCAAAGCAGCGCGACGACTTACGCCTTACCAGCTACCTTAGCGTTGGCATATTTCCTCGCCATTTCCATGCATAATTTATTACGTACGCTTACCGATACAATGGAAAACAGTGAGAGAGTGAAAAGAAGAGTAGATTCTCTTTCGGTTTGTGGGTTTTGGAATAGTGTATTATTTTTTTTGCAGTCTCACGCCGTGTTCGTGCGTGCGGTTGATTGTTTATCGGTAGCCTTTTATGATCGTCACCAGCAAGTCTTTTTATTTCGATTCGATGTTACTCGCCGGTGTATGAAATATTTTTCAATGGCACGAGGTGCACGATTACGTGTGGCAGCAATGAGTATTCATGAGAAGAATATTGAAAACATTACAAATTTTATACATTGTCTGTTGTGTAAACATGTCATGGTGAATCAATTTAAATAAAAACAATAGTTGTATAAATATGCAGTGAAGTGTTTTGCGAGTGATGATTTTGACAAACTTTAAACTCAACTTGAATTCTATGTGTTGGGCCAGTGTGTAAAAGTGTAAAATCAAATAATTTAAATATAATCCAAACTAATTTTCAGAAACACTAGTAAACATTTGTGAACAAACAATATAACAACATTACTAAGCTAGTGAGTGTTGAAACAGTTGATATATTCAGCTTCCAGTATAAAACTACAAAATGCGGCGGAATCATCAGTTTTGGATGGTAAGTTATGAGTAACATTCAACTTTTTACATGATTTCATACATTTTTTCGTAATCGTATTTGAACTACGTGGGATGCAAACGACAGCTACCGTGCTCCCGTAACCGATCCAATCCTTGCAAACAAGCCGTATCGTGCGGAACGGTGAATTAAGCTTCATAATTTCCGTCCATCTAGAGCTGCGCGACGCAGCATGCAAATTGCTGTTTAATGCCATGGAATGCAACCGTACGATTGGCGAATCGCCAACCCATCACTAGCCGGGATGCGTAATCATTCGTCGTAATAATTCTATCGAATGAAGCGAAGCGTTGAAGCTGCGCTTGACGTAACGTTTCACGCGCCAACCGTTCAAACTCTCACGATTGTAAAACATTCCGGAACCAACATCGGCCAGTTTTCCCCTTCATCGCCGAGACACTAACGGCGCACTTTTGCTAACGTTCTCACCTCTATGATTACAACTACCGATTGTTTTAACGAGTAGCATGTGTTTGCCATACGTCAGCCGGCCGTTAGTGTGCATTCGTTTGAAACGAATTTCTGTTACTCTAGAAGTGTAGGTTTTTGTTTAGCTCTCTTTGTGCACGATACGTCATAGACGCGATAAAACGGTGGTGAAAAACTGCCATCCAGTCTCATCTTCCAAAGAAGCATGGTTCGTTTGTTTTTTACTATTTGTCTTTTTGAGTAGCTCTTTGTAGCTGCCTCATAAAACGCGATCCCAACAGCTACGGCTACGTTCGTCGCTTGTGTCCTCGCTTAAATCACGAACTCTTCCGCGTCGATGCTCATCTTCAAGGTGGACGCGCGGAAGCGCACGACCAGCCAGCATAAAAATAATCAAATTGGTCGGATGAATCTGCAACGGATGCGATCATCCGCCGGTTGTCAAGAGCAACCGCACGCCAGCAAACACGCTCGCGCAGGTTTTCGTTTTCGCTTGTGGAACGGATAATTGAGCCGAAACGATCCGCACAATCGTTTACGATTCCGTTTGACGCGTGAGTGTGTGTGTGTGGTTGTGACGGCGCTGACCTTGATCTTGAACTGTGGCTTAGGTCGAGTCGTGATCGTACCGCTACGAAGGCAATGTGTGATGCAGTTTCATTTCATGTGCAATTAACGAGACTCGCTTTGCGTCCGTGTGTGGGTGAAATGATGTAAGGGAACGAGATCCTAGCTCATTACGAAAAAATAAATACGGCACGTGCACTTTACGAAACGGTATAAATTACATACATTATGGACCAATTAATTCAAAACCCACACACGCACACGTATCAGAGAACCAACTCGCCGGCAACACTTCTAGTAGCGCTTTATCATGATCGTAAAAAAGGGTAATCTCTTCAGTCTAACAGTAACCAGCTGCTGCACATAATAACAACAATGTTGTCGCGAGCCTTTCCCGCCATTCCCAATGCTCGTAAGGCGGTTGAAACACCTTAAAGTCGGCGTAAATCACTTGATCGACGTACCCGTTCGTACGCTCGCGTATCCATTACCGATCGGCGAAAAGGTGCGTTAATGCGCCAGAAGTTATTAGTAGGTGTGACTCGGTGCTAAATGTTTGCTCTCCATTATGATAATGATTCGGCGTGAAGTTTGATTGATTGATAAAGAGTGAAGCGAAATGGAGTACATGAGACGGGTGCTGGAAATTACGCCAAAGACTTACCCTTTGAATGTAAGCGAATCTCGGTTCGGCGTGAGGAGGTGTGTCGTGTGTGTGAGAGTTTACGTTTTGGAAAGGTCAGCGCAAAAATATTGATCGCAGACGCTTGATTAAATTATGCGAACGTGTGTGCCGGTGATGCAATTGTGTCGCGATTTCTTCACCGCATTAGTTTCGCACCTCTGCAGATTGCTTGTCATTACGAAGCGGTTTTGAGGTTGATTTCGGACACTTTTTTTCTGATAATTATCTGCTTAGATGATCCATTTCCAATGGCAATAAAAGAAACATGCGCTCATTGAAGGTAATTGTCAAATTCCAAGAGATACGTTGAAATTTGTTCTATTTTTTTATTTAAAGACCTATTTTGACTATTATTGCTCGCGTGCCATTCGCACGCCTTCTCGACCCTACCTTTCTAATCACATCTTTGTGCATCGTACGGCGCATAGCTTTGGGCGGTATCGTTATATTCTTTACGAGCTACGATCAATAACGCCTTCGAGCTTCTCCCAGATTTATTGTACCACACACAACATCATCCAAACGGTAGCTGGCAGGGCGTGTTTTGTGTGCAAAGAAACCGATAGTGACGTGAGCTGTGGCTTTGCTGGGTGCCGAACAAGCGAACGAACGATTTATGATCTTGTTCGCGAAGGAGGTAAATTGTTGCTTGCGGGCTTTCGCGGATTCGAACCGATCGATGACCGGAAAATGACAATCGGCTAACCGAAATGGGTTCAAATAAATCAATAGTATGCTGTGTTTTTTTTTAAATAATCATGATAGTAAAATTAGAAAGCGAAACGTATTATAAAATGAGATCCTCTTTACAACTTTGCCCTCTGATAAATACAGGGATTATAAAAATGCACCAAATTTAAAAAAATAATTAAAATTCATCCGTTCATATAGCATGTAGAATGGTTCATTACTTATCTCAAAGGGTTACTGGAAAAAGAAACTTCTACCGTTATGACTTTGACATACAAATGTCCCCACAAAACGATGATCATCAACTCCGTAACTCCATTAGTCGTATCTTTAATTAATTGTACTTCGAGCAGCGCTTCGCACAACAACGACAAGTGCAGTGTCATGCTGGTGGACGGCGGACCGGTCGAGCCTTGATTGCGTGATTCGGACTCGTGCCATAGTGTTCTCACTTTACATTGACATGCCATCTATGCACACCGGCGTTTGATGCAACGAGATAATTGAATAAGCAAAAATAGATCCAATCCCGAACCTGCAGCTCAAAAAAGGCATCACCAATGGCATCGCTCGCGCGTGTAGATATATGAAACCCAATTCTATGCCGAGAGTCGAGATTCTTGCGCGATGTAAACAGTTCCAGTCCTTTATTGGACAGTCATGACACGAACGGTGGGAGGTGTGTTTCCTTTTGATGTGACTTGATTAGGTCCATGCCAAGGAGGTGACTTTAGAGTTCTTTTCGTGAAGTAAAGATTGATGAAAATCGGTTGCAGTAGGCGCAAGTCTAAATGACTGAATGGAATTCCCTTCCGACATGGTACGGCATACACGATTTATTGCATTTTAGACGCCACAATTGGTAGAACAATGTTGTTTTTTGTGTCAGTAGCTTGATTAAACGAACGTTTGTTAGGTGGAGCACAAATGATCCGTAGGCTTCAATCAATTAAATACACCATATGGACAGACATTGTTGAAGATTTTGCAGAATGTACAGCAAGGCTTAATGCGAGAAATGACAATAAATACAATGTTGCTACATTCGATTCACGAATAAAAATGAAGGCATTAAATTTGCATTACGTTCAGCACTAACGGAAATAGGTATTTTTATCCCTGTTTTTTTTCTTTTTTGCTACAACCTCGAGTGTTGTTACTCATATTTACAGAAAAGGTAACACTACAGAAAAGAAATTCATCCAATTCATTGCAAATGCTTTCTTAATTTTAACATTGTTAACGAAATCATTCAATTTCATTTGTTTCTTTATTCTTGTTGATTAGATTAAAAGGTGTTTTATTAGTTGTTTTTAATATTCGTAAACAACTGTCAATCGAAAACGTGTTAAGTGTCAATTTGTAAAAAAGTGTAAACAATAACAAACTTTTTACCATAAAAAGTCCTGACGCAAACCTGACTTTTATTCTTTGCCATAAAACGCAACAGTAACGAGCTGCGTCAGTTCTCTTGCACTTGCCTTATTAATTCAACTAGTGACACATTTCTTTTAAAATCAAATATAAGGGTCATTTCAAGTTTGATTTAATCGAATCACTGAGAAAACAGAAAGTGCTTGAGCTACAGATAATCAGATTGTCAATTTCTCAAACTTAATCACCCCATGCGTTACAGCAGAACCGATTATCCTGCTCGAAAAATAAAAAGCAGCCAATCAAGCCCACTGTACTAAAGGGAATTTTTATTAGATCGTACTTTCACGAAAAAACTCTCTTAAACTCCATTGAGCTGTCGGGTTGGCATATGAGCGGTAGAGTTCTACGCCGGTTTTGGACAAGACTGGCACGTTCGAGCTAGTGGGTTAAATGCGCGGATCATCAACATCGTCATCATCATCCGCACCGTACCCAGACGTCATGTTTCCTAAATTGTTGGCCAGTAGGTGGCGTAGCACAAGCACTTAACTGGAGCAGCCCAAAAC
>CM032178.1:38802150-38823193 GCA_018908115.1 Anopheles rivulorum | reverse complement strand
GCTCGAAAAATAAAAAGCAGCCAATCAAGCCCACTGTACTAAAGGGAATTTTTATTAGATCGTACTTTCACGAAAAAACTCTCTTAAACTCCATTGAGCTGTCGGGTTGGCATATGAACGGTAGAGTTCTACGCCGGTTTTGGACAAGACTGGCACGTTCGAGCTAGTGGGTTGAATGCGCGGATCATCAACATCGTCATCATCATCCGCACCGTACCCAGACGTCATGTTTCCTAAATTGTTGGCCAGTAGGTGGCGTAGCACAAGCACTTAACTGGAGCAGCCCAAAACCAATTTTCCCAGCCCACATTCGCTGAAAAATTAATTGACCCTTACGCAACGGCCTCTAAGCCCGTTACGCCGTTTCCTTCCAAGCGGTTGCTCGGTCTGTGCCGGAGTGCAGTATCGCATTACCATCTGGGTGCTGCTGATAAAAATCAACCTTCCCTTTCGCCCAACGACGGGCAGCTGATCTTCACGTGCCGTGCCGTGACATTCCATCTTGTACTAATACTACTACTACTACTGCCTCTTTTCCATGCAGCGCGTGTGGAACACACTTCGTAAGCTTCATCAGGGTGGACTAACGAATAAAAGCGAAAACCTCTTTTGCACTCGAACTGAAACCATTTATGGTGGAAAAGAAGGAATTATCGCACACGAATTATTGCTGGGAGATTAGAAGAAGCAAATGGAACAGCAACGGGAACACACGCGGCACACCACTTCATCGGCACAATCAAAGATCCATTAATCAATCCTTCAAACATTTCAATTTCCAAGCTTTTGTGGCTCGTTGCGCTGTTCGTTCCCATGCCCTGTATGAATGCATACACGCTCACATACTTTGATTGGTCTGCCATTTCTAACTAGTGTTGTGATTTCCACCATTTCCTTCACGATTTTTGTTGTTGTGTGGACGCGAGCGTAGGGACCATAAAAGGGACATCGGTTCGTTCGATCGCAAGGAACTTGGCTTCCCTGCGGCTAGATGGAAATGGAGACAGCAGAACAATTACCCAGTTTTCGTGTCATCGTTACCGGAGCATGGGATCAATCATACCACTCGGTGCGGTGTGTTTGGGCGAGCTGCAAGATTATGTAAAAGCGCCACCGACACCGACCATACAAATCGTTTTGCAAACTTCCAACAGCGACGTGGGAGCGTGCAGTACGTTCGTTCGTTTGTGTTTTTCTTTTTTGGGGATGAAATTGTTTCCCGGAGGTTGTACGATCGTGTGCCTTCATGGGAATTTGTTGGTGGGTGGCTGTCGAAGGTTGGACGAGGCGTGTTTGGACGCACCTCTCGAGCTTAAGTTACCATTATCGAGAGCTGCCGCACGATTAGCATTATTCAACATGCTTTACGAAGAAACGGTTTCAATTGGAGAGCTAAAATTGGATTAGCAATTCTCAACCATCAAGAGGATCGCGCTACGTTTATGATTTATGGTCCCACCGTGGTCCATCCCTGGAGTTTCATGTCCACAAGACCGCAAACACGACGTAACTCCCCGAAACCCGTTACCGTTGGGAAAAAACTATTTATTGAGTATGGAAAAAGATACACTCGGCTGAGATCGATTCTTTGGTACGATGCGAACCGCTTGACCTCCGATCAACGCTTACTCCAGGTGTTGATTGCTGTAGCTATAGCCATGCTCACCGTGAACCTCCCCGAGATAGGCGTGCTCCTGGCTGTACGACTCCACGTGGCCACCGTGCGGGATGTGCTTGACGTGCGCCTCGAATCCGTGCAGTTTGTCGGCCCGATACACCACCACACGCTCCGATCCGTCCGGTTCGTACAGCGAGTAGACACCCTTCACTACATCGCCATCCCGTTCCTCCCAGTGGCTTTTTTGGTCGCCCGTGTGCGGATCCTTAACGCCGTACTCGAACTTGTACTTCGGGTAAGCGTAATAATCGTGCGGCTCGTGGTGCTCATAATCCTGAGCAATCTTCGGTACGACCTGCTCGTGTTCACTGGATGCTTCCGCCTCTTCGAGGTGTTCCACAGCAACAACTGCTTGAAGCGCAAGGAGCAGACAGGCGATGTACAAAAGCTGCAAACCAAGAAACCGAAACGGGACACACTAGTTTAGCACATTCTGCATTTGATAATTGGGAACCGAAAATTTGGGGAACAAAAAATCACAGTTCTTACGCACTTGCTTCATGGTGATCGACTTTGTTGCACGTTTGGCACCACACAAATCACTTTCGCTGGGTCTGCACTGAACTAATACCTCTTCACGACTGCTTTTCTTCTACCGGCAAGCGTGCGTTTTATATGAAAAGCATAAAATCATTTACGGTATCGACACGCAGCACGCATTTGGCAAGCCCATTGGAACGTTCAAAGAGGATTTTTCTCTAATTCCTATTGCCCATCAAAAGGAGCGTTAAAGAAACCAGCGTACGTACGTTAGGTTGCATGAAGCAATGCTCACATTCCCTCGTTGTAAGGCAAATTGTATTCATCCAAGCTTTTTTTTTCGTGGTAGTGTGTTTTTGTGTACCGACCGACTGCCGCATGCCGAAATGGTGCACCGAAAGGGAATTTAGCTCCAATTTGCGCACCACCACAGGAAATGGCGGTATTTGACCGTAAGGGTGCATTTCAAAGTTTGTGTGGATTTGGACAGGAAGTGCTCCGGATTTATAGTGAAGGCTGCCTAGAGGTTGCAGGTACTGGTTGCGACACATTCATGTGGCTTAGCAAATTATTTTCCCAATCACATATTTTTAAAGTTTCTTACTTCTATTTAGTAATTTTGAAGAATTGAAAGAAAAAAACGAATTAAAAAAAGTAAACAACTTAAACTTTGACAATATGGCTTTAGCCGTCACAATCAAAAATAAAATTAAATTAAATATCTTAAACGTGCAGTGCTTTGCTAACAAATAGAATTTAAAGAAGACAGAGACATTTTTTTTATATTTTTAATGAAACTAAAAACAAAAATTATAGCGCTCAGCAACAAGAATAAATAAATAAAAATGGTAACAAGCTTACGTTACCGGTATTGGATGCAGTGGCACAGTTCTATTCATTGCTTATGCATTAACATCAAACCTGATAAACTGCTTTCCACCTACGTGTTAGCACCTACAGACGCAATTTTCTTTGTGCTATTTCTTGCTTCAACGTTTGGCTTCTCACCGTCTCGTTTAGCAAACTGTTAGTAGATTATATTAAGATTCAAACAGTATCTCAATGACATATCATTAGGAGCACACTATCATGTAATGCTCGCCCGTGCCTTGCGTCTACTCGGTGTGTACTTGCGGCTTGCGCAATGCCAACATTAAATATGGGCGTTACGCCGTAATTGATAAAACTCGCTCAAGTCACTGTGCCCCACTGCGTGTGAGTATGTGTGCTTGCAGTTTTCTTTTGCGTCTGCATTTCTCCACAGTGCAGTGACTAGCCAGACACGGTAATGGGCTAGACGAGTGTATCGACACCTGATCCGGTGGGCTTTTTCGTTGGTGAGAGTGGTCCGGTTAGAAAAAGATCCTACCAGCACACCAGGGGAAATGAATTATTATACGTTTTAATAACAACACTTCAGCTCGGCCGTAATTGATTGATGACTTATCACCAAACCGTCACCATGCCACATGCACACTAAACCATGTATGGAGTAAGTAGACCTCTTGGTGTGTGGAGAGACTCATTCAGCTACTTAGCCAACGCATCGTTTTCCCGGTACACTCTTTGCCCAGCAGGTGCACTGGGACTCATGTAATCACGGCCCGATCACAACTGGGCTAAACAGAAGCGATAATCATCATTAAGATATTATCATGTAATTTCTTCATCGATCCTGGGCGGTAAATAAATTGCGACATCTAGCTCGGGTGCTCGGGATGGGTACGGCGTGAGCCACCGATCCCATGGGGATTGTATCCAAGTGTTTTTGGTGGGACTAATAGACCAAACACTGTGCAGTGAATAGAGCAAAGCGGGGAAAAAACACCCAACAAAACGCACTGAAAGATGGCCATCCGTCTCCAAACTGCTTCGCACAAATTAAGATGCTGCAGATTGTGATAAATGGTTCCCGCAAGGCACTGCAGTAGATCCCGCCAGAGGAGCCACACAAAAAAAAACCCCTCGACTCACTGACCCGTTGTGAGAAAGTTTACGAGCGGTACGAGCCTATTTTAGCGCAATCTCAGCCATAGGCCTTCCTTTCGTGGTTTGTTTATTCACGAGCAAACCATTTGCGGAGCTTTCGGTAAAGGTCGAACGACGAAAATGGGTTGCTTTGATAGTGATACACGATCATTTATCACCGGAGCGTATGGATCGGTTATGAATCAACAGCATTCTCTCGTGCCGTTGGTTACTTGAACCTTTATAGAATTTATAATTTGTTTCAATATTAATAAATCAATGATAATTATATTTTTAATTCGATTTAAATATTATTTTCTGTTGTTCTAGAAAACGGAACCAACTGCCTTGGTTTTGCTGGTGATAGCGGTCAGCGTTTCAGCGATCAGGGTAGATTGGAACACCAACACTGGCCCAATAGTTCCCCCAACCAGCACACCAGCCCCCGTCCCACAGCCACCATTCCGTGACCCTGCTCCAGTGTGGGAAGATCAATCCGACGACATCCCGAATCCTAACCCTTACAGGTACGATCCTCATCTTACTTTTAGGTGATTAAACCCGATTGTATATTGAAAACTACTCCCGTAACAGGTATATTATGCCACCTCCATCGCGTCCCAAGTACAATGACATCACTCTGGAGCAGCGCAAACAATCCCAGCAGCAGCCACAAACTTTTGCTCAGTCAACCCCACCGGCGAACCCAACACAAACCCCTTCGACTGCTGCCCCGACGGGACAGATCATAGATAAGCCACAACCCAACCAGCAACCAGCTTCCGGAGTACCACCGGCACCGCATTCGACAGCACACAGTCAGCCAGCTCAGCAGCAGCACCAGCAGCAGCAGCAGCAGCACGTCGTTCCAAGTCTGGCGGTGCAGTATGTGCCAAACAAAGGTCTCAAGTATTATGCGGTCGTACCGAAGCACACGGAAGTGTCGTACGGATCTGCCAAGCAGGCCCTACTAGCCACCAACGATCTCTACCACCAGCAGCAAGCACAGAGCAAGCACGATAAGTACGATAAGCTCAACGGAAAGTACAATCCCAAGCTGAAGAAGTACAAGGCCTACGAGAAGGTTAAATACATGCCGTACATTGTGGTAAGTGCATACGACCGTTCGCAATGTGTGAAGAAAACAACGAAGAAAACAAAAAAGAATTCAGCATTTTCATGAGTTTCCCGTGTCGCATGATTTATGCACGAATCTCTAATTTAATTGACTGCATACACCCAGCTGCCTTTATTCGCAATCACGTGAGGTTCGTGTCTGTGGTTGCGTTTAAGTCTTTTGTCATCGTAATTCGCTAGGCAGAGACACCAAGCAGAGAATGCAGCACCTTGTGACAAATATTTTTCCTTTCATCTCGCTAATGCGCCTTTTTCTTTTCGCTTTCGATCGGATTGTTATTGAATTAGGTTTTTGTTATACGCGTTTGTTTGTCTGGCGTCGAGGAAAGCCCGATTTGCTTACCGTCGTGCACGCCCTGCTGAACCCGGGGTCCGGGTGTTACCGTACCTGTCAATACACTGCCCGAACAAGTGGCGAAAGGTGACTTAGAAAGGTGCCTTTTATTTTCCGGCGACGGTTTTAGATTTTTCTTACCAATCCAAGTTTCGCTCCGGTGACTTCACAGCTGAATGTAACTGATCTCTTTCGAGCCACTCCTGCGATACGAGTAACGCCCGGCCGGGATGGAAAGAAAGTGTATCCACATGCGCGTGCACACATACGCTTATGCTCCAGATGGCTGAGCTTATGCGCTCATGTTCGCTTATGTCATCGGGCGACCATGGGCCACGGTTGTCGCAGCCCGCTTTTGCTGCGCGACCTCTGCCATCTACTGAGCTTTCGTTTGTGATCGAGCTACACGAGGGCTCGATGAGGGCACACGAGGGCACTTGCACGGGTAGTTACCGTAACGAATAACCCGTCCGGTCCGAGGGAAACCAAGTGGTGCAAGTGGATAATAATAAGGCGCTTCCCTTGTGCGAAAGGCATACGGTAGGGATGTTTTTTTTTTCTTGCTGTCGTCGTCTTTTTTTCGTTACTTTCTTCATGTATACTCACACACCGGATGCTGCATCGGTGCTGTGCTAATGAATGACCCCATAATGAACGCAGACACTCCCCGTTAGGCTTAGGCGTAAGGGAGCAATTTCGTGTTTTTGTCTTCGTCCCGTTCATCGAGGCAAATTCATCGAAATCTACCGCCATCCAATTGCGGCTAATTAACTTTCCTTGCTAGGGACACGATCCCACAGCGAGGATAAGCGTTGTACGAACCTGCGTTCCGATCACGAACACGATCAACGATGGTTCGTGTGTCCAAATCCAATCCACCGACTATCAGGTCAAGATTATCAAATTGCAATTACGTAATTGTGGCACGGGCACGGTTCATTTCTTCGCTGCTGTTGCTGCCGGCGTTGTCGGCACTTTATCTCGACTACACCACCTTCGATAGAGTGCCACGACGCAAGGCACGGCGATCATCTTATATCGATGGCACGCGAATGGAAAGCATCGTGGCACCGTGTAGCAAACATTACCATCGATGGCACGGATTGGGCATCGATTGGGAAAATGAGACCAGCTTCGTTCTTCGTGCAGTCACGTGCAGCTACAGGAACGATGTAGAAGCTAATGGCCGGTGGTTCCTTTAAAATATAGGAGAACCCTTCAACCTTCAACACGCTTGGTAAGCGGGAACAGTTGAGAGCGAAACTCCAGCAGAGTGGTTTCTTGTTTTTATAGCGTTCCTTCTATTTTTGTCAAAGCAATTAGTTATGCTCGTGTAACTACAATTGCGCCAAATGAAGCGTGTTGCGTTTGATAGTGAAAGGAATTGGGTTATAATGTTGTGTTTGCTTTACATTCGATTATTCATTTCAATTTCGATCGTGTAACGCGAGCAGCTTCTAAATTTACTTCTTTGTAACCTAATTAATGTAAGAATTGCTCTTCCTTTCAATTACATCGAACGCGCGGGAACAGGAACATGTCAGACCTTTGTTAATTGGTTACAGATTGTTTTTTCCTCTTCTTCACTGCTTCATAATGAACTCAATTAGGCTTTCCAAAAATTTCTCTTGCTACGTCGACACACCAGTGTGCAGCATTTTTCACTTTCAACGAGCGTCAACCAAATTTTACTAGCTGCCCGTTCTGCAAGGCAGTTTATGAAGCAGTGAAAAATGTTCCTGCTAGGCATTAACAGGAACTTATTGCCCCGTAATGAGCTTAATTTAACGTCATTAAGATGATTGGTTGTCATTAATTTGCCGTTGAGTTTTTGTTGATAAAACGTTGCATTCGCATATTAATCGTGTGCTTTTCTTACGGTTTCCCCGATTGCTTTTTCGACTGCAAGTGACATTTTGAACTGATCGAAAAACCTTACGACCCCATCGGCTCTAACCAGTTGGGCAAGTCACCGACCTGTAATTAAATGGGTTCCACATGAAAATAAAATTCTTTCTATTTGCCCTTAGTTTTTTGGCAATGTTCGGTAATTGCAAGGGACAGACAACTGTTTTCACATCTTGCACGATATGAGATAATAACACCATCCGAAAAACCAGCTTCGAACAGAAGGTGCCAAAACGCGAACGAAAACACCCCAAAAAAATTGGTACTCGAGGCATTGAATTGGCGTGCGTGAAAGATGTCCCATGACGTAACTGACATTTAAGGGTGTGTCTCTCCTGTAGTGTGCGGTCATACCGTACCAAGCGCATGGACGCAAAGCACCGTTTCAGAATCACTGTAAACGCATTACCATAAATTATGCTGCGCATAGCATCTGCCTTTTTTGCTGTCGCTTTCAACTCCTTTTGTGACTCATGTGACTTTTTTTCCTTTGTTTTTTTTTCTTTTCTAAATCTCTTTTCAGTATTATGATGCTACCAAGCAGCAGTTTTACTACACTAGCGTTCCTTCAAATATGGTCATAAACAATAATGTATAATGTAAAGAGAGTAGACGAAACTTGGGCTGAAAAAGTAAAAGTATGCAAAAACAAAAAACAAAACGAGTAACTTTAGAGAAAATGATCCCGTATCACGACAAGCCGTAGAAAATCCTTTCTTCTGTGAGATTAAAACAAACAAACATACACAAAAAAAAAAACAATTTCCTCGAAACAACTGAACTGAAGCATGGAGTCAGCTCAGGTTGAGTGTTTTTGTTTCGTTACCGAAATTTAGCTTACCATATTTGCTAGACGTATGTGCACGATGATTGATGGTTTGCTTTAATGTCTTAGCGTAAAATAACAACAAAAAATCACAATAGTTGGACACAACACGCCATGTCCAACATTTCCATCATAACAGGCAGGGCAGGCTTAGCAGAAACATGATCCACAGGTGGCACAAAGTGGAACACGCATTTCATATAGTTAGCTTTAGGTGAAAGAAAAAGTATGACAACACAGATAAGAGCATTTGATAAACTTCTAAAATACAAAACAAAAATGAAACACACCTGTATGAGAGCATTGCAGGACGAGAAATGACGGAAGCGCAAGATGTACGAAACGAAATGTAAATAATGAAAAAGATAAAATAAAAACCAACAAAACATGTTAAACATTGTACATAAGTTTCGATACGAATAAAGTAAATTATAAATGAAAGAAAAGAATGTAAGAGGTAAGTTTAATGATTAATATTTCACTTATTGTAGTAAACATTATACGCACACACATTTAACCTTCACTTACGCGTGACAGAAAAGCCGAAAGACTTCGTGGTACAGTAATGACTATTCTGCATGCAACTATTCATTAAACCGCATCCTCTAAGGTTGCCTCGGTTGAAAGTGTGCCTTCCACGTGCTGAAAATATCATCCGATGAGCAAGCATCCTATCGCAGCCAAATCCGTCGGTGGCACAGGTGCCATTAAGCGACCACATGTACACTTCCATACCCGTGTGCTCAATGTCGAAAGGGAAAGGTGTCTTCGATTGCGGACATATTCTAGCAGTGAGATCTGACGGAGCTTGTGTCGGGCAAACGTAAACAACTTCTGATCGTACCGACAGCTGTGTAAAGTGAACGTCCTAGGATGTTCTTGGACGCTAGCTGCTCCACATTCACTTTATGATGAAGATGATGCGCAAAGTAAGTTAGCACGTATCTAGAAAGGGATGTTACTCGGTGTTGTTGAGATGTGTGTGCTCTGTGCTTTGTACACTTATGCAAAACTAATTGATTTCGAAAGGTAGACGACCTATCATAATTTGTGTAAAAAGTGTTTTGCTAAATGACGCTAGGAATTCCAGAGCCACAGAGGACATTCATGATGTCAAGATGATATGATTGACTACGTACGCTAGATGACCTACCTTTAAACGACCTTCAGCTTACGATAAAGTGATGATTCTTCTAGTACAACCACGGGTACGTACAGCCGGCGAAAGAAAAATCGTGCCAATTTTATCTTAATTGGAACTTTTCGAAGATTTCATGCGACCTCCGAACGACTCAACTAGCCGCGACCTTTATGTGCCGGCTTGACCGCTTACCGAAACCGGCCCCCAAACAGTTTGACATTTTCCACGCGCAAGTAGAAAAACCAGCGTGAGGTTGAACTTTACGACATGAACAAAACAACAACAGAACAATCTCATATAACTAGAGCACTGCCGGTCGTTTGTGAGCAAGAGGTAGTAAAAGGTAAAGTAAAGGAACTGGGCTTAAAATTTCACTCGTTTACCCTTTTTGCGTTCTCGAAGGCACTCGGAAATGGTGATCGAGTCTTCTAAAGATCATCAACTCAAGGTGGCGCACAGGGCGGTGCGTTTTGGCCATTCTTTTTCGATGGTTACGATGCCCACTATTGTTGCATTAAATGCCATCTTCAAGGTGCACAAGCGCCCCATTCGAGCGGTCGAATGCACACGGATGCCCTTGTGAAGATGCAAGTGAAATTTGAAGCACAAGCCCCTGTCTTTTCTTGAAGTGCGTCAAGCAAGTTTTCGATTTGGTTGTACTGTTGATCATGTTTTCCGTTTTCGTGCATCACATGCGATTCGAGTTTTGCAGGCACATGACGTAGCTGATGCTTCTGCAATGGGTAAAATCCACAAATACTCCCTATGGTGGCGTAATGTGGCTCTATTTGATCGGGTTCCGGTACGGAATATTGTCGCTCGCCTTTTGCTAGACGTTCTTCCTTTGCGATACAGCACGCTCGATTGCCATTTATCATTTCAACCACAGCGGCAGAGGACATGAACATGAACTTTATCGCTTGAACCACCACAATGTTTCTGCCTGCTTTTCATCTCTTTTTGCGCGACTCCTCTCGTTTAACCATTATCCACCGTACCTGCCACAGCCTTTAGAAAAAACACGCACGCTTTGCAATTCTTTTCGTCGCAGCGCGCGATATGTTTGCTTATCGTACTAGCGAATGGAGTTTTATTTTCATCACAGGCCCCAACAGTGCGGCTGACCTGCGGCAACATAATGTGCAGTTTTGCTGTAAGTTATGGTGAGTTTCGGGATGTTTTTTTTGCGGTACGCTTCGGTAACGAGTAGCTGCACGCGTTCAACCTTTTCGGCGCATCTTTCGTGAGCTTTATCGTCAACGCAGCTCGTAAAGCTTGGATGGATTTTTGTTGCTGTTGTTAAACTGGGTGTTGGCTATTTGGCACATTTCACCATAAAAGGTATGCCGCATGCGTGAACAGGATACGTGGTTGATATTTAAGTGTACTGATTTGTGTGGCTTTTTAAGTTGGCTAGCTTTTGTTCGAGACCGACAATGGAAACGTTGGATGTTGGATTCGGGATGTTTGATTTTTAGAGTTAATGTAAAAATTAACATAAAAACTTATCTAGAAGAAAAACAAGCGTGATATATGCTTTTAATTTAAATTATATTTTAAGTAAAAGTATAGTAATTATTCCGATAAGAAATTGTGTCTAAATCAACGTATATTGTAATACAGCATGGCAGTTCTTCATGAAACAAAATAAAAATCATTCAGTTAAAAAAATTATAAAATGTGTAAAAATACATCAGTTGGTTTCTTTCACTTGAATTAACTTGAATTTTAACTCTCATTTTAACCATTTTTTTACTTAAAATTAATTCATGAACCATATTACAAGCCAAACACAACCTGATCTTTCGTGTTCCTGCACACTATTGAAGGAAATTAAACAACTTTCAGCACACCAACGGCAAACTCGCCTTAGATCAACTACCCAGCCATCAATAAATCATCCTTAATCACTACAATTGACTGCAAATCACGCCTCTCCTTTCAACAACTGCCCAAAGTACCGACTGCCACTAATCCCATTCGGAGTACGGTAGCAAATGGACTGCAACTCCAACACCGACCGACTTATCAGCCACCGATCATCGCCATCTGCCCGGCGCTGTTACACACCTTCGAAAGTGTAACATTGTAGCACCCATCTGTGCAAACAATCCGATCCGAGTTTGCTGCCGACTTTGAAATCGATCGCCGTCGATAGCACGATACAGAGTGGGCAAGCCTTCTCGTCGTCCCTTCAAACCTTCGCAAGGAATTGAGTTGCAGATCAATCAGTCTATACATATGGCACGGCGACACTTGCAGCACTGCGGCCACTTCGGTCTTCGATAAGGTGTGCTGGTAGATCAAGAATTAGAACGGATCGCCTTTTACAGCGTGCGACCGGTGAGCGGTTGGGAAATGGCAAAGTTCTTTTGCACAAAACTGAAGTTAGCGCTGTCTGCATGATCGAGCCCAATAAATTTCGCTCACCAATCGCTACATGTACGGTGGTCGGTGACGTACATTATGTCAAATCAACGATCGACGAATCTTTGTCGTACGATCGACTAAAGTGGATGCGTTCCAGCAAAACGACACGGTTGCATTTGTCAAATGCGCAAATCAAATCGATCGAACCAGTGGTTTTATTGGACAGCTGCTTCAAAGCAACCGTCCCAAATGGCGAACCTAAATGCCACTCAAACGTTACTAATCAGGAAGATTAGGAAGCTATTTATCAACGCTCTGCTACATGCCCGGTTCAGAACACATAATAACAATAACAAATCAGTTCCAAACGACTTCCTGAATGCACCGAACCCGTCCCCAAAAGGTGACCACAGCTAGTGGGAGCGCTTCGAAAAACAGGTTTTCTTGAACGTGCATTCTACAGGACCCCGGTCGCTAACGAGCGAGAGACCTTAAAGTGTAGCAAACCAGTTGCTTAAGATGCGACCGGTACACCAGTGCCACCTTCTTGGACATCGTCCTCGGTACACGGTTTTGGGACGACCGCCTAACTATAGACGCCTTAGCGATTGCGTTGCGTTCTTGACCTTTAAGCGAAAGCGGTGAACGGATTCAAGATGCCCGCGGGAAGGATGTGAATCCTACGAGCGCACCCTATCGACCATATCTCGCCTCCAGATGACCATGGATGCTGAAGAACGGACGGTCCTGCCCTAAACCAGCGATACAGTAACTGCCTGCATTGGGAGGTTGCTGTAGATCGCGAGACTTGCCTTTGTTGTTTATTTCTTTTGCGCAATGAACCATCTTTCCGCCCGAAGGCACACCACTACCGAGCGGGCAAGTGTTCTGGCGCATCCAAGTGCGGTACGTATTGCACAATGTGGTTCATTCCATTATTTCATCGATTCTGGCGACTTGCGGTGCTGCTATCCTTGTTGGGGAATTGGGATACGGTAAGCAGTGGATGACGCAATGAGTGACTGACATTTCGTCACAAGGTCGACGAGTGCTCTTTGTCGATGGTACATCCGAATTCCAAAGCACGAAGGATATGCGCCATTAACATTATCAAATGGCATGAACATATTGCCTACGGGAAGGGCTAACAGGTTGAATGAATGATACTTATATTGCTGTTAATGCATTCATGCTTAATTTTTATAATTTTAAAGATAATTTACATTAGCATTTCGATTATTACGAGTTCAATTAGTGCATATCGTAAAAACGGTGTCAATTGAAGGACAGATCGTGAGATAGATTTTGAAGTAATATGTATGTAAGGTTAGTTTTTTTTTATTCAAAATTACATATTGATATTATTATTTTGCTTTTGGGTAAATTGTAAACCCATTATAATAACGATATTTAATTTTAATAATCAAATAGATATGTCTTTAGGGGCAATGCATTGTTAAAAAGGGTGTTTTAAGTGACGTTACAGTCTAAAGTTATCTTTTAATAATTCAAATTCAAAGAAAAGAATTATTTCCAACATCTAGATACAATATATATTCATACATTAAAACATATCACTTACAACAAAACAGAAGCGATGAAACAAACCAATCTCCAATGTCACCGGACAATTTGCTAAAGATAGCAAAACCAACTTCCAACACAACATAACCGGTTGACGTCTTCATTACACAATCGTCCCCGCGATCGTCTTCAGCGACATGCATTTCCTTCAGCCTGGGCAACGATTCCGTCCAACCGGCTCGGTACGTCTCGTACCAAATGTTGATGCTACAATGGCCACCGGTTTGCCCTTACCCGATGACGGCATGATTGCAGGCAATGTCAATCACGGCCACTCGCTATGCAAATTGCCAACCATTTTGCGTTGGCCTGGGCAACGAAGAAGGCAGCCGAGTGCAAATACACATATCGTGGAGGCTTATTTGTGGTTGAGCCGGAACGTGCGGACATTTGGTAATGTCCACTTGTGCGAATTAAATGTTTGGCCTTGACACAAACGGCTCATAATGTACACAATCAGAATGAAAGTTATTTTTTAAGGATTATTCTACACTTTGGCAAATAACAAGTGTTAATTTAAGATAACATTTTTCATTTAACGTTTAACCTAAGTTAAAGTTCTATAACAAAAGTGTGTCAATTAAAATGCTTTCAATGGGGATGAATAATTTGATTGTATATACATGTTATTCAAACAGTTCACATGTTCATTCTAAATTCTGCAAAAAAACAAGGGTGCCTCGAATGTTCCAGTGGCATACCACAAACGAAAGTAAACCACCATTTGTTCAAGTTCAAGAATTAAGGTCTAGCCCAAGAACACCCAGCCCAAAACGATCATGCGGTCATTGAAGCGCATCGAACGGTTCACCCACTTTCTATTTACCCTGGCAAACGGCACACCTCAGAACACATCGCTAGAATGTTGTGCAATTGTTATAAAAGCATTGCATGACCAAATACGTATCATCAGTTCGATAGCTCCAACCGCAGGTGCATCTTCAAGTAGTCAAAATGTTTAAACTCTTTGCAATGGTTTGCCTCGTTGCGTTCGTGCATGGTGCGCACATCAAGCAGCAGACGCATTACGAAACGGTGGTGAAGCATGAACCGCAGCACATAAGTCATCAGCTCGAGGAAGTCGATGCGGGCAAAGAGTCGGTCGAGGAGTCGCAGGATTATTACGCCTATCCGAAGTATCAGTTCGAGTACGGTGTCAAGGATCCGCTGACGGGTGATCACAAGAGCCAGTGGGAAATGCGGGACGGTGACATCGTGAAGGGTAAGTAGAACGGCCCACCGCTCTTGCCGGTGAGTGAGTGAGAATCTGATTGGATGATCTGCCGCCTCCAGGATCGTACACCTTGGATGAACCGGACGGAACGCAGCGCATTGTGGAGTATCGTGCCGACGATCGGAACGGGTTCGAGGCGATCGTGAAAAAGATCGGAAAACCAAAGCATCCGGAGGAGATCGCAAGCAAAAAGCTGCTGGAGTCGAAGGGAACAGACGCCCACCAGGTCGTCGGGCAAAGCTACAGCAAGCTGAAGAAGTACAGCTGATTCAAGACCTAGACCCTTTGACTCGTGATGGAGTCATAATGGAATTTACATTAAAAAAAAATAAATTCGTTCCTCATAGACTATGACAGAAGCGTTTCTATTGGGTCGCTGCTGCTGGGAAGGTACAAGGGAAGACAGAAGTTGTGTGTTTGCAGGAATAAAATCATCACGGTAACGATTAGTAACGCACAGCGTGGGTATTGAACGACAATCGACAAACAGCGACGCTTAATAATGGCCAAAGGAATGTCTCGCTGTGCTTTGCTGCAAAAAAAAAAACCTTTTATCTTCATTTACATCATGACATTGCTTAATGATTTATGTGAATTTACAGCATGATGTACATTTTCATTATTGTTATTGTCATATCTAAACTTGAACTTTGGAAGGATATTGCATCCATCCCACGAATCATTCCTAAAACTAATTTGAAATGTTTGAAGATCAATATTGCTTCTTTTAAAAACACAACAAACAAATGTTTTACAAATTATCCCCAAAGCCGCTGTTGTACAATTTATACTCGTGTAGAAAATAACAACCGTAAACAAACCTTCTACCTTTTTCGCCGCTCAGTATGACCTCGCCAATATGTGGGCAATAGGAACCCACAATTATGATTAAAGTGTCTACATAAAAAAAGACCCCGCTTAAGATGGTCCAGCACTGGTAGCCGATGTGCAGGCACATAAAGAACACTCAACATTACCTGTCCACACAATCAACCACACTAAAAACGACCTAACACCCATCACCTTTCGCACAAGGCAAGTCCTTCGAGGTTTTACCACTAAGTGAAGCGTTGTCCACCCGTTGATTACTCCATTGTACTGGATGCGACGTCTGTGCGCGTGCCGTTTCGTATTGTCGCTGTACAGCAGATCCCCGCTCATTGGCAAATGTTTGGTTCGGAGGAGCGTGCTCATCTTCCAAGAGTGTTCGATTTTATCTCATATTTTAGACATACACGGCGCATTGAATTAAAACTCACAATTATAGCTCAAATGCTCGCACACATACAGCTGGCTGGCGGGACTCCATCGAACGATGCTCTGCCGTTTGCTTCGGTTGCAGGCATCACACACCACAAGGGGTGGTAAGATGGTTGGATCCGTCAACCTGCCATCACCTGCTAGTACAGCACGATCGTTCTCCCCTACGGCACGCCGGAGGTTAATACCGGTGATGGGTACGCTGATGCTCACCACGATGCTGATGCTGCTGATTGCGTTCCATTGCGCTTGGTGTTCTCCTCCAACACTACCCAAACTAATCGGCCCATCCATCGGCAGATTCTTTGAACGTTCTCTCTCTCTTGCGCGCACCCTTAATGGAGCGAAGATTGCAGTCGGACGGACCCTTGCCGGATCCTAATGGCCGTGGCGTGCGGTCGCGATCCTAGGCGCACCGTCACGCCACAAATCGAACACACACACACGTTTACACAACCGTGTACATCATGTTCGCATTCGATTCGAGCAATTTCCTCTCGCGCACTCTGGAGGGTGCGCATCGGAAAACCTAATTTTGTAGCGCTGCTCCAGACGAACGGCAGGCAGAGTTTCATCATCCATCGATCGATCGATCGGTGTTGTTGTCGTCGTCGTCGGTTGCGACATCAGCCGTGGTGCAAGGTGCCCAAAACTGCTCGTAAGCTCCTATCAGCTACTAGCGCTAGTGTTGACGTTCGCGAAAGAAAAGAAAAAGAACAACGTAGAAAGCGTCGTCCCAGGAGTCGTAACCATCACGAGACACCGTAGAACTGAAGAGGTGTAAGAAGACGATCCACACGAAAGAAAGGGAAACATTTCATGATTTCATGCACTGTCGTCTGTGGTATGGTGTAGCTGCAGTTCCGAGGAGAGAAAAAAAGCCTCGCACACACTCGAAAATACTCAATTAGTGCTTCCCGGTGCTGTTAATGGTGGTGCAGTAATTTGATAGTGCTGTTTGCGATTTGGGCATCCTCCGTGCTGTTCGATTGCGCCAACATTTGTGCTTCCTGTCTCGTTCCCTCTTTCCCTCTTTCCGTCCCTTTCTCCCACTCTATTTTGTGCCATTCACGAGATTTAAACACAATTCGTAAGAAGTTCTACCCAGCAACGCAACAAGCAGCAAGGTGAGTGATTGCACTACCATAAGAAACGAACCCGCGTTACTAACCTCCACCTTCACAAAACGCCGTCCATCTGGTGGTGAACGAACGAAGCATAAAGTACGTGATTGATCGCCGTTCCTCTTTCTATGCAACGCGTTCCGGCGCTTTGAGTGAGTGCCGTAGAGGCTTCTTGATTTATGGACCGCAATGATTGCAAAACGACAAATTCACCGCAGGATTAAGCTCGTCGCGAGTGGCCCGCAGTGGTGGGTACAGTGAAATGGAATCATTCAATGCAGCGTTCCAGTGAACTTTAGCCACGGTTTACTGCCGTTGGGTGAATAAAACCGAAAGCCACAGTTTGTAAGCTGGTCAGCATTGATGGATTATTACAAATAAGTATGGAATCAGCTCACAGGATGGGAACATTTCGCGCAAAACGCTTCGTTAGCCTAATTGAAATCGAGTGCAAAACTTTCCTGTACAGTCGCGGTAGCCCGATCGTTTCGATTTTTCCCATTGACCACACGATCGGTTGGAGCTTCGAAGGGATGGGAAAATTGCTCAATCGCGTAATCAATTATCATGACGAACGTTGCTGTGTGATAACGACAATCGCCAGAAAATTATAAACTTTTATTAATCATGGCTCGGTGAGCGCTATTTCAACTCGATAAAAATGGAAATTTCTATTTTCACCAGTCATTAATCATGTAGATAGCTTTTGCACAAAAGAAAATAAGAAGAAAAAAAAAGGAACACTATTGCCTCGCGCACGACACGACACTGAGCAGTGCAATTCGCTTTAAATCGGAGCAAACGCCGTCAGTTTGCTGTGAACAACCATCGCGCAAAATTCACACGTTTTGGATCGCTTTTGTATGGATGAGCCAGCAGTGTAGCTTATATTTTGAGCTTTTTTTTCGTGTACGATGTCACCTTAGGACGGTATATGTGGAACCGTTTGTCGATGGATCATATTCAAATCGCATTCGACAATTTGATGAGTGGTAAACCAGCGGTAGGGTGATTCAAACTAGCAATTTGTAGAATTCGTGCACGATTTGATTGGTTCGCTTCCTACGCTTAGATGTCTCCATTTGGTTTGAGTGATGAATAGCCGCGATACATTCAAATCAACATCTGGCAAATCTGTAGGACTGTTGTGGTACGCATAGCTGGAACCTTGTAGTGGAGTGTGTTTAAAAGTGATGTTTACAAAAGAGCCTTATGCCGCTCATGCTTTGCTGAGCCTTAAAGCTACCTCTTCACTACAAATTCACAAGCCAGCAAATGTTTCAAGAGCTTGATGGATGGCACGTGGTCAATCGTAACAACATCGAAAGACGTTTAACATTACATACCTTTGCTAATTGCAGGTTCTAAGCCATTAAGTTAATGGTAATGTCTTCGTGAAGCCACTGTATTTAAGAAACGTTTGTAAACACTTTATCTAGTGCTGTTGTATTTTAAGACAAATTTGTCTGAAGAAACAATTAATGTTTTGCCATTTGTAAAACAAAACAGTACGGATTTTGTTTATTACTTATCAACATGTTGAATTTTGAACTATAAAAAACATGCTAATTTTAAACAGTTCTGAATACCATAAAACACACATCTTAAAAATGCGCCTACCCTATGTTCTATACACGCTTTGTTAGAAAGAACTTCAACGCGTCAACAGCGAGGAACGGACATAAATTTAATACTTGCAACAATGTATGTATGGGGTGAAGAAATGAATTATTTATTAGCAACAGGCTTACTAATTTAGCTAACCACACCAAAACAACCAGCCTTGAGGCTTTTTCAATTAACGCTTAATGGTTAACTTCCCTCTAAATGAGCCCTTTTATTCGGCACACCCGAACAATCCTTTTCTCTTGTAGCACCAGCAGACCAACGCCCAACAGTGACTTATCACCAGTAAACTCAGTGAACCTTCACAGATGGGTGCTTTATCATAAGCTAGCGAATGCCATACCGACCGACACCTGGCGTGATTGTGCAGTGAGCTGATCGTTGCATAAACTATTTTTATGAGATGTTAAAAAGATTTACGATCTATTTCGGTACGATCCATACATACCGCTCATACTGACAGCGAGAAGAGTTTGTGCTGTCTGCTTCATAAGTTATCCTTATCGGCATTCAAGCCGCTAGTCCCTTACGNCAGTAAACTCAGTGAACCTTCACAGATGGGTGCTTTATCATAAGCTAGCGAATGCCATACCGACCGACACCTGGCGTGATTGTGCAGTGAGCTGATCGTTGCATAAACTATTTTTATGAGATGTTAAAAAGATTTACGATCTATTTCGGTACGATCCATACATACCGCTCATACTGACAGCGAGAAGAGTTTGTGCTGTCTGCTTCATAAGTTATCCTTATCGGCATTCAAGCCGCTAGTCCCTTACGATTATGACCCGATCGCATCACGTTGTTTAGCAGTTTAGCGATCGATAAGTGACGGCAGTGCAGAGCGTTCCACGGAAAACGATGGTCTATCGTGAACGAATCAAACTCCACCGTGCTGGACGACGGGCGGTGTGAATCGGCTTCAATCAAACCAGCCCAGTACACGGTCCAAATCGGTGTGGCGCTCCAATCCAAGCCCAGTGGGCTGATAAATTGTTAATAACCCACCCATAAAGGAAAATTTATTAGCTGTAAGGTTAGAGATGGCGATGTAGCCCACTGTTCGGTGTGGTCGGTGCATGCAGCAATGGGGGTTTGCAATTTTATGCACTTCCAACCGGCACACGGGCTACACTGCGCTGGCTGCCAACCGGACGACCTGTTTCTTTTTCCCCGTGGAGACTGACGCTCGTAGTCACGTGTCGCAAGAGATGCAACCGTTGCGATAGCCTTACGGACGGAAGGCCACAAGCATGCGCCCAAAATGGCCGGAAAATAGACTCAACCTAAATTTTCCAAATCGCTCCAATCCTGAATTGGTGGTGGCAGCGCTTTATCACAACAGTTCGTTAGGATCTAGCACGCTACAGAAGCAGTTAACACCTGAGCCTGTTGATCACGTTCAGCAGGGCAATTCTTACCCTACCATCTACATTTAGTACGAATCAATGCTTAACACTTGCTGCAATAAGTAGTGAGCAAATCGATTTCTTACATCGGGGACTAGTAGTGGCTCCTTTAGTGGGTTGCAAATCGATCGATGTCCATTCCCTTCGACGGCATTTAGCTATATGTTACGAACGTACACTTGCATGTGTAATGATGGTCGATTCTCCGCCTGATCTCGAGAAGTGATCAATGTGTTTTCAATCGCAGCTTAATTAGTGCCTTAATTTACATGCAAATCACCCCAAACTGTACCCCATTCTCTGAAATGGCGTTAATTTGAACAAATAGAACAGCATTCGCAATTACTGATGATGGTAAATCGAGTTTGAATGAATGTAGTCGGACACATACTAATGATAAAATTATGTGCAATTGCATTCTAAACATTTGGCCCAACTATTACCACATATTCAAGCCATCATGTATCGCAGACACATAGGAAAAGATATTACCGATCATTTGCCACGCGAGTTATGTTTGGAACATTAAGTAATCCACATCCACAAGGATGACATTTTAAGCGAAAGGCAACAAAGAGAAGATTGTGAGAATGATTCTGGTTTCTTAAACAGTCTTGCAAACATGATTGATCATCACTTAACAAACGGCAGTTTTACTGAATGATGCGGTAAAATATGAAAACTGTATCGTACAGTGTATGGTGGCCTCAAGATAAGTGTGCTACAGCTTGAATTATCCAAATTTCAACCCGATCCGGCGGTGATAATCCGTGATCTTTCTTGTGACCTTTCCTTCGGCTAACCCTGAACCGTAGGATGGAAGCAGCACCGTGCAGACGCTCGGGTGGTGAAAAATTAATTATAACGGATTAATTTGCTGCACCGTAACGGCATTGTGATGACCGCAAAAGTTTGGCGCCTTCACAAGGAGACAAGCAACCGAAAGACGAAAGAAAGAAAAAAA
>CM032178.1:38778221-38802143 GCA_018908115.1 Anopheles rivulorum | reverse complement strand
CCTCAAGATAAGTGTGCTACAGCTTGAATTATCCAAATTTCAACCCGATCCGGCGGTGATAATCCGTGATCTTTCTTGTGACCTTTCCTTCGGCTAACCCTGAACCGTAGGATGGAAGCAGCACCGTGCATACGCTCGGGTGGTGAAAAATTAATTATAACGGATTAATTTGCTGCACCGTAACGGCATTGTGATGACCGCAAAAGTTTGGCGCCTTCACAAGGAGACAAGCAACCGAAAGACGAAAGAAAGAAAAAAATACGCCGCTTCCATCCAGCGACCTTCACTCATCCAAACGGACGCTCGGCGCTGGCGATACGGTTGAGATGGGCTGGACAAAACTATGCGAAGCTTCCAAGCCCTCCGGAAAGTAATTAACATTTGAGATAATCGTTCACTTGGGCACAATGGGCTGTGGAATGCTTTTTTTCTCCACCCTTTTTCGTCTACTACAAGTAATGCACACGGCAAGATCACATCTTTACGATCAATCCATCAAGTTCACTCTCGGGTGTGAAAAGGGTTCATGAACTCGTAGCGTTCAGTGTATGCTGGCATGCTGGCAGCACTCACCCATAGGTCAACCATGCTGATGTTTATCAATAAATTAACGACGCTTATAGTTGCTTTCAGCGAGTCACATCGATGCTCATAATAGGTTACGAAAATGCTAGCTTTATGACAGAGATTATAGTGCGAAGATATTGTTTAGAAGTAAATGGGAAAAAGGTGATATAAATAAAGCTACAGGGATTCTTTTCTACACCTTAAAGTACGGCTTGATAAAGAAGGCTACAATACTTATGAAATAAAATCAAGGAAAAGGTTATTGCAACAATTTTCAAATATTTCGCACATCTAGTCTCCATTCGGGTTCGTGTCTTTTCTTTCCTTCAAGTCTGTTAGTGTAACCCGTGTATTGTTTTCTTTTTTCGTTCGTCTCCGTTTTGAGGAGGTTTTAGTTTTAATTTTTGCTTCTTCATAAAACATCAGCATTAGTATACATAATTAATAATTGCAAAGCCTAGAGACTTGATCACTAAATACAGGGAATAAATAAAGTAAGTAATGAAATAAATAAATTAGTTAACTCATAAAAGGGATACTTTATAACAATAAATAAAATAAAGAATGGATTAAACAAGGAATAACACGAAAATAACACTGAAAACTTGTAGTACAAATATGCTTTATTGTAGACTTTCGCTACATTAAAAATTTAACAAACAAAATAACAATTTTCAAATTATTAATTTTATCTTTNGCAAAGCCTAGAGACTTGATCACTAAATACAGGGAATAAATAAAGTAAGTAATGAAATAAATAAATTAGTTAACTCATAAAAGGGATACTTTATAACAATAAATAAAATAAAGAATGGATTAAACAAGGAATAACACGAAAATAACACTGAAAACTTGTAGTACAAATATGCTTTATTGTAGACTTTCGCTACATTAAAAATTTAACAAACAAAATAACAATTTTCAAATTATTAATTTTATCTTTTCTTCCGCAAAAGGGTCGCATTTTAATATTAGATTCGCTGTCTTAACAAAATACATCAGAAAAACAATCTAAACTGATCTCATTTACACACAATGCAGCCGATCGATTGCTTCATTTTGATACAATCTTCCTTCCGTTGTAATGTAAAATTTGATCCGCCACCACACCGGCACATTGCAATCACCTACGCAAGGTCATATGTAAGGCAAGAACGTATAAAATTGTTTTTAAAATCAATTATATTCCCAAATGATAAACATCAAGCAATGTTATAAACTGCACGGGAACGGCTGAAGGCGTAACGGCAGCTCACAGGGTGTGACATTTATCATTTGGACCTTGAACATTTTACATACGACACGAAGGAAGAAAAAACACGTCAACATCAGCGTAAAGAAGCAGGCAACAAAACAACAACCCGTTAAATCGGTTCATCATAACCTGATTTGCATAAGAAGAAACAATACACACACCAACCAATCCAGTCGATCGCGGGTCCACCGGCAAGAAATGGAACGCGACACCATATCGCATCTCGATCGGATCGGATCTCTTGCATCGCGGTAGCCAATGCACGATCTCGTACCGGTTGTAAAATTGGTTCATCCCATACCAGGTGCAAGCTGCAAACACGCTCGAATAGACGGTTCGCAACTTGTCGCACCTTCGTTTTTCTTCTCAACAATCCACAGCAGTTGCTTCATTCCCTACGACGCAATGCCAAAGTGGTCGATTGCCCTTGAGCGGCTTATTATTTTGCACATGACAGTACCGGTCATGCTGAAGCGCTTCAATGCCAAGTTCACGAAACAACGTCGGAACCGGGTACGGTGAATCGGGTGGCATCACAAACAAGCCAAAAAAAAAATGACACCTAGCACCAACTGAGCGCAACATCCAACAATTGGGAAGTGATTCCGGCCCACCAAACTGCCCGAGGGAATATCGTGCAATACCATTCACCCCAGATGGGGGAAAGGATTGCGATGAGTTTTTTTTTTGTTATGGCAAAAAGCGAAACTCAGTTGAATTGCTAATGACTCATCATTAAACGTTCGAAAGGTGGGGGCCATACAAACAAACAAACAAAAAAAAGCCCTACTCCATAAATGACTGCAAAACGACGAGTGTTCCGTTTCCTCGTGTTACTGATGGACAGGAAACTGATAGAGATGAAACCGACCACGGTCATCGTAAAGAAGACGTTCATCAACATGGCTTCAACGCGCGTCAAAGCAGCGCTGATGGCAGTATTTAACGAGCTTCAATATATCCTAATAAGCCACCGTTAGCTAGACTACATCGGACTAGACAACGAGCACGCACACACTCAGCACTTGAATGTTCCGTTTCCTGTAAACAAACAATCGCTCGAATTGGCGCCCTCCAGTTCCGAAAGGGAGAAAAAACCCTTCGAGAAGTTCAGCAACCTGCACCTGCCATTCGTCACGGCAATGGCCGGCAGGNCTTCAACGCGCGTCAAAGCAGCGCTGATGGCAGTATTTAACGAGCTTCAATATATCCTAATAAGCCACCGTTAGCTAGACTACATCGGACTAGACAACGAGCACGCACACACTCAGCACTTGAATGTTCCGTTTCCTGTAAACAAACAATCGCTCGAATTGGCGCCCTCCAGTTCCGAAAGGGAGAAAAAACCCTTCGAGAAGTTCAGCAACCTGCACCTGCCATTCGTCACGGCAATGGCCGGCAGGGCACCTCGAGCAATCAAGAACCACTTTAATCGTGCTTGTCTCGTTTCCACCAGATGAGCTTCTTGAGCTCGGTTGATACAAACAGATCGTGACGAACAATTGTTCTATGGAAGGTTTAAACGATTTTTTGTGATGTTTACGGTTCCCGTTAGAATGAGTCATTCAACAAGGAAGATGATGTTTGTCTTGCTCAAGGATTCTTACCACTGAGGTTTTTGATTATCAAGATGTATTTATTTGAATTAATTGCATCAGTAAATACGAAATTATTTTTCATGAACAATTGTAAGGAAACAATTCACAAAAAGGTTTGAAACCCAAACGAAATCAAAAACATAAACAAGGAACATTATGAGAATGAGAATTAAAAGTAAATACTAGGTAAAAAAGCAACACAAAAACAAATAAACACTATTAAACACAGGTTAAAAAAACCGTTAAGCTTCAAAACAAAATGTCATAAAAATCTATGAAAAAAGGTTGTTTATTTTTAAAACAATAATTTATTCCTGGTGAATCATTTCCAAACCAACTGCAAATAATAAACCCTAAATTGTGCTGCACACAAAAATTGAACCAATTATCTGAATTGAGTCATACCTTAATTGAAGCTACATTAACTAGAAGAAACATTAAAGCAATAAAATGTTCTTCAATAATTCATAAGACGTAGCTTTGGTTGGGTAAACCCGAAAACTTGAATCATATTCCACCGGCTTAAGCATGGTGGCTTAAATTTGATCAACCTAAGCGGCTCAACTGTCCAAAAATACCCAGACGACTGAACTTTAGCGTTCGATCAATCAAATCAAATTCTGGAAGTATTAACACGCCACTGCACTGGCGGAAGCGGGATAAATACCATCAGTTAAATGTCAGACCCATTTTCGGGCGTCCCACGCACAGCCACGGTAACAAGAATTTGATCCTCCGCCAGCTTGGTCCTCCAGTGTTTATGGTGGTTGCTCCTGACCACTGGCAAAGGGGACACAGGGATACTTCATCACCAATTCCACGTGCCACATATTAAATTCGCACAAAAGGTGACAACTGGAACTGGCTAGTAGTTGTGCGATAAAAGGCAGCCAAAACGATGCCTTTGTGTAGGAAAGAACACACATCGCGTACCGTAAGCAAAACAAACAACGAGATTTTCACCTCGATCCTGCGACGCAAATACCAAGGTCACTACATAAATTCGGGAGCAAGTGAACGGAACGGCGCAACCAGCGCCAGGCCGCGATATTGCCGAGAGGTAAATGACACACGGCAATCGTTTGCAAGTCTTTGANGCACACAAAAATTGAACCAATTATCTGAATTGAGTCATACCTTAATTGAAGCTACATTAACTAGAAGAAACATTAAAGCAATAAAATGTTCTTCAATAATTCATAAGACGTAGCTTTGGTTGGGTAAACCCGAAAACTTGAATCATATTCCACCGGCTTAAGCATGGTGGCTTAAATTTGATCAACCTAAGCGGCTCAACTGTCCAAAAATACCCAGACGACTGAACTTTAGCGTTCGATCAATCAAATCAAATTCTGGAAGTATTAACACGCCACTGCACTGGCGGAAGCGGGATAAATACCATCAGTTAAATGTCAGACCCATTTTCGGGCGTCCCACGCACAGCCACGGTAACAAGAATTTGATCCTCCGCCAGCTTGGTCCTCCAGTGTTTATGGTGGTTGCTCCTGACCACTGGCACAGGGATACTTCATCACCAATTCCACGTGCCACATATTAAATTCGCACAAAAGGTGACAACTGGAACTGGCTAGTAGTTGTGCGATAAAAGGCAGCCAAAACGATGCCTTTGTGTAGGAAAGAACACACATCGCGTACCGTAAGCAAAACAAACAACGAGATTTTCACCTCGATCCTGCGACGCAAATACCAAGGTCACTACATAAATTCGGGAGCAAGTGAACGGAACGGCGCAACCAGCGCCAGGCCGCGATATTGCCGAGAGGTAAATGACACACGGCAATCGTTTGCAAGTCTTTGAACTTTAACGAGCCGCAAGCGACGAACCGAAGGAACACACGAGCGATGCTATTGGAAGGCATGGGACTGCGCGTGCCTTTACAACAGGAAGGAGAACATTTTTCATCCATCCACATCGTTACCACTACTGATGGGGGTTGTTGGGAAGTTAAGATTCTTGTAGAAGATCGAGGAGATAATAAATAATGATTTTTAAAGCGTATTCGCGTATGATCAACTCACGATGATACTTTCAAGCGTTCTTGTTCTAGTTCTAGTTCGGAATGAGATCTACAAGCAGAAATGGTTGAAGTAAAAGAATGAAACATTTACCGCGTATCTTAAATCTTCCATCTAACCACATTAACATTTCGCGTGCTGGCTTCCACTTTTGGTACGACGACGTGCGTGTTTGACGCACGAAAAATAATCTCTCCACCTAATCCCTGCTTATCTTTGTCACATTCTAGATGAACCTGTTTCCAACGACCGCTTGTATCTGGCTGGTGGTACACCTTTACGTCCTGCTGACAGCTGGCGAACACTTGGTCGAGTTCGTGTCAAATTACCAACAGAATGCCGAGGTAATGTGGCTGAGAAATAATTGCAGCGATAAAAAAAACACACACAAACGCTGATCGCTTCCTTACATCAGGTGTAACGCAGCGCGATACGATACGAATTACATATCAAATATTAATTAAGGCACAAGTTTGTCGATTCACACCCTCCCATTTGTTGCGGCAGATACTGCTTCGGGAATGTGAAGACTGCTTTTACGTGCAATGTTCGGCCAACATTTTAGAGCTGGTGCGCGTTTTACTCAATCTGGCACAACATCGAGCTACACACATTGCACTGGCAATAAATCAAACCGTGTGCGCTTGCCAAGAAAATCGAAAGAGGAAAAAAATGGCACCCAAGCCCTCCGTGTGCCTGGCGTCATTGCGCCAAACCTTACAGTGGTCTGAACTTTTCGTCGAGAATTTACGACGCTTAAATTACTTTCAATTAGCGAAAGTGCACACATATCTCCGTGCACTAGGCCGTGCGCCCGGGCCGCAAAATGTCCCAAGAAACATAGAAAAGCAAACGAAGGAGGTTACAGTAAAGCACACGAGATCGCACGATGACTGCTTCTTGGTGGTAAACTTCGATCGCCGAATGCGGCCAGAACTTGGCCGGTGGCAGTTCGTTTTGCGTGTCTCGGATGTTAGCTACCTTGCCACGGTACTTACCGAGATAATAAGCCCTACATCACAGGGCCCATGTTAGCTGTCGGGCATTTCGAGATCAGTAATTATGTTTCAATTAGGAAATTGAGTAGCTCATTAATTGGTGCTTTCGTGAGCAATTGTATCATATTTCCAACGACATCTAGGACTGTTTTGCTAAACGATCTTCTTAAACGTTTCAGATTGATTATTCATTTCGGTACTACATCGATCATCCACCTTCCGGGGTGTCGTTTGATCACTGGGAAAATCGGAAAGGTGATCACGTGCACGGTGGTTACGGTGTCCTAGAACCGGGCGGATTCGTACGTACGGTGCACTACGAAGTCGATGGCGATAGTGGCTTTAGGACGGTTATTAAAACAACTGCTCCAGGTAAATTGACTCTCCCCAATTCTTTATCAAACTATCGCTAATGTCTCCATATTTGCGCACCCACAGGAAGCTCCCAACAGTACAACATACATACTGGAGGCAGAAGGACACCTCCTCCACAACCGCTTTGGAACACTAAACCGGTCGCCTTCGTGCAGGGAGTACATAAATCGTAGCCAGTACCTTGGATGCGACGAAAATGCACTTCGATAGTGTTCCAGAAAAGGGGCACACGCGATCCATACATACCCTTTCTGAAAGTGCCTTCAATTGCATAATAAAAGACAGAACCCACTGCATCCACACAGTGCAAACGAAACAGCTTCACTTTATCCATGTTGCCGTCTCGCGTGACATCAGCCAATGTTAGGTGATAAGTTGTGTTTATGTTTTCGTGCGAATAAATTTAGCGTTTCTACCAAAATGGCTCCTAACGGAAACCCCTAAATGTGTTCATTATGTGCCGATTTGCGGTGGCTGGCGCACCGCAGGAAGTTCATCGGATATCCATTGTCATTGAAAACTTTTATCGACCAATGATGATTTACGCACGTACACTATGATTATGGTATAAAAAAGGTAAAGGTTATATTTTATGATTTATGATTTATGATAGCGGATGGTGCTATTGTCGATATGTTTTGAAGAACCTTGAAGAAGTGGGATAAATATATGCATTTTACCGGTTTAATTCGTAAAAAAAAAAATAAAAACGTAAATGTCAATATTAATTAATTAAATTATTTCTACTTAAACAGGGTTATTAATAAGTTGAAATGCGTGGGGTTGATGAAAAAATTCTATGAAATATTTTTAACCCAATTTTACGATTTCTGTACGACATAAGGACTTTGCCAAAAAGCATTAAGAGTCAGTAAAGCTCCTGGTGGTCAATATTTTGGAATAATCTATAAGTATAGACCTTCAATTGAAAATTTAAAATGAAAATTATGTATTATTTCAGTTAATTTTTTGTGATTAACGACTCAATCGATGATACTCAAATAATTAGACCTCTGTCGTTTAATCGTAGTTTTCTTCTGAAGTATCTTCCGGTAATGAGACTTCATTCAAGCGTCAGTTTAATTTAACGATCGATTAAAATGTGTTTATGAAGGTCCTACATGATTTTGCAAACGAAACAGCCGACAGCAGGCTATAAATACATCCCCATTCGATTAGATCGGATAACATTTTTGCCTCTGTTCATTCTATTCATCATAAGCCTCTGTTCGCCATGAGCTAACGATCAATAGACATTAAGTTCAAGGGCAAAACGGTTACCAAAACTGCGCCGAGTTCAATCAACTGCTTATGGATAGATCGATTGATCGATATAGTGTGAGGTAAGGCGAAGCAACATCAACCCCTCCCCAAAACATGCGCCAGCGTTCGAATGGAGTTGAATGAAAGCGAACGATCGCTCAAGCTGCACTCAGGCAGCAAAAGCTTCCTGATGATCAAAGCTTGTATTGGTATAAAGCTCCAAAAGCTTTGAAGTTCGGCTTAGTACATGTTATAGTAAATCATGCTTGGCGAAACATTACTGAAGTAAGCTTTAAACGGTTTAGTACAAACTGCCATTGGAAATTGAGGGAATAATCTACTACTCTGAATTTTGTTTTTGGAAGCAAATATACATAACCATTTTAAAATATTGTTGTTACATTCAAACGTAAGTAAATAAATCATATTATTTGGTGAATTCAACATTAAAATGAATTCCTCGATTTTAAATAAGTAATAGCCTTCTTTAAAATGCTTACGGCTTGAAACAAATATTACACAAGTAATACAATAGTTGTTAATAATTTTAACAAAAACTTTTAATGTGCTTAGTACTGTTAATACGTATTCCATATAAAAAAGGAGATTGTATTGTGAAATATGTGCCAGTGTTAAGCCTGAGCCTGATCTTTAATCCCTTAAAAATGACTGTAACAATGTACATTAATTTAAACAAATGACGTGGTCAGGACTTTGTCTTGTTGAAAAATTCAGCATCGTCTCGGTGTCGCATAATCCGCTATTTCAACCCAATTCGTAGCCAATTCAACTGGGAAGCAGTGTTACACAATCAACCCTGTCCATTCGGTACACCATCCCGGTCCGGTTTTATTGTTGTTCATCTTCGGGAAAACAATCATCGCATGAGCGCTCGACGAGCAGGGTCTGATATAAGAAAAGTGCTCGTCTACAACTCAAGAGCGCAACTCCCTCAACGAGGGAAAAACTCTCACTCTCATTAATCACAAACAAATAAACGTTGAGCTGGCGCCAATCCCTGGTGCAGCCTCTTGTCGTTCAATAAGCGCTGGCACACCACCAGCAGCATGGGGTGAATACCGTACGGGCAGATAAGCGCCACAGCCACCAACACACATCGTTCGTATGTCAGGCGAAACATAACAAAAAGAAGGTTGGAGCAGCAAAAAAGGGAACATGAGTGAAGCAAAAAGAAAACTAATAGCATCATACCACCACCCGCAAAGCTACAAAGCAGCAGCAACAGCAGCAACCGAAGCATCGAATTCAAGTTCAACATAATTTTCTTCACTTTCAGCTTCATTCGCGCACGCTTATTGCATCAATCGTGAAGGCTCTGGTTATATGTATTTTGCTTTTATTACACCCTGCTCTTTAGTGGAGTAGGCTTCAACGCTCAGAAGTAGGTCACTCGTTCTGCGCCGACTTCAGTGGGCCGGCCGAAACTCGAAGATCACTGCTCAACGGTAGCACACCGCATCAGACGCGCGATTGTTTCCGCGAATTAAATTAAGCATGACTTATTGACTGCGCAGTGGACGATGCGGTTTGGCCACAGTAAGTAAAGCTCGCAGGCATTCGGATAGGAATTTTTGGACATTCCTTGTAGATTAACAGTTTTGATGTTCAAAAGTGAAAAGCAGATCCTCTGCAGTAATGATTAGGAATCAAACAATACTTATGAAATAGGACGAAAGTAAAAGTAATATACTGTGTATTTAAATAAATGTACGTGTTTAATCACAATTTTTTTAATTTACATTCCAAGCCTTTAAATGCCTTATTGGTTCTTGCAATAAATTTTTGATTCCATAAAACCTTGTTCAAATTTTTTAAATGCGTAAAACTTTCTAAACCAATTTATTGTCAAACAAAAAACTTTATATCAAGGGGCAAAAATTGCAAAGCAATAAATATTTTACCATTATGGATTTTTCCTTCCAACCTCTAGAATGGAAGCAAAATGAACTGTATTATCCCCTAGGTTTTCTAGTTATATTATTTAAAGAGAGTAATATCAGTACAAAAACACATTCTGAAATTTAACTACTTGAACATGGTTTTATAGATGATCTGAATTAAGGGTTATTCGATTTTATCAAACACATTGGCTGTATTGTTTCAAGTATTAGTACATTTATTTCCCTCAATTTTACATGATCTACCCTAAATGCTTGCATGCGACTAAATGCTGCGACTTCATGCTGAAATAAATTTTAAAATATCATCTTAAATTTGCAAACGGCGGACTGTTTCCCTTTTTACTAAAGAAAACTCAAACATTTGACAATCGATTGTTTCATCAGAAGCTACCAAACAATAAGCATGTCATCTCACCATACGCAACACCATACGCACAGCTCAATGCGCCTTGCATCGATTTGATCAGATTGAATCCAACGCACCATTACGATTTCCCTACGCAACGCGTTGCCTCTTTAGCGAATCCAAAACCATGAAAAAAAAATCAATTTGAAGACATTTTTAATTGCATGCTCGTGTAAATTAACCTCCATCATTATCGTTCGGCCGGCCCCTAGTAAACAGTTATTAAAGTGTCATCTGTTTGTGGAAAACCAAACCGAAACTCTCGCACCCCAAAAACTGAGGCTGGCCCAGTGTCCACGGGCTGTAGCATTCATAACGAAATAAAGCGATCAATCAGCCCACAACCGATGCAGCAATTAAGGCCTGCTTTTTTACGATTGATCCATAACACGGAACAACCCTTGCTTGCCCAATGGCATACGGGCCTCCGTTGGCGCTCTCTTTCGCTGTGGCAATAGTAAGCCACCGCTTTGCGCTGGGCATCACGAAACCGTTTCCCGACTGTCACACGTACGCCGACGTATGCTTATTCGTGTCTACCCTTCTACCCTGTTCGCTCCGGGCTCGCTCGCACGGTGGCAAAACATAAAATGATGAATTCAAAAAAAAAAACCAAAACACACACACAATTCTGGGCATCGAAAAAAAAAAAGAAAGATTGCCACTGGCCTAGTGGCCCCCAAACGGGAGCATAAAACATCGAAGCAGCGAAGTTTTTCGCTCCCTTCAAATCAAACCCCACCGGTAGCTAAAGGGAGTGTGGCGTAGTATTTTTCCTCCTTTTTTTCTGCGTTCCTTTTTGCCTTTGTCATGTTACGCTAATCGAGCATCGAACGACGATCAAGCAATGGGGCAGCTCGTACCGCACATATGCTTCACAACCTGAACTCATTTCGATAAGTACCTGTATTTACCGGAGATACCCACCCGCCTCGGGAATGTCCATATGCTCGTGCTCTTAACACGATTGCTTCACCGATTGCAGCAAAGTTTGGTCAATTTTCCTTCTGTTCACCATTTGTCGCACCTTCTGTGCTTTTTTTTTATTTTTGCCCTTTCCTTATGGGTGTCCACACTTGCGTTTGATTCTCTCGATGACAAAGCTTGCTCCTAGTAGGCGAGGGATAAATTTGAAGCGCAAACAATGTTAAGCATTGCAAACATAATCGACACCAGGTGTTGGAATGGCAATGTTGCGATAGTAACTCGCTGTTCCTTTTTATCGACAGCAAAGCAAACAACAAAAAACAGCCACGGTAATGAAAAGGAGGCTCGTTGCGCCAAGCAATCGAAGCAACTATGACTATCGTAACGCCCGCCGATAACGCTCATCCATGCAAATCATTAGGTAGAGGGTTATTTTCTGATAATAAAACATGTAAAGGAGGTCAACACAATCGTCAGTGTTTTCAGAGTAAAACTGTTAAAGAAATGTCCAAAACTTCAAGCCGTTGTCAATTCACATTTTAACATTGCTTTTCTAACAGAGTTGTAATATAAATTTCAATATCTCGAACATGTTCTCGCTGTTCGCGTCAATATCAGCACTTTTGTACCTCATTACAACACTACAATAACATTGCATGTTTCACTTTTCATTGACGCCAAATCGTATCTGGATAGACAAATATCTCCTAACATATAATTGTTTATTCATATCTGTACTATATGCTCGTTTATCCATTTAGACTTTATTTTATCTGTATAACTTGTTATGGTTTCCTTAAAATTGTTCATTTTTTCTTCTTTTAGTTAGTTTGTTTTTTGTTTGCTCACGGTTGTTGTTTGGTCTTATTTATGATTCAGTTTGTTTTTTATTATTGTTGGTTGTTGAAGTCTTTTGCATTTTCAGGGAAAAATGAAAAGATTTTGTACTATCTTTCTCGTGATCCAAATAAATGAATGATTCATGAATTTGTTGAAGAGTAGTAAACTGATATGCTTTACTAACCAGATGGCAATTTACACATTACTTTAGATTTATTCATTCAAATTGTAACATATAAAGTATGCCAAGGTTTGAATTCGTATAATGTGAACTACAGTAGAACGTCCCGTTATTATCCGGGCAAATGAGGACCGCCAGTATGCCGGATAATCGATTTTCACGGATAATAAGACCACTTATCGTGCATTATTTTTTAGAAGTATTTCCTTAATTCATCTGACAAAGCTTGGTTAGAGTTTTTCGCAACATTTTTAATCTTACAATCGTTTAAAAATTTTTAACGGTTGTTGAAATGTCTATTCTTTGCTCACGGAAACGCCACCCACCGGATAATCGATAATCTACTGTATTTTCTTTTCTTTGATTTTTTTAGAGTTCAATTTGTTTATTATGTTTATTTAAAATCGTGGTATGCAAACTATTGTTTACTATTTTGTATTAAACATTATTTAACTTTTACTTTCTCTTCTTTAATTGTAGTTGGAAAATTTTTCACCAACAATAACTCAGTGCGCTATAAATCAGAAACCCATCATCACCTTGAGCAAACCGCAATCTCCCACCACCGTATGAGCAGAGGTGACAAAGATTTCTTTGCCACTATTTTCTAGCCGTTTGCCTTGAAAATGAAACATCGAAAATTGCGCTGGTCATGGCACGACATCAAACTTTCATCATGAACCATATAAAAACACCTCTTCGGTGGCTCGTGGCATGGTTTTCTTACTGTTTTTCTTATTATTTGCTTCCACTGGTGGCAGCGAACGACCAAGCTCAATGAGAAAGGCCGTCTGTCGACGCGAGCGGCGAGCTTGAAGCAGTATGTGAACTGTTTTGCTGAAATTTATAGAACACGAGACACGAGATTGCATAATGATGCTGTTCGACGATCACGAAATGATCATTGATCTGTTCTCTATTAAAGTGGAATCGATTCTAATGACGATCTCATTTTGAGGCTTTCGATTCATTAACCTTCTTTGCAGCGTGAAGGGCATTGTTTAGAAGGTTTTTAAACATTTTATTTGAATGATTTTCGGAATCCTATAAAGTTGTGTATTTTAGAACATTTTGCTTAATTTTAATAATTGCTATAATTATTTTGTTCAATCAATATTTTATTTAATTATAAAAAATGATAACAAGCTTATTAAAAGCTAACAGACTAGGAACAGCAATTATTTTCGATCATTGCACACGAAAACTATCAAACGATTAACACACAGTGCAAACAAACCGAACCAATAACATCGGCCACCTGCCGACAAACGAATTATTTCGATAGCGCACCACACCAACATCTCAATCGTTCGCTACGAATCAAACAAACTGCACCGACTGTTCGCTGCAACGGATGGGAAAGCGTTGTTTTACGAGCGACGGACGGGTTTTCGGAACTTTGGACCATAACTTACGTTGCGTTGACGGACGCATTTCCGGGCCACTTGGCACAGCAGGTTGATCATTATTTTTTTCCTTCTCCTTTTGGGGTTTTAGAAAAGCAAAAAAACTCGAACTGGCGATAAACATCTGGACCGAACCAAAAATAAAAAAATGGAAATGCTGCATAAGGAAAGCAAAACACACATACATAATGCCTTAATCAATTTATGCAATATGCGTGCGTTCAGCATATTGATACCGTGTTTAGGGTACGGCGTTATGCAATGGAAGGAATAGATCAATCAGATACTATAACAGCCAATCAGAGATAAATGAAAGATTGATTATCTTTATCCTGTCCACCATTAATTATATCATGATAAGAACCATCAAAAACAATGATACGGATAAGTTGAAGGAACAAAGTGTTTAAGTTCGCATAGCATTGTATAATATAGAAATTCATTTCTAAAACTATTAACACGATCAATCGATTGGAACAACGTCCAATTAATCTGGAATATAATTAACACCAACTAGTACGTTACCTTCAAACCTTATACCCTTCATTTTCGAGCTATATCGTGGTCAAGATCATGAAAAGCGATTTCCTTATGTCACGTGCGTTCAAAACAAGTTGTTTTACTCACAAAACACTCTCGTCCTGGCCGAGTGACACAGAAAATCAATGCACGCAAAGTTAATGCTGCCCCCAACGGAATGTCGCTCAATTACTAGCGTCAGCGTTTAATTAACACTTCACATGCCTCATTGCATCGCAAAAATGCATCGAAATGCACCTTCCAAGTATGCATTCGCAAAAACCGCTAGCGCTTGGGTGTTCTGCTAAAGCCAAATTTTGGGCAATCTGTTCGTGTGTTTGTTTTCTTGCTTACACACACTTGGAAGTCAGTGTATGCTAATGCTTGCAACATAAACTACCACCAACAACGCTAACAAGCAACACAAAAGCACTTTCGCAATCTGGTTCCCATCGGAGGGTGTTCGGAAGCAGAAACAACCTGACCTGACGAGAAACAAAAAAACATTTTCACATTCGAACGATCTATACCACTAATGGGGTACGCTAATTAGCCCGAGCAAGTGGTGCTTTTTGGTCGATTCATCTAATTTTTTGTGTTCAACCCTCTGCACCAGAAAGCCTCTGTAAGCACAGTGGAACGGGGTGTGACACACGCTACCTTTACCCTCATGCGCTTGGCTTGATGGTACGCATGCGTGAAGTGCTTTTCATCATACTTCCACCCAACTTCCACCCAGCAGGTGGAAGTGGAAAAATTAATCTCAATGTCTTCGCGGTGCAAACACACCGCTGACACACTGACGCAGTTCTTTACGGTTTCTTTTTTTTCAGCGCTCTCGCCTTTACTTTCCTTCTAGTTCGCTGGAAAAGTGGCGCTGGAAAAACGCCCCGCTGAAGACATCCATTGTGTGCGCACTGTACACCGTTTTGGTGAGGCGTGTTGTTAATGTTTATGGCCACACGGTGTGTTTTGGACGCACAATACGGTGCGAGAACGCGATACCCTTGCTGAGTTCACGAGACTTAAATCGCTGCACAACACACAACACCAAGCCTTCATGCCTTCAATTAATTGCCGCTGATGTCCGTTTTGAAGTTCTTTGAACCGAAGCGTAACGATGGACAGGTGAGGATATTGAAGGGGTAGGGCAGGAACACCGGGGGTAGACGTGTCCTCGAGAATCAATGGCGCACGGGCGTGTGTACGGTAGGCGTTTTGGTGTGTTCGCAGGCGAACTTCTTGCAACCGGAGCTCGTTGGAAAAATGCTCCAACCATATAAAACCGTTCGGTCGAGCACAGAACACCATCAGACGAGCAGTTTAACGTGCAAAGGTACAGACCTAGTAGTTCCGGAGCAGCAGCAGCAGCAGTAGTAGTTTCTCAGTGCATCAAAGTTATAGTTTGTGGATTTCCATCCGTAGTACAAGCGATCGATTCCGTTTGGAAAAGAATGTTGCGAGTGAGTTTTCTTCTGTGATTGGTTTATGTGCAAAATGTGACAGATTTGAAAATATTCATGCAAGCTACATATGTGGAGTGTTTGGAGTAAACCAAAGAAATTCTAAAATTCGTGGACATCGTGCAGTTATTTGATCGAAATGTTGTAAAAAAGCAATTTACACATCGTTTGCAATGACCCACAATATGCAGAAAAGTTTAAGTGATCTTAAAACCCAAAAGTATCTAGCTAACTTTGCATAACAATTACACGNCCACACGGTGTGTTTTGGACGCACAATACGGTGCGAGAACGCGATACCCTTGCTGAGTTCACGAGACTTAAATCGCTGCACAACACACAACACCAAGCCTTCATGCCTTCAATTAATTGCCGCTGATGTCCGTTTTGAAGTTCTTTGAACCGAAGCGTAACGATGGACAGGTGAGGATATTGAAGGGGTAGGGCAGGAACACCGGGGGTAGACGTGTCCTCGAGAATCAATGGCGCACGGGCGTGTGTACGGTAGGCGTTTTGGTGTGTTCGCAGGCGAACTTCTTGCAACCGGAGCTCGTTGGAAAAATGCTCCAACCATATAAAACCGTTCGGTCGAGCACAGAACACCATCAGACGAGCAGTTTAACGTGCAAAGGTACAGACCTAGTAGTTCCGGAGCAGCAGCAGCAGCAGCAGCAGCAGTAGTAGTTTCTCAGTGCATCAAAGTTATAGTTTGTGGATTTCCATCCGTAGTACAAGCGATCGATTCCGTTTGGAAAAGAATGTTGCGAGTGAGTTTTCTTCTGTGATTGGTTTATGTGCAAAATGTGACAGATTTGAAAATTTTCATGCAAGCTACATATGTGGAGTGTTTGGAGTAAACCAAAGAAATTCTAAAATTCGTGGACATCGTGCAGTTATTTGATCGAAATGTTGTAAAAAAGCAATTTACACATCGTTTGCAATGACCCACAATATGCAGAAAAGTTTAAGTGATCTTAAAACCCAAAAATCTCTAGCTAACTTTGCATAACAATTACACGAAGAACTAGTTCTAAAATCACTCATTGATTTTCTTTCCCTTCAATAGTTTGTGTCTGCTATTGCCATCTTGGCGGCGACGGCTGTCCAATCGGCCCCAGTAGAACCGGCTCAGTATGCTTTCGTTACGAAGCACCATCACGTCCCGGAGCATCATCACGTGCTCGAGCATGTGCATCATGTGCCAGAACCCCAGCTAGCCGTACACTATCCGGTCGAACTGCTCCAGGACCATCATCAACACCAGGAGCCACAGCTCGTGCTGAGCAACGACAAGTACATCGGACAGGCGCACGAGTACCATCACGAGGCCCCAGCCACTAGCTACAGCGAAGGCAACGACTACAGCTCACTGTACGGTGGAAAGCATGGTTCCCATCTGTACGACAACTACCAGTACGGAGGATATGATACGGGCTATGCCAAGAAGTACGACGAGTATAACGCTTACCCCAAGTACAGCTTCGAATATGGTGTAGATGATCCGCATACCGGTGACCATAAGAAGCAGTGGGAATTCCGTGATGGTGATGTTGTCAAGGGTAGGCATCGTAAATAACCGTTTTTGGTGGAGTTCAAGCATTAAAACCCCATTTCCATTGCATCGTCTAGGTGGATACATGCTGAAGGAAGCCGATGGAACGACCCGTGTCGTCGAGTACACCTCGGATGACCACAACGGTTTCAATGCGGTTGTGAAGAAGTTCGGCCATGCCCACCATCCGGAACCGGTCAAGCAACACAACGCCTACGGCTACATCGGTAACTATGCTGGCGCGTACGCCACCGGTGACCACTACAGTAAGGGTGCCACCAGTTACGCCAAGGTATGGAAGCAACACTAAGCAACCTCATATCGCTCAACCTGCCTCAGCGATCAGCAGATGTTTCGGCATTGTCCTAGATGCAAGACTTGGCTGACTGGGAAATGCTGAGATACGAGATTAACCTAGATTATTTCAAACCGATCCGAACCGCATTCTGTAGGAGAAGATTATTTATTATCGTTACTGCAAATACTGCTGGACAAAGCCACACCACGAACTTACCAGGTGGTACAGGCTGATTGCAAACTGCTCGTGCTCTTTTTAAATAAACCCTATCTGTGATTGAAGTTGAACGAGCCTTGGTAAACGAATGGTAAAGAATTAAATATCACAACATTCTTTCAGCGAGATGATGTACCAATCGAAATCGTTTCGTAACAAACATGTAATGGGCTGACAAAAGCAATCATTCTAACATAACGCATATTCAAAACATTGCAGAGATTCCAGCACTTAGAAATAGAAATGGTTATTGATTGATAACATTTTATAACCGTTTGATTGTAATTTATGTCTCACGACCTGTCTCCTGCTGTCTTCTTGTCCGAAAGAGGCTTTACGAAACAGAACCGATCGGACAATCCACGACTACAAGGCTGTGGATGCTACAGATGCTGTGACACAATTTCAGCATATTCTTTTTAAAATAATATTATTTGCTTTATGAATAAATTATTTATAGTACGTAACAAAATAAACTTTGATTGTTGTTTTTCATTATTGTTGTGCTTTAATCAGTTTTCTACGCTGTAAAATATATTAATAAATCACGATACTAGTTCAATTCGTTATTTTAACTTAATTCTTATAATAAACTTAGACAAGTGTAAATGGACATCACATTGGCGTTATACAGTATAAATGCAGTTAAAATGATCACCGTCAATTGGGAAAGTTATCATCCCTTCGAATAGTCGAAGGTCTGGCCAACAATTCCTCGCTTTGGATATTTCTTATTATGGATGAACCACCAACTAATAGATAGGATTCACAAGTCGAAACAGTTAACATGTTCAATAGTGATTGTCGTCATGTTTCAGCACTAACTAAGTGTCCTCAGAGCTGGATCGTGGATGAAGTCCTGAACTGAACGTGAGAACTGAACATTTAAATCCCAAGGTGCTTGTAAAATCGGACAAGACCCAGCATATCATAGTATCGTTTCTAGTGTAACATCGTCTACTAAAAACAGGAAACCTGTATGAGGATGATGTTCTTGTTTGCTCAATATAATGTTGTTCAATTTGCTCTAATTCAATATAAGTTTTAACATGTATTTTTTAACTCTATTACTGTATCTATGACTGGAGCTTTGTTATTATAGATTTATAATATTTTAAAGCCAGTTATTAAATTTATATTCAAAATGGCAGATTTTTTATCTATATTGTACTATTTGCAACTAACTTTTACTACTCGCAATTTGATGAGGTTGCGATTTTAAAATTTATCCCTTCTTTTGATAACAGAATGAATTTAATCGCTTATCAATGTACTCTTTCATCCTTACTGCCGGCGAAGCCCTCTTCTGTCAAAGCCCACAGCCTTATCGGAACAGCAGCTTGTGTCAGCTTTTTAAATCGCTGAAAACAAATTCTATCATTCCATACATGTTTACACTGTTTTGCATATTTTCTAACTCTCTGTTTCGCATTTCTATCACAAATTGTATTGAGCAGCCTTCTGATTTCTACAATATGGTACATGTGGCCGAAATTCAATTTGGCATCAATCATTATGCAATGAATGCGTTAAAAGCGCAAGACGATAATAGCCCCAAGTACGAAAATAGCACCAAAAAGTGGATCAGAGAATCGTATCATTTTGACGCTCAAGTTCAGGCATAACAGATGCAATGCGTGTACATTGATCGAAACAGATACAGTGGGAGTAATGCAATCATCATATGATGAATGCATCTCCGCTGATACAGGTAGCAAGGTATCACGTACACTATTGGTATAAATATTCACGATTCAATACAAAGAAAGCATCAGTTCACCAATAGCATTCGCAACGAAAACATCAGTGAAGTGTAGAAAGTCAATACAAATCTCGATCACAATGTTCAAGGTATGTTGAAACACATATTGAAACAATTGGAATTTCTAAACGATAAAAATATAATAAAATTAACCCGTTATCAATAGATCCTCGCCTTATTTGCCTGTCTGGTCATCGTTGCCTCGGCCCAATACCACGGAGAACCCGAACACAAGGAACACTACGCCCATCCGAAGTACAAGTTTGAGTATGGAGTCAAGGATCCCCACACCGGTGACCACAAGAGCCAGTGGGAAGTACGTGACGGCGATGTCGTCAAGGGAGCCTACACTCTGCATGAGGCCGATGGAACTGAACGTGTTGTTGAATACAAGTCGGACGGTCACAATGGATTCGAGGCTGATGTGAAGAAGGTCGGACATGCCCATCACCCACAGAGCCATCCCGTCCATGTTCCTGTGCATGTGCCTGTACATGCCCCGACCCATGCTCCAGTGCATGTTCCAGAACACCGTGTGCACCATGGACACTCGGGAGCCAGTTACGTCAATGTTGATAAGCACTACTAAAGGATATCTAAGGTTCTTCTGTCTACAAAAAAAGCCAAATCAATGTGTGATGTAATAAAGAAAAGATCACATGGGTCGTAAAGCAAAATCCATAAAAGTTTTATTTTGATTCTGTTCAATAGTCTAATAATTATTGTACTTATTTTCAACGCTTTTTAATTTCTAATTTTTCTAATGAACAAAGGTTAGTTTTGTTTTAAATTTTATTGCCAAAACTCCGATTTCTTAAAGATGCTAAAATTTCAATGTATTAACATACACTTGTTTTAATCATGCCTTAATCATTAAGAAGCTTTTATTGGCTGAAAAAGAAACATTTATCGAAATTAATCATTCCAACAGTAAGCAAAACCTAGCAATGTTTGTGAAGCATAGAGAGAGCCCATTTAGGGTGAAGAGTTAACAACAGCTTATTTTTTGGCGAGAAGGTTGCGTAGTTTCTGATTTCTCCGTTTCATTTGCCTTTATTGTCAACTCAGTAGTATTTGTTGACATTGTTGTAATTGGCTCAGAAGCAGGCTGCGGCGTGGTCGTGCTCGGGATAACCGTGGGTAGAATCTCCTCGGAAGACCTGTCGATAATAAGCATGTTCTAAATGATTAACTTTGGCTTCGAATCCGTTGTGACTGTCCGACTTGTACTCGACTACACGCTCAGTTCTTTCGGGCTCGGAAAGAACGTAGGTTCCCTTGACGACATCTTCAACACGTTCTTCCCACTGTGTCTTGTGATCTCCAGTGTGGGAATTCTTGACTCCAAGCTCGAACTTGTACTTCGGATGGGCGAAGTGTTCCTCAAGTTCGTAGTCATCGTAATCATCAATCGAGGCAACGATGGCCACACAGGCAACCAAAACAAGCAACTTATATTAGAGACTATTATGAGACACAGTTCACCTTACTACAAAAACCAGGAATAGAACAACTCCTACCTTGAACATGTTGGATATGTTGTGGAGTGTCCTCATCACATGAAATCTAAACCAGAACTGACGAATGATACACTGTTGAAGTGGAGATTTATAGCTTAGATTCAAGGATATTCACTGTAAAAAAATATCACGTGCAGAACATTTTCAAAAAATTTACGATTCTTAACATCTACGTCTCTTTGCACTGAATAAATTTAAAGGAAAATTTATGCCAATAGGAATCTTTGTCCTTGATATAATTAACAAATCGATTAAAGAGGCTTCACGTGAAGGAGCATTTCAATGTATGGAAAATAATTGGGAGAGTAAATGTGAAATTCTTTCAAGATACTTGAGTAGCAGATGCTTTCGTTGAACATGACCCTGTATATCGAGTATAAAGCGTCGCTTCAGATTCAGTACAATCATCAGTTCATTCCTAGATCTCATCTCGTGAACGTCCACCACAAAATATTCACAATGTTCAAGGTATAACATTTCAAGTGCAAAGTAAGTGTTACATAATAACTCATACGTATCTTCCCTTAAATATTAGGTTCTTGCCCTAATTGCCTGTCTGGTCATCGTTGCCTCGGCCCAGTACCATGGAGCTCATTACGAACACAAGGAACACTACGCCCATCCGAAGTACAAGTTCGAGTATGGAGTGAAGGATCCCCACACTGGTGACCACAAGACCCAGTGGGAAGTACGTGACGGTGATGTCGTCAAGGGAGCCTACACTCTGCATGAGGCCGATGGAACTGAACGAGTTGTGGAGTACAAGTCGGACGGTCACAACGGATTCGAAGCCAATGTCAAGAACGTAGGACATGCTCATCACCCGCAGGTCTACGGAGGCCACTCTTCTCACGGACATCACGACTACGCTCATGGTCCGGGTGCCAGTTACACTAATGTGGACAAGCACTATTAAAATCACTGTACTTGAAATTACTAAAATCAGACAAATTCAAAATTCAAAACTATAAAAAATCATCTAGCATTTCTTGAAGTTTCATTCTTCAACTCTTAAATAATTCATAATATTAGGCAGAAAAAAACAAATGATTATTTGAACATCGTATTTGGAACTATAGCTTAAAGAGGTAAACATCTGCAATCTGCGGCTTTCGTTGACTATACTCACCCGTATATGGATAGGTAGTACAGCGTACATGAGTAAGGTTTGATTATTCTTTCGTTGTCTTTTAGAACCAGTCCAACTACCACGTCTACTGTCCACATAACATTACATTACATTATATAAAATTTGATGAGCTAGTTGCGATACTGATCTCCCACTTGACATAATCGGTAACTTTAGATGCCAAGGAATCCTCCACGAGCACGAGTTCTTCACTGCCACGGTACCGGCATCGAAGTTCTTAAATTGTAACTTGTATTGAGGCAAAAATTGTTGCGTAATCTTCTCAACACAAAATATTCTACCGTGGAAGATCTAAATCGAATCTTGTTGGTATACAAATTGAATACAACAGCAATTCAGGCTCATTAGCAGATCTTATCGATAAAAAGTACTGTAATATTAGGAGTATTAATGTGTTCGTGCGGTTTTTAACCAAAGTTTTGGGCTCTGTTTTGGCGAAATGGTAATTTATTCAATTTTCAAAATACTGTCCGTCACTTTCCACAACCTTCTTCCACCTTTCAGGCAACTTTCTGATCCCGTCGCGGAAAAAAGATGGCGGTTTGGCCGCTAACCAATCCTCCATCCATTTTTGCACTTCTTGGTGATTATGGAACTGCTGGTCAGCCAAGCTGTGTTCCATCGACCGGAACAAATAGTAATCAGAAGGGGCAATGTCTGGGCTATACGGCGGGTGGGGTAGGACATCCCATTTGAGTGTTTTTAAATAATTTTTAACCGGTACCGCTATATGTGGCCTGGCATTGTCATGTAGCAATATGACTTTGTCGTGTCTATCGGCGTATTGTGGTCTTTTTTCTTTCAAAGCACGGCTTAAACGCATCAATTGTCGTCTATAGACCTCCCCAGTGATCTTTTCGTTTGGTTGTAGCAGCTCATAATACACCACACCCAGCTGGTCCCACCAAATACACAGCATGATCTTCGCGCCATGAATATTCGGCTTGGCTGTCGATGATGTGGCATGTCCGGGGTATCCATACGTTGCACGACGTTTTGGATTATCGTAATGTACCCACTTTTCATCACCAGTCACTATTCGATGCAAAAATCCCTTCCGCTCTTGCCTTTGGAGCAGTTGTTCACAAGTGAACAAACGGCGTTCGACGTCTCTTGGCTTCAGGTCATAGGGCAACCAATTTCCCACCTTCCGGATCATTCCCATTGCTTTTAATCGAAGAGAAATGGTTGGCTGAGCCACTCCCAGTGTCTGTGCAAGTGTTTTTTGGTTTTGTGATGGATCTTCATCCAGTATTGCCTCTAATTCTCCATCCTCAAACTTTCGTGGTCCTCCGGAACGCTCCTCATCTTCCAAATCAAAATTGCCACTTTTGAACCGTGCAAACCACTTCTGACACGTTCGTTCAGCTAGAGCATGGTCACCATACACTTCTACCAAAATTTTATGACTTTCGGCAGCCTTTTTCTTCATATTGAAATAATGAAGCAAAACTCCCCGCAAAAACACATTATTTGGTACAAATGATGCCATGTTCGGTGCTCGCAGATACTATGTTATTTACTATTTATCAAAATGACAGATAGTGGATATTGTAGCCCAATAATGACACTTCAAATTGGCAGTGTTGCCAGATTCAATAAATATGTAATAAATAAATGGGAGCATTAATACCAAAACCGCACGAACACATTAATACACCTAATAG
>CM032178.1:38674198-38748677 GCA_018908115.1 Anopheles rivulorum | reverse complement strand
GCATGACCCACACGCTTCACATGAGCCTGGAAGCCATTGTGTTTGTCGGACGAGTACTCCACAACACGCTCAGTTCCGTCAGCCTCATGCAGGGTGTAGGCTCCCTTGACGACATCTCCATCCCGATGTTCCCACTGGCTCTTGTGGTCTCCGGTATGGGGATCCTTCACTCCGTACTCGAACTTGTAGCTGGGATACGCGTAAAAATCGTCAACAGCTGACGCCGCTGCTACCAATACAACCAAACCAAAGAATAGCTGAGAACAAAACAAATATGTCGTTACCAAACCGCAAATCGTATACATTCTTAATGTAGTGAAACATACCTTGAACATTTTGTTGGGTCTTCTATGTAAGATAGCTCTGCTAGGGATAGCTAGAATGTTTTACGATAGCAAACACAAATTGAATGATGGTACTACCTACTCTGCCTCGTTCTTATATACCAGCAGACGCCATACCAGTGAAAGGATAACAGCAAATACGGTCAAGCATGCTATGGTATAAGTTTTCCTTCGCAATGAGCCAGTACCATCGCGTGTGAGACTTCGTTTGAAGTCGTATCTAATTATTGTTTTAATTATTTTTCATATAGGAGTAAAATTGGACAAGCGGTTTGTCGAATTATATTTGCTTTACTACAGTTCCAAACAATTTACAAGAGATGCGACCTTGAAGTAAATTTTTCGTGTGCGTTTTGTGTTTGATATGCGCAAAAAAGTACTGCACATTCGTTAATGTTTTGCTGTCAATGTTAATGTTTGTCAATTCATGTGAAAAGGCTCGGTTCTTTTGCACTAAAAAATTAACCATCATTTGTAAACATATTATACTTAAGAAATAAAATGCTATAAATTCAACAATTATCCTATTAATGTAAGAATATGCTGTTTTAAATCTCCAATAAATTGTGTGCTTTATTCGCAGTAAAGAGTATCAATTAACAGAACAACAAATCAACACTAACAAATAACAAAAAACAAAGTAAAGTGAAAATACTAAAGTATTATTTGAAATTTCAATCAATGCATCATACAAAAGACGTTTAAAAATTGTAGTAAACAGAACCTAAGCTTATCCGTACTGCTAGTTTCTTACACATGATTAATGTTATATTTTCTCGTGATTTGTTAATATTCACTCATTTTGCTTACTAAACGTGATCATACATACATCGCGTTCCCTGAAGCAGCTTAATTTGTTAACATGGAAAATAATCGGATTCAATTTCATGCCCAGTTAACCACGCGTAGCATCCCATGCTGCCCATCCCACGACTAATATTTACCAATTCCTCTTTCTTTACCGCTCTGCCGTTTCTTTTACCATAAGTCATCTCGTTTCAATCTCCCTGCCACGGTACACATCTTCATGCCGCATACTTTATTTGTCAGTTTCCATTCATGCTTCCCGATCGTTTTCTATCCAAGACTTTATTTCGTTTCAAATCACATTCAAGCGAAGCATAAAACCATAACACCACCCAAAACACCAACCAACCACCTAACCACCGATCAAGGTCAACATTCACGTCGGGTGAAAATTAGGATTTTCGCCTCGGCTAACCTTGGGCGACGGTTTTCGATGGCATACAAAAATAAAACAGTTTTGGTCAGACCATATTGCCTCAACCGCCTTTGGTCAATGAAGCAATAGGGGAGAAAACCATTTAACACATCGACAGTCGTTTGGCAGTAACGTTTGCGTACCAACCATGGATATGTTGCTCGTTTGACTGACTGCTGCAGCCATGAAACGTTTGCTCGCTACGCCCACGACTCCTAGCTGTCGCATGCCATGACCAATCGGCATGCCACAGAACTGAACCTCAAATTAGCGAAATCGTATCGGTCGCCTATTTTTGAAGGGCCTGACCACTGTTTCATGGCGTTAATTAGTCATTATTTTATTTCGCATAGAACTCAGCTGTCATCCGTCGTTTGAGCGAGCCACGACCATATAAATACCCAACAGAGCTGTTCGAGAAGTATCATTCATCAGCTAACCATTCTAACAAGCAGCAGCAGCAAAAGCAGCAATCCCCCCGACTTAAGCAAAGATGTTCAAAGTAAGTTCAAGCAAATAATTGTCTGCTAGCTTTGTACAACTCAGCGGCAATACATGAATGATTTAATATTCTTCCAGATCATCGTACTAACTGTTGCCTGTCTGGCTGTGGCTGCGTCGGCCCAGTATTGGGGCGGAGCTGGATTCGGTTACGGTGCTGATCATCATAGCCATCATGACTACCATTCGCATCCCAGCTACAAGTTCGAGTATGGAGTGAAGGATCCCCATACTGGAGACCACAAGAGCCAGTGGGAACATCGGGATGGAGATGTCGTCAAGGGAGCCTACACCCTGCACGAGGCTGACGGAACAGAGCGTGTTGTGGAGTACTCGTCCGACAAGCACCACGGATTCCAGGCTCATGTGAAGCGTGTGGGTCATGCCTATCACCCGCAGGTCTATGGACACCATGGTGGCTATTATGGCGGACATGGCCATGGTGCAGGATATAGCTACAGCAAACTTGATCAGCATTTCTAAATTGTTCTCTATCGTGTATGTGATGTATTAGACCTGGTAACCTGTTATAGTTTGACTGTTCCTTAATAAATGTGTTGTTGAAATTGCAATTTACTCAACCAATTTTCCATTAATTTTATCCACGACGACTCGGAGGACGAAGTTTGACTGCTGCACAAAGAGTTTTCAATATAAAGAACGTTCACCATGTTAATGTGTTTACACATGTTTTACAGTCTTTGGGTGTATTTGGAAACCAGTACAAGTACAGTTACAGTCAACGCTTACAAACAAACTACAACCCCTTTTTCAGGTACACAGGGTCCGGATGCTGCAGTTATCGAAGAACATTCCTCCTTAGTAGCTTTTGCCATGCCCATACCCATGGTGATGCTCAGGCGCCTGGTAGTGATAGTGATGCTGATGCTTATGCGACACCTGCTCATCAGCCTGATGATGGTGATGCTCTTCCTGGGGTTCCTCATGTGCCGGTGTTACATGGTGTTCTTTCTTCGGGATGTGCGAGTGTTCGATCTTCTTGACCACTGCATTGAATCCATGGTGCGGGTCAGCAGTGTACTCGACCAACCTGGAGCTACCATCAGCATCCAGAACGGTATAAGCACCCTTCACCACATCTCCATCACGTTCCTCCCAGTGTGTCTTATGATCGCCGGTATGAGGATCCTTCACTCCGTACTCAAACTTGTAATTGATGGGAGCATAGTAGTCAACGAAGTGGTCTTGTTCTTCGTGGTGATGATGCGGATGATGGTGCTCCATCGGCGCTGCCTTCGGTTCGTCCTCGGCGGCATGATGGAAAACCTTTCTGGCAGCATACTTCGAGCTGAAATGTCCACTACCGGATGGGATGTAGGCAGCCGTAGCAATGGCTACCATGGCAAAGCAGCTAACAAACTAGCGAACGAAGAGAAAGTACATGTTAGTGGTCGAAGTTCTAACCAGAACATCCTCACTATATCACTAAACTCGGCCACACGAATGAAAACACTTACTTGGAACATCTTTCTTCAAACACTTGCACTGAAACACTGCAACACTTAACACTCTCTGTACCCGTTAAAGCAGGATGTCTATTGTTCGATCGCTATCGATTGAATGGTACTGGCTGTACTACTTGAAACCACTTTATATACAACCAACATCGTCTTAAAGGGTGAAAACGGTTAATCGACCGGGAGAAAGAGCACAGCTAAGAGCCCACAACTAAGCCCCGCAGAGTTCAGCTAATCGTAAGTAATCTCACCGAGTCCCAACATCAAGCTCCCGATTTTGGAGCCGAAGCAGGCTTGCAACAGCCGATCGTACCCTCAATGGCAGTCGTGTTACATAAAAACAAAACCAAAAAGAAATTATTGTATCGCATTGAAGTCGCCCCGATCCTGGTGAGGGTGAGAGAAAGGCAACCGATTGCTTTCGGTAGTAGTTACAGTAATTTAATTAGCGCTCTGTTACAATCGATTTGTGACGCGGAACCGCTGCCACCGGCTGCAAGAAAGCTTGCTCACAATTGAACCCGAAGCCGTGCTGCTTCGATGCTGTCGAGAGTGAGTTTTGTTTCTGCATTCACTACATTCTGTTGTCTGTTAATCCGTTCGAAAACAGTGGTCCAATTGGATGAGATCGTGAAGAAAATCGAGCGTGAGAAATGGACAACTTGATACTGTTAGCCGTTCCGGATTTGCTGCAGTTTGCATGCATGTGCTTTTAATTTTAATCGTCCGTACCGTGTACGGGTGATAAGTTAATCGGTATATGAATAGTTTTCGTCTCATCAAGAGGACAGTATTCAAAACATATATGGCTGTATCCGTAGCCAATTGGCGAAACGATACAATTGATAAACAGTTCCGCCTTTTTTCTGAGATGTAACTGTAACAATATTTTATAGTTACACTATTTTGACGTATGTGTAATTATACATCAAAATTAATCTCATCCTCGATTAAGGTATTATTATTTTTGTAAATCACATAAAAGACACATCCTAGTCTAGGATTGATCTGGATTTACTGTTGAGCTAGATTTCACCTATAGTGAAGGCAATACAACATATTCCAGTTAAATGACCGCAAGAGTTAAACCGCCTGGTGTTATTTTATTAAATCTCAAATAAGAGGAATTCGTTCGTTCGAAACGATATCGCTATTGGATTTTCACACAACGGTGAAACATCATTTTAGAGATTGTAAAGCTTAACATAGTACTTTTGTCTTAAAAGATCATGTGACTATCTCTACCAGAAACGTACTGTAAAATTGGAGCTACGATCATCAAGTAATATCGATCATTAACTATGGTATAAACTAGATCTTATAATCAGGAATCTATTTGTTATGGAAATTTACAATAACATTTCTTAATGTGTACCGTCCTGAAGTTAAAATCATATATATTCTTATACTAAAATCCTTAATTATACACAGCGCATTAATATCCAGATGCACCTAATGGAAATTGTAAAAAAATACTATTTCGTTTATTTAATAAAAAAAACTACGGTTTCCATAACATTAAACGAAACTTTCATGCGATTTGGCATAACTCCTTGTAAAATTCATTATAAATTGCAACTCACTTTCTAATCAAGGTTTTCACCAGCCATTCATATTTTTCACAGTTTTCCAAACTAAACGATGAAAACTTGCTACTAATGAACCAAAGAAAAACGGTGAAAAATTGTCCAAGAATGACCAGCTTTGTATGATGTGACAATAATTGCTGGCAGTTGAATAACTGGACCAGCTCGCACCACCGACCGTCTTTCCCTTTTCTTCCAATTCCACAGCACCATAATCCAACACCATAAGAGGTTTAACACGAATCTACGAATTAGCCATCGCCCGCAGATTCGAGCACGTGCTCGTGCATTATGACCGTACAAGTGATCGTTTAATCCGAACCGATCGTTTCCCGGCGCAATAGCAGACCACGCCGATCGTTTCACTTTCCGATGAAGTAATTGACATTTTATTGTTCATTCTCTTTCGCCCTCACACTCATTTCTCGAGTGTACGGCCCTTTAAAACACACCTTGTGCGATGGTACCCTCAAGCAAACGAAACATGTCCACAGGTAGCTCCAGATGGAAAATATGAAACCTCTAACACCGCGAACAAACCAATCCAAATGGAAACATTTGCACAGCAGCGCAAAGCAGAAAAGCATCCCACGCTAAATCATTTCAGCATCATTGGCAGCGTTTAGCCAGGTGGTATAGGTATGTGAGAAGTCTGCCCCTTTTTTGATGCGAAACTAACGGCAGCATTCCCCTGCATTTGTTACAACTAGCAAATCACACCCTCACGCACTTTGGCGCACCTGCGAACAGATGCGGTTCAACTGAAGTAGAGCCAAATTTGCAATCTTTAAGGAAGAGCCAGCATAACTGCTGCAATTATGCGCACCCGTTTGTGCAATCGATCTGTATCGTTTCTCAGCCGTTTGCAAAGTGCAGGCTCGACGAACCAATTGGCCTCCCACCGGCGATGGTACGTTGATTCGACCGTTTGGCAGAAAAGTAAGCCCATCTTTATCTCACAAACCGAGTGGCCCCCAGGCGTACCGATTGCATTGAGCTGTTGGGAGGGCCGAAAAGATGTTACAAACAGCGCATTAATCGTCTCAGTAAATGCTCGATAACAGTAGTAATTGAGGTGAAGATGGGTAGCTTCAAGAAGTCCAACAGCAGATACGCGCTTGCGGTAAAAATCAAACGATTCATTGTTAATTTGCTTGCTAACCATTGAACGACTGTATGCGTCAAAATAACAAGCCAGGAATTCCGATTCACGGCATCATCTTTAAATACCATCAGTAAATAGATTGTTTGTTAAAAGCTCCGTTTGTTTGTTTGTTAAAAGAAACCGTTAATACTACAATTATATGGGTAATGTTTTTACTTTTATGGAACAAACATCTGGGATCGCTTGACTTTAATTAGAATTGAGTTTTTATATTATTTAAAACTTTTTCAAACACGGAACATGTGTATATTAATATAATCATTTATCTACTAATAGAGTGAATTATATAAACGTGTTACACAGCTTTATTACCATAGATTTCAATAAAGTAGTTTTAAAAAAATGAAGATTTTTTTCAATTTAATGAGGCATTTATAACTATCTTCTCATATAGAGCCGAAAATCAAATCAAAGCCCTCAGTTATCTGTAAATAAATATGTTTAAAAGATCATTTAACTTAAAATTTAAGCAACCATTTAACAAATGAATTTGAATATAATTTAAATTACTTTACCTACAGTTGGTACTATGATTTTGTGTTAGAAATGTTGGAAACTGATAATTTTAGCCCAGCACGACGCACGTTCTATTAATTTTGATCAACATAAACCACTTGCCAAGATATGAAAATATTTGTTCCGTTTCTAAGAGACAGCCAATTAAAATGGTAACTTCAATACAACAAGATCTTTCGACTATGTTAAGTTCTAGAAATGTATATATTTGCAGATCTAGTGAATAAAATAAGTACTTTTGAATAATATTTGCTGCACTGTTGCATAATGGTCGGTTGAGATACAGTAAAATGCTATTCTAGTGTGCTCCAATTTTGGCATTTTAGTCAAAACGCAAGTGAATAGAAGACATCAATTGTTTGCTGACACCAACAAGATGCCGTAAAATTGTTCTCACTTTCAGCAATCGAATAGGGCACGTAAGTTCGTGTGGCGGCGCATACCAACCGTGCCGGTCACAGGCTCGCTGGCGTGCGCATGGCAGCATCAATGGTTTCAGCACAATGTGAACCATTTGCTCACAACGCGCATTCACAGACCGCATGTCGGTGACTTGCCACATGGTGCGTATAGATGAGACAGAACCGGAGCGAAGAATTGCCAATTTTCCGGACCCGATCTCGATGCAAGTGTAAGCAAATTCGAGGAGGAAAGATTACAATTCTCACACGCAATGCAACACGTACTGTTTTCCATGTGTGTTTAGCTTGTGTTGTTTTTGCTAGCTGTTTTTCAACAATGGAAGGGACGCAGTTGTTTTAGAACAGTATATATAACTAAGGTTTGCACTTGTGAGTATCAGTAGTGCAGTAGACACAGTACCAAACAGACTGAACAAGTGTGAATTAGTTGTGTGTAAAAAGAACGCGCTAACGAGATGAATGTGATACCGGTAGATCAAAACGACCCAAATTAGTGTGAATGTACCAAATGTGTAGTTGGAAAACCTAACGCAAATTTAACCGATTGCAGGTGACTTCAACGCTACTGATGGTGATAGCTGTAGGAAGTGCGTATATTACCGGCAACGGATACAAGATCCACACCAAACATTCGTCGCAATATTTCGGCAACGGTGCCAACTCCATTGATTCCTATCAGCCGCTCGGCATTGGATCGGGATACAATGAAGCAGGTCTAGTCGGTTACAAATCTATCCAGGATGGTGGTTACCCGGAGAACGGTTATGACTACAGTGATCACTACGCTTATCCAAAGTACAAGTACGATTATGGTGTGCAGGACGCACATACCGGTGACCACAAGAGCCAGTGGGAGATCCGCGATGGGGACGTCGTCAAGGGTGGCTACACGCTATACGATGCCGACGGCACAAAGCGTGTTGTGGAGTACTCGTCCGACAAGCACCACGGATTCCAGGCTCATGTAAAACGTGTGGGGCATGCTTATCACCCGCAGGTCTACAAGACGGAGCACGGCATTTCTGGCGGTGGCTACGACGAAGCCGAGGGTTACAGCTACAGCAACATCAATCAACATCTGTAGAAAAGTGACTGTTGCACTGTAGTACGCCTTAATTTATTCATACCGTATACTTTTTCTCTTCGCTTTGCGCCCGATGCAGCGTTCGATCGCTGTCATGGAAAAACGCCTGAATGTATGCACATCTCGAAACAAATTATTCGAGTACGAAAATATAACAGCTTCTTCGTCTACTCTTTGTGCATTCATTTATTGTATTCTATTTTTGTTGTTTTTTCGCTATATTCTTCTCCTGGCTCCTCTATGAACAGAAAAATATTGGATAGAATGTTTTAAAGCTCATCGATTTAATTATGTGTTTCATAAAATTGAAAAATTATTATTTTTCTTTCCATTCTCTAACTATTACAATAATTAATAATATTTATGTTTGAGTAATTAGTAACAATTTAAAAAATACAACTAACTTTAATTGGCCACCTACTCGACACTGGCTACACCAATTCGTTCAGCTGAGAAGAAAAGCGATTGCAAAAAGGTTTGGTACAAAAGGAAGTACCAATTCTGATACGTTCGCACCGGATTCTGATTCGAATGGGTATGAAATTTATGGGGATAAATTTACAAATCATTCATGTTTGTCGACCAATGGATCTGACATGAATTAGATTCTCAATCTCGTCCATCTCATAAATTGCAAATCATTTTGTCGATTTGAAGACCAGTTAGAAATTACCCGAGCTCAAAATTGCAGACGAACCCTGATTGATTTATCTCAATCGTGGATAGAAGAATTTACAAACGAAAACTATGAACAATCGAACAAGTACGGAGGTGTATATATCAATCATTTTTTGCTGTAAACAATATCCATCAGGTAGAAGTATATTTGCATATCTGCAGTGTAATTCACTCGAGAGCGGTGATGCGCAACGGTCAAGGTTTCCGTTACAGTACATAGTGCACTGTGCTCTCGCATTAGAATCATGATTTAGGGCCCACATATTACGACTTTATTTTCAAAAACATCAAATACTCTCAAATCGGGTGAATTACAAGCATTGATCAATCCCATCAACTCAGCTGATTAAGCAATTTAACTTGCTCACACACAACGAAAAACCTTTCGATCGCACATGGCAAAACAACGAACTAGTGGCCGCTGTTGACCAGTATTACACTCACATCACTGCCCTTTAAATCATTGAACCTTTGAAAGCTGCTGTTGCCACTGTTACTCTTGCACCGGAAAACTGGTTCCATCCCTGCGGGCCACACGAGCCGGTTGTTGGGGTTGAGTTTTCCATTTCACCCATGAAACTGCGTCACCAGTAGTTACGCACACCTGGTAATTGGCCCAATGGACTGATCATTTTCCCTTTTTCGCTTATACGGCGGTGCAAGGAATGAAGGGAATTTGGCCCCGACCCTAGCTCGATATGCTTGTACATCAAGGGCTCGACGTGCATCGCAAGAATAACGCTTTTCCAGCGACTCACAGCAGGTTCGTCGCTTTAACTGGCGTTGTTGTCTTTTGACACACTTCTCCTTCGAATCGGACAAAATCAAACAAATTTACAATAAAGGGCTATATTGTTTTTAATAAAATTATGAAATTTTATATCAAAGCATAGAGAAACACATTTATTAAAATGAATTTTCCCTATAATAAAGATTATTTTACAATTTCATACAAATCAGATCATATTTTATCAGCTTTTCTGTCGGTACAACAAAGTTGCTGATGGCCTTCTTTCCGTTATCTGCCAGATATCGTATGTGAGTTAACAGCATTTCCAAGTAGTCCCAACGCTTTCATCTAATTTATCTCTTCTACCTCCATCTATGTTCACACAATCATCATTTATCCCAGCAAAGCAAACAATATTTCTAATCGCTCCCATCCATTAACTAAAAGTAATGTGCAGCAAACCGAATGCAGTGTAGTGGCAAAATGTTGCAACCGCATGTAGAAAGGGAAATTCATCCCCGCTGCTCGAGAGAACCCGCTGTACGACACAAACGGAAACGATGCCGCTTCGGGAAAGTGCTCCACCGATCCGGCTAGGAAAATGCCATCGGAACACAGCGAACCGGTTTTTCACTTTCCATTTCCATCCATCTAGCAATGTGGTTCCGAATAGATACGGGATTGTGGCTCGATGCAAGATCAAGGCAACAGTCGTACACTCCTTTCGTGAGCTTGGAAGTTGCGAGAGAAAGGGAGACATATATAAAGTGAGACAGAGAAAGGACACACGTGACGAGAAAAGGGATATAGTTGGGCAGCAATGGTAAAAGCCCCACTAAATGTCTGTGAAATGGAAGGAAGTTCGTTAGGGTTTGAATGTGTGTTCCTTTGCTTAACTGCAAAGCTCCCTTTCACGCCTGATCTGCCCTCTCCCCTATCCCTCCCCCCCTCCCTCTAGCCACCCATTCTCACCCTTTCCTTCCTCTTTTACCGTCTCAATACACGCCCTGATCCAGAAACCCATGAGCGTGTAGTGATGTCACTAACAGGTTGTGAGGCTGCTCGCTTTAGCAAAACTGCGCCACACGTCGTCACTGTCACCAGCAACGGGAGAAAGGCTTTTACTGCCTCGTTCGGTGAAAACTTCGCTCTTGATCTTGTCGAAGAAAACTAATGGCCAGGGCGGTGACAGGAGGGCAAACAAAACGCGCACAACGCTTTGATTGCCACCAACGCGACGCCTCTACGAGCATGCGGTATATAAACGCGCAAAGAAGATGCACACCGGTTGACTGGTGAAAAGACCTTCAAACCGTGCAGACGTTACGTGGCGTAATCGACCGGGTGTATCGTTTTGGTGTGCAGTGTGTGAAAACTGGCGATAGAAAACCGCCCATCTTAAGGACAGCTTAATGAGTGATCCAGTGAGACCGATCCAGTGAGTGAATTTAGTGAACATTCGTACCCAAATGTACCACGAAAAGTACTTCTTGTTGAATTGAACTAACTAACTAGCCAGGACAGTAAGCGCTTCCTCACAACAACCAGCCAGTTTCTCGAGTTCCAGCCGGGTGCTATTGTGGGTGAAAATGTTATCGCCTAAGGTGAGTTGCTGTCGGAACTTTAAATCAACATCGAACATTGCCGCTGTGCTCGCTGGAAGCGCATTGCCGCGCTTTCTGGGCGGTTTGGCGTACCTTTAATGTGCGATAAGTTTACAACATTTAATGCGACATTGCTCGCAAACAAATCTAACACGTACGAGCTCTTTTCGTCCTCCGGCATGCTACTGTTGCTGCAACCCAGCCTGCCCCGAAGTGCCGCCATGGAAGTTTTGTTGTGTTATGCAGTGTCAGTGAGTGTGTGTGTGAGTGCGCTTGTGTCCACATGATTGTTTTTTTTTTGTAAAAATTGTTGAAGAAACGCTCAAGAAACGGTCCGCGAAGGTTTTGCACCTCGTTTTATGCTAAATGTGATTTTAATCTTGCATTCGTCAAATGCGGCCACCTTTACTGTGGTGGTCGTCGCTTGTCGACACCATCGCAGGGCGTTTGACGCACTGGGTGGCTCCGAATGGTCCCCACGGCAGTACGCGAAAATGGTCTGACGGATATGAGAAGCAATAAACCACCACTTTCGTTGCCTCGGCATGTGTGTGTGTGTTTGTGTGTGTTTGTGTAAGGTTTTCCTTACGCGGACGGTAAAGGGAAATGCAAAGTGGGAGATAAATCGAACACTTAATGGTCATGCTGTGGGTGAGTGGGGAGCCACATGAAAGCTATAATTACTTCTACGCTTCGAGTGCGGCAACTGCACCGCATGCAACCGAATGCATCAGTTCACGACCGTGTCTGTCCCAGAATGTTGTCAGTACGTTTGCCAATCGCATGTTAATCTGAACCATCGGAGGATAGCAAGGAGTGTGTGCACACACAATTAATTACACATCTCGGTTGCATCGGAATGCTCTTAAGGACAGTGCAATGGACAGTCACGCTATTCCAAAAAGCTACTGCGGATCAAATCTGGTCCACAATGCTCTTTATCAGCTTTTATTTTTGCAATTTACAAAAACATTAACAAACAACAAACGATCGCACATCCATTACCTTCCACCAGAGGCACCATCTCATTCGGCACTCTGCCAATCTTCACCATCAATGGCAGAAAAGGCGATTGATACGCAAACAAACCAATCAGCTCGAAATGCCCGCGGACCATTTTCGCACAAACGCTGTTCCATTACCCAACGCTGAGCGGTTTGGGTGACCGGGTGGTGATTGCAATTGCGTGTGCATTTAACACTCAATCGTACCCCTAATCATAGCGATTATTACGATTGACAGCTACGGGGCTGCGATCGATCGATAAACAGTAGCATAATTCATTCCGTTTTTCGATTCGATTCGTGTCGGACCATTTGAACGCGGTCGGGAAACGCTGCATGGATTGGCAATGCAAAGTGACAGACAGAGCGAGACACAGCATAAAGAGATGCATAATGGGTTCTCGTGCTAGCAGGTCGTTGCATTGCCACAACCATATGGTTTCAGCACTGCCTATTAGTGTTGATTAGAAATACATAAAATTTAATAATCGCCGTAATGGTGCGAAATTAAACGCTTCGCTGCAGTACGATTGATTGATTAGCAGGTGGTTAAGGGCCGGTGCATTCTGTTATCGGTTTTGCGATTTTTTTCCGGCTCGTTAACTTTGCAGGAAAGATGCACTTCGGTGTCTGTTGCATTTACATATTGTTTCAGCGATACAATTTTAGTCATCCACAAATGATCCGAATAACATTAAAGTTACTATCCGCATGTTGCGCAACATCAAAACTCATCATTTCTGTCCTCGTCCTACCGTAAGCTCTACGTGAGCCAGCCTATCACTTCCGTAATACCTTTCAATCTCCCATCGATTCACTCCAGATCGAGATTCCATCGATCACGCACCGGTATCGATGCGCCAAGATCACTATTACACAATAGCCAACACAATCCAATTGCGCATACAAAACAGCAGCTCTTTTTTCCGGGATCCAATAGATAGAGATACACAAAAACGACCGAGAAATATCCGGAACCAGATATTCGACGACTTTCTGAGCACGTTTTGTCTGGAACTGGTTCCAAGCGATGTAATGACACTTCCCGTGACACTTGGCCAAGTTGATTGGAACGATGTAAATGAAGAGGCTTTGAAATGTTAATGCACTCCTATCAAACAGTCAGCTGGTTGCATTTGATGTCATGTACTACAACACAACAGTGAAGTGTTACTGGTTTAGCGGGGTCGGTAATAACATAAATTTTACATTCTATTGCTATTAACGTTTATTCACACGTTGTGGGGAACTAAGTAAAAGAAATCGGATTATAATACCCTGAAGAAAAAGGTATATTATTCAACTTTAACGTTAGTTTTAAGTAATGAAAAGAAACATTTATACTGTTATCAGTGAAACAACACAGCATTGAATAATTGAACAAAATTACCTACCATTAAACATAAAACACTAAACAAAAGTATAAACAAAGGTTTTTCTTCCTTTTCAATTCCGGAAACTAGTCAATTTATCATGTTTTACATAGTCTTTCATCAATTTGATAATCACACTCTGCGGGAAGCGTCTTCTTTAATTAGTTTACGCGATCAAACATAAACATCTCATTAATCTTTCCCTACAAAACACTTCCTTCTGTGCTGCTCGTTCCATCGTCACCGGTGCACACCGATTCAAGCTTTCCAGCCGGAACTGACCTACCACAACCCAACGCAAAAGCACCGACTCAAAGCGAAGCGCTCAAACGAAAGATTGCGTACCCCACTGAACGCTTGTTCGCTTTTCTGCTTATTTCCACGTACGCGTTTTATCGTCCTTTTAATGTAAGCTGCTTATTTTTCTGTGTTCGCTTTGTGGTGCGCCTTCCTACATTGCGCCCACAAAGTCGTAAAAGCTTCATTTAAATGCACCACCCAGAGCCATTTGGCGATTGGATCTCCAGCATGTACGTACCCGCATGACAACTCACTTTCGCACGCTCGCCGCGGGTTTCCGTACCGTATTTTCGATTTATTCCTTCTGGACAACGGTCCAGAGTTTGTTGGATCGTACACCACCTCGCCAGTGCGGAAGTTTCACTTTCGGTAGGGAATTATTCAACAATTGCATATGCACACTGCACGGCCGTGGCAAACGACGAAGATAAAACCATCATCCGGTTGCGTTTGGACAAACTCGTTTTTCCCGGCATTTGCGTATTCCGCCAACGGAATGGAAAGCGGCACCATAAACCGACGCTACAATCGCATCCGGTGGGCTAAGCCGGGAATTATGCTTCCTTCCACCAAACCGGTTGGTTTGGTTGGTAGGGTTTTGGCACAACACCGTACAGTACGATACACGTGCGATTGTTTGCGAATCGTTAAAGAGACGCGCGATCGTGTGCCGAAAGGCAATGTAAGATCATTATCTTGTCACTGCTCGCGAGCTCATCCGGCACATGCCGTTGTAACTTGCCGGTCGCCTAAGACAACAGAACTGTATGTGCAGTGACAACGACGTGCCGACGATGTTCCGCTAAGCCGCGGCAAACGTTTCCCGCTCATCTGCCAATTCCTGATACATTGGCCTTTGGGTTTGTATGGGTAATTTCGTAATCTATTGCACAATTTAAGCAAACGTTACACAATCCTTTTCCGTTTGGTTGTTGCTATATTGGGGAAAGTTTGAGCAAAAAAGTCAAACCAATTAATTAAAAAGCTTTTTAGGTGTGCTGGATGCTACCTGCCACAGACATCTTTAAAAAACTTTCCGTTTGGCTGCAGTCGATCATTTAATTTGCATAATTGGGATTAATTTATTTGAATAAATTGACCGGCTTGCTTCTATGTTCTCTCGGTAGACCTTTATACTTTATTAAATGTAGTATTATTACAAAATTATTACAAAACTACAATTTTGTAGCACATTTCTCACACGTGATTCGATGCAAGATCCACAACACGCGTTCTGTTCTGCACCACAAGAGTGACCCACCCAAAAACTCAAATTCCATCTTCGGCCTTCGAAAACCGCGTCTGCGTGCAGGCCATGGCATGGGATACCTTTTTTAGCCACAATCAACCACAACCGTCAGCAGTCGAGCCAAAATTTGAAAGCTACGCCGCCGACGGAGACGGGCACTAGGCGAACCGAGCTAAACAGTTGCACATTTCCTCCAAGTGCAGCATGCTTGGCGGTTCAAAATGGACATATATTTTATCAAACTGTCACCATTGGTTGCACCAATTGTAGCTGGCCGCCTTTTATCACGCGCAAGACCGACCGCACAACACCGCCTGAGATTGTACCATTGATCGGGGAAAACTGCACGCGACCACTGCGCCTCGGTGCTGCCGAATTGAAGATTTATTAACAGCCTTTTACGACGCGCCCGGTCGCACCACCCAAAGTCGGGTCAAATTAATAACCGACCGAAAGACATTGCTAGCAACAAAAAAACAAGGTGCGTTTTGTCCGACCGCCCGCTAATGGCCCGAGGTGCAAGTAAATTTTGATTTTAATTGGCTGGGAAACGCTTCGATCGCTAATAAATCATCAATGAAATTTCTTCCCAAAGTTGTTGAACGGATGATGTGGGGATTTTGGAGGGCGGTGGAAAATGCTTCTGATCGAACAAATGCTGTTGTCAATAACCGGCTTAGGCTTGCACCGATCGTTACATTCAAATGGTGAAATGTTGCGCTCGTATTTGCCAGAGCTCTGTTACCTAAAGCCTTTCAGTAAACCATATTTAAAAATGACACAAAAACAGACAACAAATTTAATGTAACCGTTTATGATTTAATTTTCCTTTCCTAATCAAATATGTAATTTTGGAAAACATTTCATCAACACTAACAGTTCTCTTCTCATAATTCTTTCTTCGGCAGCAGTTTCTGCTAGTGATCATAGCGTCTACCAGTATCGGTTTAGTATCCTGCTTTAAGGACTCCCTGCACGCCTACGCTCCTGAATATGTAAGTACTTCTGAGCGACTCGCCACATCACTGACCTTGGCCATAACTGGCATTAACGTAACTTACCTCTTCGTGGAACCGATTACCGATGAATCAGCGCGCTTCGAATAATTAGCACCGACCATGCGCGGTCTCGTTAGCCGCCTAGTTTCACTTTCCATTCATACAGCTACCACAGCAGCTTGGCTACGGACTCATAAATTTGGCACTTTACGACCAAACGTACGGGCATCGGTGCGAAAATGTCACCAAGGAGGTCAAGATTGGCTTTAAAGATGTGATTTACTTTACAACGGCCTACTGACCAAGCAATGCCACCAATGCATACCACGTCGGATGCTTAGTAAACGTTCTCATTTACCACGTACGACGTTGCAAAGCAATCGCAATCAAAACAAACTTATCTGCATTAAGCAATAATCATCCACCATCCACATACGAACCTACACAATCTGGTTTCAATCATTCGTATAATTGTCTTATGCAACCCTATAGTGGACCAAATCAAAAATGCTTCGTTAGTATGCACAATATCATTCACAAAGCATTTTAATTTGCTTCCTTACCTGTTTACATTGCATAATTTCTTCTGCTAATTAGACTCTGCTTATCGTAATGGCCAGTTCATCAGCAGGTTCAAAATAAGTCACCCATGGCTGACCTCGTCAATGCGCCAGCGATGGATGCAAATAAGACCCCAGCTAACCATTTACGCCAATCTTTTCCTGAACTTAAACGTTACGCACTTTGCGATAAGTATTCCTAATGGATTTCTCTCTATCTGTGTTGGAATACTGGTGAAAAAATTGATCTCCCAAAACGGATCATTTTTAAAAATAACCTTACTTGTGCCTTAGCTACTGCTTGCCAAGAGTGATTGGACAGTTTTCATTGCTCGATTTGCATGATGTTGTTAAGCTCTGACTTTTTGCTGCACTTTTTTCCATTGCTGTACGTTTTGCTTATTTCCACCTTAACCTCTAGTATGAGCTGGAGCTCCATTTAAATTTCGATACACGCTGTCACAAACCGACATTAGCGCCAACGCTTGGTGAAATAAATCAATCGCAGGGAAGGCTCACGATTGCTGTCAAATCTGCGATACGCCGAGGACATCCGCAAAAAGTGAACCACTCAAACCGGCGGTAAACTATTCGCAAATGGTGTTAATTTATAATACCTAGCTCATTTTATGCAGTTGACGGACGTGGGGCATTGATTAGACGCTAAATATCACCTCATAAGTAAACGATCATGGTTGTAACGACAGATTTGAATTTAAATAAATAAATAATACTCTAGAGCCAGACCCCTACCAAATGGGGCCCCTACCAAAACACTATTATTTCATGAATTTACAGATTGAATGTATTTTTATAAATAATATACTCTTGATTTTTTTAAATATGAGGAAATGTCATGTAAAACCGCAAATGAAGCACGAGTCTTTCTACAGCGCAGTTCACCGCTTGGGGCACTAACACGTCCTTACGACGCTTTATCTGCCGTTCGTAATCGTGCGTATCAAATAAACCTTTTATTACACATTAGATTTAACATATTTTTCTAATTAAAAAATTATCATAAACTTCTCTCCGACCGTTGGTTCACGCACTACATTGTAGCCAACCACAGCAAGCTGCTCTTTCCCACTGTGGTCATGTACTAATGTTGCTTTATGCTGTTTAAACATCAAACGAATGTGGTGGTACGAGTGCGAAGACCTACACACCTTGCTTTGGGGTGAGAAAAAGGAGGCGGTCGTACGTAAATTAGACCACACAGCACACAGCAGCCTCCGTGGCAGGCTGGCCCATGGTAGCGATGGCGATTGCAAACTTCATGCGAACCTCATTTACATGCATTCCTGCATGATTCGCACGTGATAAATTATGCACATTTTGGACGGCATCGTACGCACTTGTTCCTCCGTGCTATGCGATGTTGTGTTGAAAATGTCTTAATATAGGGTTTGGTTTTTCTTCTAATTTTATAAGTTTCTTTCATAATTTAAGTAAAAATGCTATATTATATTATTTCTTATTTTTTCAGGCTCATCCAGCTTACTCCTTCAGCTACGGCGTGAAGGATCTGCACAGTGGCGACGTAAAGTCACAATGGGAAACTCGTGATGATGGCATTGTCAAGGGGCACTACAGCGTCGTAGAGCCAGACGGTTCTATCCGTGAGGTGGACTACACTGCTGATTCGAAAACAGGCTTCAATGCGGTCGTTAAAACACACGGCCCCAATGCTCATCCTGTGCGGGATCACGATCACCACGAGCACAAGACTCACTATTACGATGAACATCACTCCCAATCAAAGATCAATCATTTCAGCAAGGGACAGGATCATCTCATTCTTAGCTCCGATCTTCCACAGCGTGAGAAAGATATTGCGGAAATCAGTGAGAAGAAGCGTCCTATACCTTCCATCTTGGAACTGAAACCACACGTCAATCTCGAAAAGCCACTCGTGGCGTACAAACATTACGANGCTCATCCTGTGCGGGATCACGATCACCACGAGCACAAGACTCACTATTACGATGAACATCACTCCCAATCAAAGATCAATCATTTCAGCAAGGGACAGGATCATCTCATTCTTAGCTCCGATCTTCCACAGCGTGAGAAAGATATTGCGGAAATCAGTGAGAAGAAGCGTCCTATACCTTCCATCTTGGAACTGAAACCACACGTCAATCTCGAAAAGCCACTCGTGGCGTACAAACATTACGAACCACCGAAGACAGTGTTTCAACACTATTCCTACGACGAGCTGAAGCCCCATCACATCACGGTGGAGACGGAACATAGCCACAAACACTACGTTTCTGATTCGTCCGATTTCTTCTCCGAGCAGCTCGACACCAATCAGGATCTGTTCAAGCCGAGCATTCGCATCGAGGAAGTGAAAGCACCGGATCTATCCAAGCTGAAGCCCATCTCACCGGATGTAGACTTTTCACAGCTTTCCGAGAGTGATCTCGGTCCCTACTACACCAAGGACAGTTTCCGACCTTTCGCACAGTACACCAACCATGTCTCACATCCGGTCACACTACAGAAAGCGAAAGTTCACACCATCCAGGTGGACAGCAAGCCGAAAAAAAACCTGCTTAAGCCTCTGACTACACCTGGGCTAAAGAACTTTGCCACTCCGTCGGTGTACAAATTTGCCGCCCGTGGACCGTCACGACCCGACTATGCTAGTTACTTTAAATCGAAAGCGAGTCGCCAGGCCCGTACAGGTCCGGTTCTTTTCCATCCGGATGAGCAAAAGCGTGCCTCCCAGCGAATGGTGCAATCAATGTTGTCGCGTCAGCATTTGCGTAATGTACCCGTGTACGCAAAGAATTATGCTTGAACATATGCAAACCTAAGTTGGTCCAATGGTGCAATAGAAATCTAATCTGCGTCTTTGCTGTCGGTTTCACGAGTCGCATTTCCGTGTAACCAGTGATATTGTTATTTAACTGCCAAAACAGTCGTGCAGTTGATGAAGAAGTTCGCATCGCTGAACCAGTCACTCGTCGCCGACAGTATATGAACAGGTTTATGGGTTTCATAGAATATTAAGATTGTTGTCTATTTAATAAATCTGATGTCCTAGAGTATAACACAACTCCGAAAATTATTTGCTAAATATATATTGGTCTGTTTCATTAACGTTCAACTGCGATTGGTAGGTATGGAAGAAACAACTTTCATCAAGGTCATATAATGTTTGTTTAAGGACGTGAGAAATATTAAAAAAATAATTAACGTTGAATATTCTTGAGCTAAACCGATATCCGTTATTCTGTGCTTAAAATACTGAGACTAAAAGTAAAATAAGAAATTTATTATATTATTATCAATGATTTTGTAAATAGCCCAATGATGTGCAACTTACTACTTATCTTCATGTTGAAGACAATAACATGATAATATTCTCTGATTACCATTCAATACATCAGTCGACTCCATCGTCAAATCACTCTGTTAATCATGCAAACTAATGTTTCTTCGCACTACTTTGTATGTCAGAAAGTAGAGAATTACTTTAATGGTCATGGTATTAAACGTGAACAGTTAATAACCTTAGACACTAACGTGACCAGATTGGTGCTATCTAGAATCCGTATCCGGAATGTTGCCAACGCCACCGCCGGGCATCCGGGTGCTGACGTAAGAATGGTGTACGCAAGACCTGCAGAATCCGGCAAAAGAACCTAGAACAGCACAGCCCACGCTGTCTCATCCATCTTTGGAATGTCGCTACCTAATTATCCCTTCCTCTTTGACTTGCATGCCCGATCTATCAATCGCAGATCATGCGCAACCTTCGATTCGGCCAACCAGGTCACAGACGTGTGCGTGTTTCAGTGGAATGGGATGTGGAGGAACTCAACTAGCGACCCAGAGAGCAGCCTTATAATTAACACGCAAACATACCAACAAACTGGCCAACCGAAAGGACAACCGACAAAGCCGGATTCTACCAGGCCAGTACTGATGAGAAGCAGCGCAACAAAAAAAATCTAGCCATACCCACCCTTTTGCACGCACTCAAACATTCGTGTGCTGGACATAAATCATCGACGTTATTGGTCCAGATTTGATCGGAGTGCTCTGGATCTGTTTTTTTTTTTTGTCGTTTTTCGTCCCATTTGCAACTCTCCTTGCATTAAATTTTATTTGACAGCGTAACCATCGTGCCAGGGTTAAAAGCGGAGTTATCGTTCGGCCAGGCGTCAGGGAACGCGTTAGCGCAAATAATAATCCATTCCGCCTTCTCGCCTGCAGTCTGTGCGTTTTTATATCGGGCGGGGTGCGAAAAACGGGTGGGTAACGTGTGCTGTGGCGCCAAACTAATCCACTGCAAGCGCAACTATCTGCATACAGTGTTCGTTTTCATCGTCCCCATTTTCTGGGTCCGTTTTGTTCGACTTCACCCCACGGTCAACCTGTGCGCTGTCTGGGGTCACCGAAAGTCTTAAAGAAGGCGATGCCGAAAAGCAAGCGCACGGTTATTGACTCAACCACGACGACAAACAAACCCCTTCATCTAGCAACAAAGGTAAACTGCCACAAAAACATTCCACAGCATACGCCACCGCCCTTGTTATGACGAGGGAGAGAATAAAAAACAAACCCAAAAAGGACTTTACTGGGTCGATGTTGGATAATGCACTCGCTTGACCTCTGACCACGTCCACGACGAATATTGGAGCGTCTGGGTTGGAGATTAAATTTCACTTTTGTTTTACAGACTGTATCCTTCGCCAGCCAAACCTGCAAGCGGATCCCTCTCCCATACAATGACACAACCAAAGCACTTCACTAGTTACGAATGTGGCGAAGCTTTTGCAGACAAGGTCAGTTGACGATGGGAATACTTGCCGTTTATCTTGCCACAATCCTTATTTCCGAGAACGAAAGGCAAAAAGGTTGTTAAAGAAAAAGAGATCGTTTAAAGCAAAAACAGTCAATTCCATAGCGTACTCCAGTCCAAAATAGGGAATCAGGATAAAGAACGCCTGGGGCAACTCCGCTAAACCGCGCAAAACGTGTGCTGCGTGTTCGGTGTCGTACCGGCACAAACGTGACTCAGCCAAGGTGACACGAGACCCCGGCGGCTTGATTCTGAGTGCGATTATTCATGCACCAATTTCTGGACTTCCTTGAGGTCACTACCGTCCACCAAACCAACCAGGAATAGTAGGTGGAAACGTGAAGACTGTAGATATCGGTTGATGCTGCAGGTATACCTGGGTGACACTTTGCTGTCCAAAATGCTCACCAAGGTTCTCTACCTTTCGGTGCCATACCTGGCACTAGGTGTCGGGTGTCAAAATATGCCGGCTGTTGTCACCAGGCGAGTAAAGGAAATTCATGTAATATTTGAACCGTTTAACGACGTTAGTGGCGGCTTAACTTCGAAAATTTGCAACACAATGCCAAAGAACTGAAGCCAAAAGCGACTAAGTGCTGGAGGAATGGCGACATCAAATAACTTTGCAAGAAGATAAGCTCATTTGATCAAATACTTTCTACAGAATACAGTAGAGTAACTTATTTATTTCATGATCAGAAGATAAATTACTGCTTTGTGGTACAAAGACAAGAACTTCCAATGTAAGGAGATTTCGGAAGAATTTCATCCAATCTTGTGAAATTCCGGAAAAGTATGGAAACAGCATTACGCTTAAAACTCAAAAAAATTAATTCAATCATCCAAAGTATCTAAACAAAAACATTTCATTAATAGTTATAAACACTGAAACAAAGGTATATAAACATTTACACCAAATCATCGAATATACTGTTTGACTCTACTGCTTCCAGTACATTTATTTATTTAAAGTACACAACGCTTAAGCACCTCCAATGTTGCTATCACATCAAATCTTTTCACCCCATCACGCGTGTGTCATTTGATCGATCGTAATACAAGGCTTTATTTCAACTAGCATCATTATCGGTACCAACACGAGCGCTCGATACCAGTTTTGTGCATGGTTTGTCAGCAACTTTATCTTTCTCACCATCATGGTCGGCAATTCCCGATCATTTGGATTTGTCAGCAACAAAGTAGAGTAGATGACTATTTTTTGCACGTATCCTTGCATTAGGCTTGACGAAATAATACAGCGGTAGCAGCCACAGCTGAACCGAACAAAAAACAAACGAAACACACTAAACGTTCATCCGTTTAGACACGGTAAGTACCAGTTAGTGTTGGATGATTTACGGCTACACACAAACTCAACAGAAGGGGTGCAAAGGAGTTTTTTTTTAGTTCGTTTGTTTCGTCAAAGTGCCTTCCACAATCCCCGTGGGCAATACGATTAAATAGATTAAATCGAACGGAAAAATTGTATTACCCTCCACAAACGGGTTTCCTCGTGTCTATGCATTTTAGACGGCTCTATACCGGTTGGTGCAACATTATCGCAGTACCATGGTGCTATTAGTTTTAGTTTTATTTTATAAATTAAATCAACTTCATGCGTACTAGGTCCAGGGATGGAGCATTGCGGAGGACTTCACCAGGGAGAGTAAACTGTTTTTCCCCCCATTTTATTCGTCAACTGCTAGCCACTGGCACTTTTTGTTTTACTGCACACACACACACATACACATCCGTCTTCCCACACCGTGAACTTAAACGGACGGCCCAGACTGGCCGGTACCAGGCCAACCTTTCACCGTGTCATTCAACGCACTAAATTCTTCGTACTCTTCGCTGCAACGCTGGTGTGCGCGATCAAGACTTGATTTGACATGTTTCTGTCATGAAAATTGCTACCCCCGACGTTGGGCCGCCCGAAGCTGGGCAAGATCCGCACCGCAATAGATAGCCACCCGTGTGCGGCATGCATCAAAGCACCCGCTATGCAGCACTGCACTGTTACCAAGCGCACTATGCTACTTCCAGAGCACCCAACACAGCGGAGTGTGTCCAACTACCTATGTAGACATAACCTTAGTGTGTCCGGGACGTCCACTACCACTCGACATCGTGGAATGGATACCACTTGGGTGCATTGCGATCGAACATCATCCCATGTACGATGCGATTAACCAACCAACATACATCGAGCCCCAAGAGTCCCTTTTGTAACAGTGCCTTGAAGAGAGAACATCAAGAAATAAACATAGGTGTCTCAGGATATAGTTTGTTGCAACCAGTGGACAAGAATGTACAAACGAATTAATTTCAGTCACGCCAGAACCAGGATTAATAGGCACGCACGCACACGAATTTGCCACAATTGGTTGTGGAATGCGTCGAACGCTATGGGTTGAGTGGTGCTGTTTGGCTCGCGACCGGGAAAGACCCAACAAAACCGTACCAATGAGCTTAGCACCAGCCATGGTCTAAGTAATATAAATGAAGCAATTAAAAGAAAATTTAAATCAGATTAACCGCACGGGAAGGTGGCCGGCACGGTCATCAGTCAGTTGGCTCCAATCGGTTTGAGCGAGAGAAAGATAACGGCCCCACGGAGTGTGTGGAAATGGAAAATCTAGCAGCTGTTGGTTGGCCGCTCCAACTTAAGCTAACCTACCAAGTCCTTGATTGTGGTAGGACACCCTAGGGGGTTTCCTCGCTCCGTCTCCATCTGGCTGGATTCTAGCAGCCAATTAATAATTTATCAGCGGCCAGTACACGCCGCGAAACAAGGGCCCTGAACGGTAACGATCAACCGGCTCAACCGTCCATCACCGCGCGTAGCCGTGTGATGAAATTTTCTCACTCTTTTCACCCTCGCCCCTTCCAGCAGCTGGGACGAAGCCTAGAATCGATTTCAAATGACCGACAGGACCCATTTGGTACGTTTGAGTAACGAGTAGCGTCACACAGCGTCTCAGCTGTGCAGATACAGCTGTTGCTGCAAAAGCTTCACTAAAGAGCGCTCGGAATGATCGCTGCCATTAGTTCTTCAGCAAAATCGAATCTTTTGAACCCACAGGGTGGTGTGGTACGGCCGGATCGGATGGCAAGATGAGGATAGGAAAGGGAAGGTAACCATGCAAACGGTCGACAAGTATCGCTAACCTGTTCGCGTTCATTACGTACCATAATTTGATATCGTCCACAAACGGAAACGTCAAAAGGTGACATTACGACCGTTGGATTCCCGTCAATGACATGTACGGTATTCATTAAACGGAATCTGCAACCGTTGCTAATTGATTTACACAATCATACGTTCTGCAGCAGGAAAAGAGCTAGCGTCCAGCATTGGCGTACGTGATAACAGCTGACCGGTTCGATGTGTAAATCTACTTGGCGCAATTATTTCGCATTTACTTTTCCCTTTTGATTTGCATATCAACCACTTTAAGAAACGCACCAATCGTTCCTATGCACTAATTTTGCTAGTTGTTTAGACATCTAGATGGAATAATGCTTGTCAGTCAACGTCTACGTGACGTATGGTTTTGAATATCAAGTACAAAGAACATTAAACGGACTCTAGTAATAATATGATGATGATCGTGATAGCCTACCTAATTATACGCCTTACCATCAATATAATGTACAGAAATTAGAGTTTAAGTTCCCTATAAAATGCTACTCAATATTTATTACACGACAAACCCCCAGATTGCCAATAATTTTCCGCTTAAAATCGATACAATAAACACATTTCAATAATGGTTTACACCGATCAGCCGCCAGATAAGACCAAAATCCTCCAATTCACCACCGTTTAGCTTAAGTATAGCTGTTCCGTCGGATCGCGATGACGCTGCGTTAAGCTGAGCATTTTAGTACAACATCCAAATTATAGTTTGCACGCCTGCGTCCAATACTTCAACTTTCGACGCAGGCGTCACGAGCTGGTTGAGGTTGTTTTGAATTTATTTCATGTTTTCTTTCCTTCATTTTTTTTGCAGTTTTTGCTTCGCTGAACGTTGTTTCTTCTTGTGCCGCGAAGTTTATGTGTTGGCGGTGCGTTTGTGCCACCTCTTTCTGCTCGTTCCTTTCGTTCGCCAGACCTGACCTGCCTGATCAACACCCTAACCAATCATTATCCGGTGATCTAAATTGATTTGTTACAATTACAGACGGCATAGCGGCTGGTTACATGTGTAGTGTATTAGCCTGATAACGATCGGCACACACTGGGGTAATGTTTGCTGTTCTATTTATTCATAACTCGGTGCGTGACTTCACCGCTCTACCCAGCGGCACTATTCTACTTAATGCGTTTATCCCGCTCGTTCTCTGGTCCGGTACCACTCCAACCTAGCGAGATGAGTGGTAAGGGAGTGAACAAAAAACAACACACTCCTCAGATACACTGTACACAGACACTAGCCTGAACCTTAGTGTACACGACGATCGTCTACGGTTATAACACATCGCAACGCTACTTTTACTGCCATGGCGGACATGCTGCTGCACTTGCTTGTTGTCAATACTTTATTCAAGCCTCGAGGAGCAAACGCGACAAAAAAAAGTGGATGCTTACCAACGCGTACTACGTGTATCACCTGCAACCTGGAACCACCTCCAGCAACGACCACTCCATCACCGCTGTTGTGCTCTGACACTCTGCGTATCTTCTGATTTTCCGAGATCCTTATCGTCGGACTTTAATTGCAAAGCGAACAAACAGCTTATCCTAAGCGACAGCGCTTAAGGAGTGCGTCCAGTTTTATAGAGGATCGCCATCTTCGCCCCATCCATGGCAATGGCGCGTGGTCGGTGTGCACTGCACGGTATTATTATCATATTCATACCTGATTCGTGTACGAGCAATGGTTAGGAAATGTGCCGATGCAGTATAATTATATCGAACTTTTCACCCACCCAAGTTACACCAGATCGGCACACTGTAGTGCCGTGTGTTCGATCTTCGATTACACCACCACCGATGACACCGCTAAAGTCACGCTCCAATTTACTGATTGAAGGAATTGAATTGAAAAGATAAGAAAAAATTTAAATTAATATTTCTAAATCATAGTCATGCGTGCAGCACGCCATCATTGCTGCACCCGGAGCCATTCACGCGCTTTATCCCGACGCATGCTCAGGACCTTGTCAGCTTAAATCGATGCCAAACGTTATTTATAGACATGATTGGGAGCGTGATCTTAAATTGTTGCTGAACTTTTAAACCAATTCTCTAAGCTGTACAAGTTTTATCGTATTCAATAGAGAACAAATGGTACGAATGTTGGTTATCAAACTTTTTTATTGATAATTTAAAAGAATGTTTTAGAGGCTATTAACGCTGTTACAAGGTATTACGGATTTAGACGTTTTAACGAGTGAAAAATCTTGTTTCTCTGCTGATTTCTGCCAACTTATACTGATCTAAAAGGACCCTGAGTTTTAAATTAAATATTCAGGCGTACACCTCTTTTGTAGCACAAGTTATTGACAAATCGTACAGAAATGGAAATTCCAACCAGCAGTCGCAGTACGCTGATAACCCGCCTGTAAGACAACTGTTATCGCACATTCCGCCCAGACTGAGGCAGGTTTCCAATAGAACACTTGTTAAACTTGTTCCAAAACCTACCAAAAGACTCTATTTTCTTTCTCTCTATTGATCTCGTTCGCTCTCTCTCTCTCTCTTTCTCTCACTGTACCCTTTATCACCACAAACACTGCGTAGTCGACTGATCGGCATGCCAGGCTTTTCCTCGCGCTAACGATCTGACACCAATTTTGTCGATCGTGAAACACATTTATGCTATTTAAATTTATCTCCACTCTAATAAAGCATGACAGTGGTAGCCGGCAGCAGCACCAACAGCAACCCTGGCACAACCCGACCGAATGCACCGACACTCAAGTGCAAATACTCAAGTGCACCGAAGGAAGCTCGAAGCTTCACCCAAACTGGTCCCACGATTGACGCGATTGATTTTCTCGTCCTGCCTGCCAGCCCTCGTTGACATTTTTCGCACTTTTAATCCGCTACGAAAGCTGTACTGCAGTCACACTGGCGACGTTGACCCAGCTTTTCCGCGAAACCTTGCCAACACCGACAACTCTCGTCCATCAAGTGTCGTTTATAATCCTAGCCACACTGGTCGCTAGAATCGTCACTTTCGAATGGCTGTACGTGAGCTCGACCGAGCTCGTACCACGAGTGACCGGTGGAGCTTATTTGGAAGGGTTTTTTTAAAGGCGCCGTTTGAAGGCGCGAGACTTCGCTAGGGAGTGGCAACGATATGACACTAATGCTGGCGGCGCTAGCTTTTGATAAGCATTTTTCAGTTCAATATTTATGGCCGTCTAACGAAGGGAAATCCCAGAAAAGGTAGAGTTTCAAGCAGCAAAGATGAGTCATGAACATTCAAATAGGTGCATTATGATGATGAGGACTACGTTAACCTTCGTAAAAATCGACTTTAACCGTTGTTTTACAAGCCGTTTAGACTTTAACAGCGTTCTTGATGACGAAATATCCAGTAGTGATTGATTACACCCTGTACTACCATTGTGTCTCAAACAGCATATAGCAGTCATATTCAATTTAAGTTATGTTTTATGTGCAGAAACATGGTTTTCCCTACGATCAAATCAAAGTATCCCTACTGCTTGTTTCAATTCATTTTATAAATATTGACAGCATGCTAAACGCACAAAGTCCAAACTCTCTTCAGCATAACCATTAATCATGCACTCAATTATGTCTAGCACGTGTCAAAAATTAACCAATTCATCGCGAATCGTTTGACCGCAGGCGCCTGCAGTAGTCGGTACGTCAAAACAAACAGTGCATTTGGGTGCCCGGGTCAATGAGAAGAATTATCGATGGTTCGCTGACCAGCTGCAAGCCGGTTGCCGATATCCCGACGCGCATGCGAATGATACGCATAAATGTATCAACGCGTAAAACATGTTGCACCCGTTGGCGAAGGCATCGGAGAAGAATGAAAACCCGTCACCAATAATGTGATAAAGTGCCTCGCAGACAGACGGTTAAGTGCCATTTCATGCAAATTCTTTACATCCAACGGTATGAGTAATAGCGAGGTAATAATCGAAACCCCCTTTACGCGAGAATGTAAATTAAGAATCAAAGTAATTTGTACAGCAAATTGCACCGCTATTAATGTTTCTTCTGAACAATGTATTATAAATTGGATGAGAAGCTATTATTGAAAAGGGTAGACAATATTTAACGGATATTTTTTTATTTCACGAATTATGTTATATGATTATTGCTATTTTTACAATATTTTTCCATAACTTTAAAACTAACAACATTTCCACGTGAAATAAATAATATTTTTGTCCTCGTAAAAGAAATTTCGAATTATAATTGAACCCATATAAATGAAAGGAAAATGATTGAATCTCATGAATTTAAGTGAATTTCTCTATTTAATCTGCTTTCGTATTCTTTGAAAATAGTAATCACGGTACTCTTTTCCTTTTCCAGTGGTCGAAAAGCATTATGTTTCGCGAAGCAATCTACTCTATCGCACCACAACAGACGATTCGATTCTTTCCATCTCCACCAATTGCTGCTGATTCCGATCGGCCAAACAGCCAAACAGAACTAGATCGCTCGATCTAATCATTCAGCGTCGCTGGTCGGCCATTATTGTGAAAGGAACCGTACCGCTCCAGTTTCGAAGGGTAGCCAGATAACGATCGGGCCCGGCTAAGAATGAACCATGGGAACGCATCGATCGCTACGTTTTGCACCGAACCAATGCTACCCTGTCCCTGCCCACACCGTCCATTGCATTCCTTTTCCCGACTGTTTGGCTGTTCACTCGGTGCGTTACTTTGCTTATCGACGACTCGCCGGCTTCTCCAGCTGGCTGGCGTCTCCAAAAACCGTGTTTGTTCGAACCAGCGCCGTGATTTAGTGAGCGCGATCGAAGCGAAAACGGTAACGCACGATAAAATCGTGTGGAAGTGTGCGCCGAATATGGAATAGCCCGAGTGGCAATGGCAATTGTTTGCAAACACTGCCTTAAGGGTGTTTGCTTTTGGCAAAAGGCTTTTATGCGACTCTCATTCTCTCGTTTCATCTCGTTTCTCTAAACAGCGGTCGGATTAGGTACGGTCGTTTGTGCAAAATGGTGCGTGAAATTAACATCAGCCAGGATCGAATGGCTGATTTCATGCCGACAAGAAGTTAAAAAAGAAAAAACAACATCCCCATACATAATCGATTCAATCAATTTGCACACATCTTTTTTCGTGATAATATTTACAGTGACTAATAGTTTTTGCTCGCTTATCTCTTGATAATGGACTATAAAATGTGACAAAATTACACGTTGCTTGATGCATACCAAATCTGCCATAACCAAAATTCCGTCGAACGAATTTGCCATAATTTGTGTCACTGATTATATATATATATTTTTTTTTTAGTATGTTAGAACGGAACAGGCCGTATTAGACTAATTTTACCACGTAGCAGGCTAGTCAGACCATGCTACGGGGGGACGGTCCGAATGGGATTTGAACCCGGTCCGGTCGTGTTAGGAACTGGCGCCGTTGCCAAATACACCACCGGGCCGCCCCATGTCACTGATTATAATAATCAAAAGAATCAGAATGCTATGCTCTCAATGACATGTGATTGAATTAAAATATTTAGGGTAAAGTCTATTTTCATGTTCAAGTATCCTAAGTATATATAAATCTATGACAAGAACGAGAAGAGTTCTAGGAGTAGAACGGAGTGTAACGTATTGTGAAGGATTCATGGAATACAAACTGACGTTAGAAGATCCAATATGCAACACATATTAACGTATGCATACATCAGCGAATCCAACTCAATAAAGCAAGACATCACGTGACTGAGATATTTACCGTGCAACAGCCCGCAAATCTGACCACCCGCAGTATCACGACCACAATACGCCGCTCGATCAATCAACAGTCCGGTGAACCTTATGTGTTTCACCTGCTCGCTTGTCAGTAAACCCCGCTGGATGGCTAGAATGCCTTCGTAACGCACGGCACGGTATGGCTGGCGGCCCCGGGAAAACGGTCAACATAAATCAAAGAGCTTTGCCCATAGGCAGCTGCCTTTCCTCGCCAGAATCGCGAACTAACCTTGAATTACGGTGGGCAAGTTCACACCACTGCCCTGCGCGAGCATGGAATGCGAGATCGCCGGCGATCGCGATTGAATCGAAAGAGACGCGCTTTCAGAATCAGAACCCCGGCTGCCATCGAGAAGATCAGGGCAATGAAGTTATGGTTTACAAGGGGGCGGAAAGGAGGAGAGAGGGTGATTGTGATGGGGGAAGGGAGAGGACCAATGGACGGTGCTTTACAAACGCATGTGACCTCAATTCACCAGCTACGCTTGCTAGTCAACAACGCCGATAGTGACGACCAAGCAACGACCACCACACCAGGCACAGAAAGTCCTCGGGCACTCGCGAGGGTTCCTTCCCACGAACATTTGTGACATTTTGGGGCGTGTGTTCCAAGCGGTGCGATCACTTGTGGCATTACAAAACGCCAAACATTTAGATCACCAGACAATGACTGGTGAAGGTGTAGGGAAGTTGGTCCCTTCCCTGGGCTAGCTAGTTCGGGAGCCGATTGTTACTTGAAGGAGATTCTGTACACCCTGCTGACTGTCAAATCTAGCTAATGGGTGTTGCTGTTCGCCACCTAGTAGCTGTCACTCAACTTTTATTTATGCTTAATTTAATTTGAAGTAAAGATATCATAATTTGTACCGCAGGTAACAGAACGTTGTCTCCTCTGTGACCTGTACAGACGGTGCATACTCGATTTTGACTGAAACATGATATCAACCCTCAGATAGTGTACACAAATTGGGATTCGATACGATCAATACCATAGTACATCCATGGGCAGTTTCCCACTATTTAAAATTGTAGGTAAAATCTAATATTGAATTAACAGAAGAAACGAAAACTATATGCAGCCGTGCGAGGCCTCAATCTCACAAGGTTACGATCGTACGCTTCACAGATCCGGCTGCCAGACAACTGCTGGAACCCGTTTCTTCCGTTCCGACCGTCCACCCGTCAGCTTAGGCGCCAACCAATGTCAATTAAAAAAGGTCACGTGCCGCCTCACACCTTCGAGTGTTCCAGACCGGACGGGGACCACTACTGGCATCGGTGCTATCCGCTCCTCGATCAGCTTCGATTGGCCTACCGTTACCGCGTTAGCATACACTTCTTAGTTGGTGGTTCGGTCGAAAAATTAACCGGTGGCAACTGGTGAAAACTCAACAAGTTCGTGCTAGGTCACGCAGCAAAACAGTGATCGGACCGGTGTCAAAATTAAAAGCTGAGTCATCCGCCGTGCTAAAGTCAAATTGATGGATTAGTTGTCAAATGTCAGACGATATTACCCTTTTTTGGGACGTCTAATCGTCTGTGGGTCAGTTGAGCATACAAAACGCGGGGTGAGAAAGAAGTTGCTAGGAGATCACCAAATACAAGTTACTCATTTATAGGAAGGGACTATTTGCTTCTTGTCGTATTAAGGGCTAAATTGTTGTTTTGCAGAATTTATTACTGTTAAAGTTAAAAGATTTGAATAAAATATTCACTGAACAAATCCTAGTCTCTTCAAATTCAAATAATCAATCAAAATGTTTTACCGTGGTCTTAAATATCTCTATCCCTTTAAGTGTCCGTCGCTTAGTTAGACCTAGTAGTTCTAGTAGTAATTGATAATCCCAACTGTTACTTAGTTGTAAAATGAAACGTATTTAAACTATGTAGGTTATTTAGTAGCAATACCCTTGAAAGTACCCTTATATATGTATTGATTGAACTCTCTCCTCTATGATTCAGGGTTTAACCATACATGGCAATTATTTACCAATATATCCACCTTCATCACATACCATTTCAGCACTATTTTCGCAATCATACAAGGCCACCAAAATCGTTCAAACCTCATTAGCCACCGACATGATTCACTTCCGCTACATGCATTTGCAATTGTGCCCTAATGGAATCGATTTTTATTTGTCCACCATCAACCTTGCATAATCGAAACATTGTCGGCAAACTGATTTTCCCAATCGTTCGCTCCAATACTGTCCCGACACAACCGTGACCTAGAACTATTTATCAACCAGCAAAAGGCGATCAACTCTCCACACTCCTTCACTGCTCTTTCGTATGCGATGCAATTCTAAATACATTACTACGCATCCTACACCTGGCCTGTGCTGTGTTCCCGCTTATTTGGTAACCGTAGGTGTAATTGAATCGTATTATCTCATTTTCATATGGCGCTCGGTTGGCGCTATGGACCGACGCCTTCCTTTGGTTTAATTTCCAGTTAGTAACGCTGGCGACTGTGCGTCAGCCAACGCGGAATAACCAACGCGCATGGAACGAGAGGTGACAAAACGACGCCTTAACACTTGTAAAATGGAGCCACCGTGAATGAGCCGCTTATAAAAGACGCCGCAACGAGATCGATCGAATCGTTAAGGGTGCGGTACCGATTGTTTGTAAATTACACTTTGTACTCCCTACTCAATGGAAAAACACCTTACGAGCGCGTTGAATGAAGAGAACAAAAAAGGGAGAAAAAACATAAATCATACCACAGAAAAGGTGAGTTACTCTGCCGACCAAACCACTATGCACCATCAGGCACAATCCTTTCGGATTCTTCCGATCGATCTACATAACAGACGATGCTCATGAAAACCCGCTCATGTTTGACGCCCTAAAACTGAGCCGCAAACATCAGTTTATACCTTCGAAAGGGTCCTCAACTTAGGGCTGGCTTAGTTGGCTTGGGCTTTCGCAGACCTAACAAACGCTTTGTGACCCTGCATGGCCAACTCCATTCGCCATCAATCCGCTAGATGTTGACGGACAGGCGACACTGAAACGGCAGCACCTCCTCACCATGATATTTCGATTTGAAAACTTCGATTTAATATTCCTTTTTAATTAAATAAAATTATGTTCTCGCGTGTGCGAATCGACTCAAACACACGCGCGTGCGCTCGCATTGGTACGAGCTGGTTGATCTGGTTCACGGCAAGTGAACGCCACAGGTGTGCAACACCTCGCCATTCTATCGGAACGCCCATTCTGGCCAGCTTCAAGGAGATCCAAGGCTGCATGGAACGGACCGAACGGAACGCAGCTAACGCTGGCCCTTCGCGGAACAAAGATAAAAGCCATGCGACCGAACACGAACAAACTCGAAACGCTAATGCACCAAGACGTTGATATAGCTCTTTTAGATAATATCGTTTCATCCACCAGTTACACCCAATTATCAATCGGTAATAGGCATCTTAAGGTTAACTTTTGTGCTCCTATGTTTACGCGTTGATTAAGAGTTCTCACCTGAGTATATAATTAAATGTGTTTGCTAGTAAACCCACCTCCAATCTTCCAAATTTTGAGAAATTCTACGACTTCGATATGTTTACATTTACTTATGTTTAAATTTACATTTACATGTATTTAAACCTGACATTTTAAAATTAATTCAACGAAACATGACTAAATCTCACGTGCATGTTTATAATGAAAAGACTAATCCAAAAAAGCAACAAGTAAAAGAAACAAGTAAACGAAAGAGTTATAAAATATGGAAATAAAAGCTCTCTGAGAAACACGTGAAATTGTAACAAAGGGGCACCGATATCTTTGAAGGACTTTGTGGACCAAACGACCGAATGGAGAGCATGTTGCATGCGTCGGAACAAGGCGTAGGCAGAAACAAGCTCTTAAGGATGCAGAAGACAACTTTATCAGACCAAAAGGTTTAAATAGAGTGAGAAAGTAACGTTTGCCAATGAGAAGGGTTATGTATTAATCGACGACAAAATTGGAAATACCAAATGGTTATTAGCCAACGTGTAGGAGATCCCCTATTTTGGATTTTTTTCCAATTGTTCATGAACTTTTGTATGTTTTTTAAAATATTTTTAGCCTCCATGCGAAACAAAATAGAATTCAATAAAATATTATATATTTTTGTGAGTACTTAAGACTTTAAGATAAGTTATGCAAACGAATAACATAACATGATAACTAATGATTTAGTATTAAAAATCTAAAAATTATCTAAACTAAACACAAATCAAGCATCTGAACCATAATAACAATAAGACGTAAATGAGACATCAGATAAACATTGTAGCAAAAAAGTGTTGCAATTGTTTGCAAATGCATAAAATCTCCCCGAACACTTCGGTCAGCATATTTTTTCAACATGTCTGCCATTTCTGTCAGAACCTTTACACGCCCAAGCGGTAACTGGCCACCAAGAAAATGTGAAATATTTCACGCTCGCTCGTTAAATGTCAACCATCATTAGTGAACAACGGACACCGGGAGCACCGAGTGCGCCCCAGAGCTGCGTACGACAGCGAATTTCAATCGATTCCTAAGCCTTTAGGGAGAGCCCACGATGCGATGATATATGAGTGCAGTTCTACTGGTACCACTGATTTTGGTACGGTGCGTGAGAATAGGCAATTATCGAACGCACACTCGCTAGAATTGGAGCAGTCACATTGCGTCCCAGTTGCTCCCATCCGGCGAACGCATTCATCAGCCGGAATACCCGTAAGTGGTTCGGCCTGTCTTCACCACGGGGAAACGTTTCACCTTAGCGCCTTTGACCAAATGACGTCGCCATGCCCAGACTGGTCGGGCGTGACTCACAACGCACTGGCATCCCGCAGTGTCACTACCTTGGCCAGCTTACCTACCATTTGCCCAGCATCCATGCGAAATACTTTTCACGACCTGACCTGTCTTCGTGTCCGCATCGTACCACTGCAGGTCATCGCTGACATGCCACACGAGTTGGTACGGTTGGTGCGTCTAATCAAATACCACCGAACCACCGACACCCGGAATGCCAGCCAAATTGCGACAATTAATTTCATTGTACATTGCGTTAGACGGCCCGAACAAATCATTGCGAAGGCTAGCGATACGATTATTTGCTCATTCCTAGTGCCCGGTGCGCATAACCTACTTTTCGGGGCGTTTTCAGTGAACAACAAATGCCGAATGAATAATAATAATAATATATTCAAATCTTAACAGCAGAATGGAAATGTTTACCTTTTTAAAACGTGTCTACTGCAAACCTTTCTGTATGGAATTGGAAACATCAGCGTGCCAAGAGATCGAATTTGTTGCACAATTTTTGGCATTTACGGCGCAAAGTCTTTAACGTTTCTGTAGACGTTTCATTGTTCAAAGCTCACCTCACTGCCAATTTGGTCTATCTATGATCGTGTTTGCATTCCATTTCATAGTATATATTTTCTATGATAAAAGATTGACGCGTAAGATAAAATATCTAATCTTATTCTATATACTCTAGAGATACGTAGTTAAGAGCGTAGATTTTTAAATTTATAACATCAGTTATTTGTAAATTTTACCAATAAAATAACAAATTCAAAGGATTGTAAATAATTTTCAAGTAATTAATAAATTTAACATATTTTTAGTTACATTTAATGGCTTCCCTAGAAAAGGTAAAATTTTAAAACACCATCTAGAAACTATTTTGGTCCTGAACTTTTTAACGCATTTCTTTGTTTCGCTTCACAGCATTCAACAATGTACAAATACCTTTTTTGTAACTTTTCCATTTAAGCGCACCGGTTTTGTCCACACTTCATTGCGATCCCTTCTTCAGCACTACAATCAACGCCACCTAATTTTCCACTCATTTGTCACCGGACGCTACCATACACTGCGAGTCTTGTATTGGACGTGTGACCTTCACCATCGAAATCATCCGAACGAACAATCACTATCGTCCAAAATCTTTTTCCGATTCACTGGACCGCCTGCCAGGAAACTGGAAAGCCTTCCCCAGCGTAACAACTTTCAACTACGAACCCTTCCAAAACTACCAGCCCCGGCGAAATTCGATAGCAGTGAACGAATCCGGTCCGAGCAGTCGGTCCAGACCAGACTACTAGCAACAACTTCAAGCGTGACGCAAAGTTCCGCCAAGGCGCCAACTATACGCCAGTTCATGGTCAAGTTTGGGGTTCCATCCCGGGGTGGCTTTGTTTTGACAAATGAAGCACAAGCACCCAACTGCACCCACTCACAGTTGGTGCTGCATGAGGGCTAGCCCTACGTGCAAGCGATACCATCCATCTCAATATTCCAAAGCCGTAGGTCAAGAGCGACAGTAAAAATGGAGTCTTACCGGACTCCATGAAGTATTCACAGCGCGTTACATACGCATCGATAAAGCAAAACATCCTGTACCAGGCCGGTGCGAATGGTGACGAACCGCTGTATCGTATCGAATACCAGAACCGGGCACCGAATGACCTCGTCCTCCACATTCTCTCACTTTACTCAGACAGTCGACAGCCAGCGATACTTTTCTTCCAATCGACGCAAAACAACAATCGCACCAGTAACCGAAAAGTAACATACACACCAACACTGACATTGAATGTTGTACAGCCAAACTAGAGCTGGACCAATCATTCCATCAGACACCAAAGGAACACATGGAACAGACGGCAGCTGTCTCGGAGGATCGACAAGGAACGAAATCTCCAAACTTGGTGAACCGGTTAATGGTCGCGTAACCCTCAATGCCTACCAAAACGATGATATGTACGAGGGGTACGTACGAATGCAAGAGACTATTTAATGACTCAGTTCCAGACAACGAAAAAGTAAGGCAAGTGAGAGGGGTTTAATCGTCCGTACCTGCACATAGCACTTCCGGCAAAGCGTATTTTAAACACCTGACATACCTGACCCAAAGAGGCGGCATGGACTCCACAATGCGATTTATGAGGTGCGAACTGTCCTTCTTTTTACTTTATAGCAACAATTTATTGAGAGTTAATCCAGCAATTATGCTTATGTGATAATTTATCATCAGCTTCGACATTTTTTGCAGAAATAAAAGCCCCCAAAAAATACATTCACTTTATGTTCTTTGTTCTGTTTCTTCTTGTCACACGTGCTGCTTATCTAGAGGCGCATATTTCAGACACTGCAAAGCTGATGTAATAACGGAAAGTTTACCTATGCCAGCATACTGTCATCATTCGAAAGCCGACTCGATAGCTGCACCATTACCATTACCTAATGGATGTTACAATTTGTACAGTCAAATATTTTCAGCTCAGCTACACCTTTTTCTTGCCTGATCGTTAACATACGCGAAGCAGTTATTGCTTTTCCCCAATATTGCGTTAGGCCACCGTCGAACGTTGGGCAATTGGACGCGTGCTCGTACACATACTTTGGGAACATTAAACTGCTCACTACACTAACCAGTACGACAATCCTGCTCACCAGCTGTAAATTGTTCCGAGTGGACTTCTTGAACGCCCAGCTAAAACCAGCTGGCCATGTTAACGCACTTTACGGTTAGCTTCTGATTGGCTCGGAAAAAAACTACAACCTCACACCTGAATCTGTCCCAATATTAAGAAATATGTGCTTATATTAAACTGTCCTGCATTACGCATGTATGTCAATGCTCTTTATAAGGGCATGCTATCCAAAACATTGCCCATTGATACAAGTGCATTTAGTGTATTTAGTTTCGAAGTGCATTTAGGCTGTTATTATGCGGTTGTGGAAGTTGAATATTTTAATTAATTCAAATTAAACTCTAAGGACGAAGTTTCTACCACCTCTTGTCATTGCACACCTTCCGTGTGATCGTACTGATCGGATGCAATAGCTTTGTTGTAAATTAATTCCAATGAAAGTGATAAGAGCTACCGTAAATTCCCTACGGCACATGCTAATAACACACCGAAAGATTGAAAAATAAAATAACATCGAACGAATATCTGGTGCAGTTTAAACACTGCGTACAAACGATGACTTCACCGCAGTGGCCCACATCAAGAGTTGTTTTCTCTTGGTGCAGATTGCGTAAAGTTTTTCCCGACCGTTCCCCATCGGCTAGGGAACATGCTACCCGTCGATCCGATGCGGTAACGAAAACACTCGAACGTAGAAATCAGTTCGGTTCAATAAATCCACTACTGTGTCCCGATGTCGTGTTTTTTTTCTACTTGCAGTCACCGTGGCGTAATGGTGCTATCGCTGAAAAATAATTTGCTTTCTATTAATGTTTTGCGATAGCGATATAATGCGTTGGATGCATGCATTTCCACGTTCATAACTGGTCAGGGTAATATCTACTTAAAACAATGCTTCAATATTTGTGGCGGACTGTAATATTTTGAGCTGATTTTTCATCTCATGATCATCATACTTCAAATGTTCAAATATTCAAATTCTACGATTACTGATTCATGGCAGACAAGATCCGTCTGTCATCAATATCCTAAGATACAGCAAGTTCAGAAGTCTTCTATGACCATGATTTATAGATGATGGAGGCGGAAGACGCTGACGCTATCACCTTTTTTGATGATATTTATAAACAAAGCAAACCAGGCATCCTGGCTATGGCGCAAGACGTAAGGATACGATCGTTGCAGAATTTTATTAGGACGCTTGTCAGAGACCTATTCATCATGACTCATAGAGTTTGGAAAAACTGCGCAGTATCCAAACTGTTATGTTCTTAACATTTACACTTTATTCTAAAGTCGGAGGATTTGCCTTATAAGCATTTAGGCGTCCTGATCCCCAATGATCTTATTTCTAATTGCTCTCATCGATCGTAACCGATATAACGATCTCGGCCCCGATCGTCCTTCGTCGTGGCAGCCACCACTCGTGTTCGTCAACCGACGAGAGACACCTCGCGGAGAGCGCACCTGAGCATCCGGCTGCATAACGCACACAACACTAACTCTCAACTACTCCGGTAATGATCTGCTCTTATATCTGTGGAATGTTTTTAAATATTCTACCAACATCCATCATTTGATGATTATTGGGGTCGAATAACTCACATTACTTCCTGTTCCAATTGAATTTTTACTAAATCCAAGTGGAATGCAACTTGCTACGGGATGTCTGAAATGCCTTTACTTTATCTCTATATTGTCCTTCAAACACTAATCCAGTAACCATGCTGCTAAACCTTTCGAACAAATGCAAACTGTTTGGAACGTAAACAAATTAGACAAAGCCGTTTCTTTGCATCTTGGGAATTACTTAAGGACACTCCAGCTACCTACATTTAACCGAGGCCTTTTGGTTCTTCAGCTCGTACCAGTGTATTATTAATTAGCGAATGAATAATAAATCTAATTAATTACACCGCCAGCAACCAGCAACGGTGAGTGGTGGCCCACAATATGCCATGTTCCGTACCACAGCGGTACTGCTGCTAAGGTTATTCGCTCGCTAAACCACATTCTCTACACCGCCCGTATGTGCCACTTGCTGCATCCACTGCGTACCACGATGTGACAAAAATCAGTCAATCTTTCGGATGACCTAAAGATGACGGTGACCGCAATACCGTCGCCGCGTATACCCTGCTGACCCTGTGCACCAGTATACACACCAGGCCGGCAAACGCGGATACGCGTTACGGTTATGCGGTCATTTTCGCCCGTTCGGTGGCCTAGCACAATGTTCCAACAAACCGGGGCGATCGGAATCAAACCGGCCAGCTGAGATTCTAATGGGTTTTGTTGTGTGGCGTGGCTACGTGGTTCGAGTTTCGGCACAAGGGTATATAATTAAGGGGTTTACAGAGCGACCCTTCTCCGCACCCGTGCACACAACCGGTAACAACGGAAGCTTACCGTTTCCCTTTCGAAGAGTCTGAGCTCGTTGGCGAGTGGCTAGAACTCATTCATCAGCTACTCGGTACGGTATGATACTTGGGAATATTGGTATGATTTCTTCAATAAATTCGAAAAACAAAAATTGAATATTTTAGCATGTTTTTAGGATATTTATCAATTTTACTTCGAATTAAAAATATTATAATGTGTGCCTCAAGATCGTCTACCAAATTTAGCGTGTCATTTGATATCTTATTACTAAATATAGGTTTATTGTGACAAGCGGTTATAGTCCTTTTTTGCTTTCATCGTGAGAATCGATCCACAACTCACAAGGTGTTAAACCTTCAGATCGCTCCTGGAATTGTCCTCGAATACGTTTTTAGTACCACCAAATCATATCTTTTTCTATGTTTTTATCACGTTTTGGTTCCAACTTTACCCCCACCAAACTGTCAAATGTCAAAATCTATGCTCAATAGACCCGTTACCCGTGTGGTACGATACACTCCCTTTGACACATGAGCTATTGTGTGAAGGTGAAAAATGTATGTTGGCAGATCATTTGCCATTTATTGTACGCCTAATAAAGCCACATTTGATCGCTGCTGCTCGATGAAATGCAACCCAGCCAATTAGTCAAAACCAACCTGACAAACTATCGCCGCAGCGACGCTTCTGACCGGTCGACGGTGATCCTTTCTCTTCGTAGCCGCATTCTGCGGCAACCAACGGAGAACAATCTACAAACAGTCGTTATGTAAAGCAAGACCCATTGCAATGCTTTTGCTTGACCGACTCCCAGCACACACGGTCAGAAGGTTAGCTACTACTAATGCCCCGATCCCATATCCCCGGCCCGTTGCAGCCGTGTGCAGTTCGTTGACAAATTCACGTGTTTCGAGCTGTAAGTCGTCCGCTGGCTTGGATTTTCCTCGTTTTGTACCGCACACAGCCACATAAACACACGCACACGTGAGAGATAAAGACCGATAAAGGCAACGGGCAACGTGATGGCGGTAGAAGAAAGCTGTACTCACACACACCGGTCAACTATATGAGTGCCACGGGGCGAGTGCTGAGATTAGTGTGCGAGTGTGAGGAAGAGTTGTGCAACATGTCAAACGGCATGTACGGCTAGAAACATAAATTATACCGCAACCACACTGAACCACTTGTATCAGATTGCTTTCCGATACGTTCCTCTTTGGTCTTTGAGGCACCTCACGCCGGTGAAAAGTGCGTAGAAATCTGATAGCCTAAACCAAGGTGACTAGAAAACTAAGTCACACTGCAAGAGCGTTCGACCCCACCAACGCGTTCCATGCGAAACAGTTCGGGATCTCGATGGTGGTGTGCAGATCGATCATTTCACATCATTGCAGGTCGTCGATCCTTGCACCGAGCGTAAAGCCGCAACGCTGTGACCCCAGCTACGGTCGACAGTGCCGTTCCGTTCGTGTCAAAATGCGCCACTGAACGGTTGAGAGCGCAAACAGCAACCGGATCGTATGACCAGAACTCCCAACCAAACGCGAACTGACGAATCGATTCAATTCTTCGAACCATTCGAAGATCCGACATCGCTGGTGACCAGTGTCTTGAACGTCGCGCTTGCTGGAGGCTGCTCCCACATGCGTTGCACACCGTATGTACTAATTATTGCAATCAAACTTGCTACGACTGACTGGTCGAGCTAGGGGGCATGCACATGGACATCACGGTGCTGGAAACAGCTTCCATTTGGGAATTATCATTATGGGACCACTTTACCTGTCCACTTAAGGGACATGGCAAGAAGCCAGGAGAAATCGTTCACTCCATTCTGCTCGTGCGACAGACAGCTGACGGTTCAACAATGTGTGGTACAAGTTGTTTGCGATGAGTCATGCACGATGCAGGGGACGTTTAGTGCTCCTAGTGGAATGCATTTTATTGGTGCATTAGTTGCTTGTTAATAGTGCTTGCTACAGGATATGGGAGCTGCTTAAGTGCACATCAATGGAACTTTATTTTCATTTCTCCAATCTCTCCAACACATTTCATACTTATAAACCAGTTCTGAGAGAGAAAGGAACTTTATAGTGCCGTTTGAGTAGTGCTGTTTGTTTTCTCCTATTTTATATTAAACTCTGTTTTCTAATTATTAATTATGTCATAAGTTTTTTTAAAGATTGCCATAGATTAGTGTATTTGTAATTTCTTAGTTAAATATAAAGTTTAAACGTATTTTCAAATACTCTTCACGTGACGAAACATAACCATGTTACGTTATACCGTACCACGGACTGATATAATACGCAATATGCAAAAGTGCAGTAAACCAACTATGATCTAAAAAACTTGTAATACTTAACATCTATTTCATCAAACCATTTCCTAAGTTCCTTGTCTAAGCCATAAACAAACATATTTTACTGAAGTGAAATCAATTATTATGAGTTGCTTCTGCAAGGCCAAAGACAAAGTTCGTAAATCTGATATCAGTAACTACATCAGTACCGATATACCAGGAACAACTGGACCTTTTATGTCGTTTTCACTAAAATCATGCGATTTGAATGATCGTAATAGAAAAGCTTAATCAGAAATAAGAAAAGGTACACATTCGACATAACACTTGCGAATTGTTCAAAATTGGTAATTGTAAAAAATAGAGTAAAAAGTAAGCACTTTGGTGGATTCGAAACGTTTATTCATTGCAATGTGTCAAATAAACATCACAACAAAAACTAAAATAACACTTAAAATTTGCACAATATCTCTCTAAAAATCGAATTAAATCTCCCTGAACGAAGAAATGTCACGGCATTATTTGCTAATTCCGAACGCATTCTCTCAATCTTTCCATTTCCAAAGGACAACCGTATAAATCATGTCGCTTGATTGCTTCATTTCAATTTGGCGATTATTCTTACTTAAGCTAATACCTTTGCAGAAGGTCCCGTGCCTTCTGTTTCGCCATGAGAAAACAATCGTTTAACGATTGTTTTGCACAATAAGAGGATTAAGCAGTCTGTAAACGCCAATTCCAAACGTTTGGGTGCCTTGGCACATTGTTTCATTTCGCCTTTTTTGCTGTATTTCTTTTTCGACGCATGGTAATATTCTGATGTTTTCGGTTTACGCACACTGCCAATGTGTCGACCGGGCGGCAAACTGTGTTTGATCCTTTACCAATTTGGGTTAATTTAAATGACGTGTGTTTGGCACGCCCGGGCCCACAGCTAACAGCCAGCGCTGGTAAAATCCCTTTTTCCACGCCGGTGATGTGCAACGGCTGGCACACATGCGACATAACACCTTTGGCTGCCCATGCGCTACAATCCAATTACCCCAAGGTGCTGAATTGATTGTTTTCTGCGTTTTCAGGTGGAAACGATTTTTTTTTTGCTGCTAGTTTGGTCCGTTGCTAATCCAAACACGAACTTGACCTCACATGACGCCGTATGGGAAAGGAAGAAAACAAACTTTTCAAAAATCTTTGAAAATAACCAACAGAATGCCACGAACAAAAAACGCTAAATCCGACGTAATTGATAATGTCATAATCGCTAATGATATTGAACCCGCCCGAAGGCTACGGAGCCTGCACCAACCTTCACTCTTGTAGTGGATTCTTTAATGTATGCCAAACATATAACAAAAAATAACTTCCATATTCTTGCACACACTAGCATTCCATGTCAGCGGTACGAAGCCAGCATAACCGATCAATCTCTAAAACTACGGCGCGCTTGAGACGCAATCGCAGAGTAGGTTAGGAATTGGAGGTCCAAACGTGAATGTCACGCCCGGGCGACGAAACGATTTTGATAATTGATCGTTTAAACGAGTTAAAATTTGACGCAAAACACAAACACCACAAATATCCGCGGGCGAAATTAGCCGATCCGGTGGGAAGTGATCCTCGTACGACAAAAAGGTTGCCCGACTAGCCGAACGGAATCGAAACACTTCGTCGCTAGCCTAGCACTTCTGATTCATCACCTTCGCGTCGCACGTAACGCGAGCCGATCCAGCGTGCATCGAATCCGGTGGTGAAAGAGACAAAATGCACCCGGTCAAGTTACGCAACCCCAGTGATCATGCGCCGATCCGACCGCCGATCGTTGCAGGCGATGCATTTCGCAAAATTAAAGCAACCCTCTACACCAAGCCGAGAACTTCCAATCGGCAGCGGGTGCAAAAACCGATTGCACTTGACAGGTACGCTCGTCCAAATGGAATGCGTCGCGGGCAGTTACAACCGGCCGTTCCGAACCAGCACGCCGATTCGATGGGCTAATCCATGGCACGACATTCAATTCCATCCAGCACCCAGCAACGCCTTACACTCCAATGGCACGAACATGAATGAGCGTTCACTGCTCAGATCAACGAAAACGTAACCAAACGCACATGGCACGCACAGAATTGCTGACCCGCGATCGACATCAAAACCGACGTGATCGATTTCTTCGCTGGAAATGAACGAATATTCCAATCAATGTGGAACTCCACTCAGGAAGAACTTTCGACAAGTCCTCTCCATCTGTGGAGGTCATTCGCCATAACAAATCTTTTGCACGCTTATTTGTAGTGAGTTGATCTACAAAGCAGCTCGCAAATTTCGTCCTCCTTTTTTGAAACTCAAGAACCTCCTGACCTATCACTGAAGATCGCCAGTGTCCCGCCTCTCTGGTGTACGGCCCAATATCCGGTTTATGGCTGCTGAATCGTTCTCGACCTCCGGACTCGCACGTCCTCCACGTTCTGCACGCGGTACAATCATTCGTGGCGTAACCATGAATTCGTCTGTGGATGAAAGTGAAAGGCACCATAGCGTATCACCCGTACCGCGGACTGTTTCGTTTTCTAAATCAACTGCAGCCTGGCCGAGTTGGGGCGCGGTAGTTCGTCCCATGGTCAGAAGAAAATACGCTCAACATTTACTGGAGCAACGACTCTTAGCGAGGTTCACTGGGTAAATTTAATGGCAAACAAAATGCAAAACCTTCTGTCCCTTATGTCGATGCGTGAAGTCATCGCGATTCTGCCCTATATCCGATGTGTTGCTGGAGTTCGTGGGCAGAATAGCTCGTTTCGGACTCCAGAATTACGTGCGTGCAGCTGGCGACAAACTCGACCAGGCTCGCAAAAGTTTGCGTCTCTTTGTCACCATACATGCCACCACGGTGTGCCATTCGTTTCGTCTACATCATCACCGCTCGGCACGACGCATTATTGCTTCGACCCGACCGGTGCCGGGGTCTGTTTGATATGGGTTTTATTTGCTCAAATTAGCGTTTTATAAGTGCTCCGGTTACGCGCTACTGCTGCTATAAATCAGCTAAGAACCAGCAGCCGGCGGACTGATGTTGTGGCTTGTATTTATGTTATGTTTATTGCACAACATGGCTTAGAAGAATACCAATCTCGGCGGAATTGCACATAAAAGTCAATAAATTGGAAGCTGTTTTCTTTTTTCGAAACATTTTACAACTTTTTAATTTTTTTTTTATTTAATGCGATAAAATGTTTTCTTTTTAATATTTTAACAACATCCGAACGATTTTAATAATTTTAATTTTGTATTTATTGTTACGTGAGTTTACTCTCTGACATGAGTTTATCGAAAATTATATCAAAATCTTAGCAGAAATTGAAGAATTTAATGATTTTTTATGTTTGGACCTGATCAGAATTCGTATCATATGCAGTTAGTTGATAAAAAAAATTGATTAATCACCATAAACCAATTAGCCATCCTATTCTAGAGTAAATTAAGAAAAATAATAAGTAGCTATAGTAATTATATTTTATATATTATGCAACTACTATAAATTGATGCAATGCAGCAATTACAAGCCATAAAATAGAAAAAAACGCACTTTATGTACCAAATGACATTGAAACAAAGACCGCTGGTTATGGTCAAAGGATGATTGTCCAATATATTTCTAACTTTCAAACAGTCAAAACTGATGTAAAACATTCCCAACACCCGGCGGAAGCGTGCACTTATTAGTGGTTTAGCGTTCACAGAGTGATCTACATTTGATCGTTTGTCGATGATACGTCTTCTCTTCTAGCATGCGCGAGCAGAAGTTCACGTTAAAACATAAGCAAACCTAGGCGAACCAAGGCCGTCTGCACGATGATTTGCCATCAGCCAATCAAAGTGACAAATTGCTTCGTGCTTCGGGCAAAGCGCTGCTGGTTCGTACCTCCAGCGATCGTTAGCACCGGAGCCCTCTTGGGCGAGCCCTCTGTGAACCTCCGCTAGGGCTATATGGGACCACCGTTTACCATATTGCGCCTTTTTGTTCGTCCTACTCCTTCTAAGTGTGTCGACGCCCGAAGATTTACATTTCACGACGCCCAACCATTAACCATTCCAGACGGATCGGTTTTGGTCATTTTAGTTTACCATTTCCTCGCTACAATGTTACACGCCAGCCACCTTCACTAACACGCGTGACCATGTTTTACCCTTTTACCCGAGCTGTTAGTGTACGATCGAACTACATTTTGCAGCAAAGCAGTGAAATAATAATAATAAAAATACACTCACTCTACCACAGCATGAAATTAATCAACGTCCACTTCACCACTCTACCACTGGATTGCTGGATCATTTCACCCGCGTGGACAGTGCGTTCCAGAACCAAACCCAAAGGATCCTGAAGCGAAAAACCTGTCTAATGTCTTGCACTGTCTACCGAGCAACTTATGCAATCCGGGGTACGAATCGTTTGGTGCCGTCGGAATTAACTACGGCAGTCCCGCTTTTCCCGCCCAGGACACTCGTATGTCGCGCACGCATTGGATGCACCGACTCTGCCGACGGTTTAACCGATGAAATTGACCCAATTTGACCCACTGCATTTGGCAAAACGAAATGGCTTAGTGGCTGTTCGCTTCCCAAACTCCGGCGACCGGGCGGGTATGTAATCGATGGGTGCGTTAATCGGTCGTACCATAAATGGAGCAGTTTGAAAGGGCTGATGAATAGTATTTTTTCATGATGATTGTAGGGCGGTTAATGACTTTTTTTGTTGTTGTTTTTGTAAATAAACATCTATTTTGGGAAAATAAAACACCAACCATCGTAAAATGGCACAGTACGGTGGACGTCGTGCAGTCTTTAACGTTCCAGTCAGCTAGTAGCGGTAAATTTATGCTACTTGTAAAGGGGATCCCATGAAATGGGATCCACAGTAAAGGCTTAGTTTTGTGCTAACTTAATGACCAATAATGATTTGTTTATTTGGATTGTCCAGCGTATCCACAAAGCAGACAACGAAGTTATCGTATCGAATCATCGGGGATAGTTTGGTAAGTTTGATACACCCTTTGCGCAGATTGACAAGTTAAAATATGATCACTATGCAGCTCTCATTTTTTACCATGCAATACCACGTAATCGTTGTATATCGTTATTTGCACTTATAGTTTTACCCTTAAATATTTAACCGGCTCAGATATGGCTAGAGATTTCACAGTGAGATTTTCAAAAATTATTATCAGTATGATTAACCTAGTGTTGGAATACTATTACTATATCAATAACGTCGCCGGCAGGATCAGCATAAAATCTCAGCAGAAGTTAGAAAGGGCCCAAGACCTCCGAAAATTGTAGCAACATAGAGAGGAAATTAAGATTTTTGAGCCGAAAAGAAGCTAAACATCCTTGCTACGGGGGAACGGCCGAAATGTTTTGTTTATTCTATCGATTACAATGATCCAGAAATATAGCCTGTCCAAAATGCTGAAGACTATTAGATGTACACTTTACGAACTTGAATCGTAAGAACAAAGAAGAATGCTTATTGAAGCTCTATTTATTCTAATAATCATTAACTGCCTAATTGGAGCTAGTACTCAGTTAGTACTTTTCCGGCCTGACTTTAAGTCGAAAAAGCATAACCCTATTATTCATTCATTCATTTAGTTGGTATATATACTATATGATGGGATCCATAATATGCAGGTTTAAGACAACTATGTTGACGGTTGCTAAATCATTTTGAGTTGTTGTTTCTTATGGAGGTTAATTATAAAAAATACTCGGCCAAGCAAATAGACGAACTAAACAAGAAAACAGCTCTTCGGACGATTCCTATACATTCCTTGCGGCTGTTGATTTATGAAATTTTACTTTTATTTTTTCTTATAAATTATTTACATGTGTAAACTAAAACGAAATTATTTATTTGTCACATTATTGGAAGATTTTGGAAAAAATATTGTAAGACTCATAGATTTTTCTTCACAAATTTTAAACTGTTCCGGTTGTAACAACACTAACCAATTGCTGGTGATTTTGGATCCTCCAGCTCGATGCAATCTTTTAGTATCTTCTTCAGCTTGCTATCCGTTTTGCTCGCATTTCATCAAAATCTGATACATCCATCCTGTACATTTCGTGCATTTTGATGATGCAATGTAGCACTTTTTCGCGCTACCAGAAATTCACTCCAGTTCCTAGCACGCGACGATTCGTGCTGCCACAGAATGGTGTACCTGGGAGGGTTTGTAAAACCGAACCAAGCACACCAAACTGTATCATAGCACGATTCACCAAAGCGTACGCCTTTCGCGGTGTTGCCGAAGCATGCCTTCCTTTGCCCGATCGCAGAACGGTGGGGAGTTGCGAACGAGATCACTTTCCACTACGCGGATCGCATTTGACCCCGCATCCGAAACACTTTGGTAAGGGAAGTTTTGCACCGTGCGCGAACGATCGTACACTCGAGCACGATCACGGCAGGTCTCCATGCACGTGTGTGTGTGTGTAGGTGCGTTCCGTCCAGGAAGGATACGCACCACGATCCAGCGGCTGAAACGAGAGTAGCCGAACGCCATACGCACTTGGTACCACCCGGTGTACCAGAGCCCTCCCCAAGAACCTTTTTTCGACGGCGACGGCGATACACAGCACGCGCACTGTGAGAAAACTGCGCACGAGCCACCCTGCGTGCGCACTGTTGGTTGGTAAAACTGTGGAGTGGGAAGTCTAGACTCCAAGCGGTTGGTGCCGCCGTTGGTGCTGTTCTGTTCCCACAGTTGGCGGGCGTTCCTTTTCGGGTGACCGGGTGACACTTCGGTGGTATAAAAGGGACCGGTGGGCTAGGCCGACCATTCAGTAGTAGTGTAGTAACGGCTCTACGCTCTATGTAGAGCAAACTCGAGCAAACCCCACGTACAAGGACCTCCGAAACGGCCCGTGCAACGACTGGCATTTTGAAACCCTGGTACGGATCCGGAACCGTAGCGGCAGCGGTTGATACATCAGTGACTTTACTCGTTTTGCTGAGTGTTCATCTTTTCGTTTATTTCAGTGTGCACAATTGTTCGTTGTGTTCGGTGTGCGAGCGCAGTGTGTGTTTGCGTGTATGAGCTCAAGGATCCGGTGGTGAATCCTCGTGTGCTTGGTGCATTCCCACGGGTGACACGGTCTTGGGTATATAGCCTGCGGGATATCGTTTGCGCGACGTGTTATTTCACTGGCAAAGTGTAATTTTTGTGACCGTAGCAACAACATGAAGGTGAGTGCCGAACAAAAAGTAAAAGAGGACTTTGCATAATGTGGACAATGATTTCATGTGCGTTACTGTAGTAGTGATCAGTGATGGGATGGGCAAACATTGAAGAAAAGCTCAATTTGTGCAGGACTTGTGCATTGCAATGAACTATTTTATTCACGAGATCTATTAGAAAAGTGTCCATTTTCACCATCAGGAACATTGTCAGAACGCGACAGAGATGATGTAGAAGGTGCAACAAGTGTCTTACTCCCAACATTCCAACTCCACACTAAGCAGGTCATCCGGTTCCAGTTGACCTCCACTGTTTGGCGTTGGGACAGTAGATTCCGCTCCGTGCCATAGTTCGGAGGACTTACTTTTCGGCGATCCTGACAGAAGGAATCGCTGAATCCGGATCGCATTGGACGGTCCGTAAAAGGAGCTCGACGCTTAATTTCACGGCTAGAGCACGGATTATCGCCAGCCGCGCGGTTCACCGTGATCACGCGACCCGGCAGTGAGCTAATTCACGCTGCACGCTGTCGTCCAAGAATCGTGAACCGTTCGCGATTCAATGAAATCGAGAGTAACGATAGTAAGCTCCCCAGCTCGAGGCCACCCGAGCACACGAGCTCCAATTGCGTTGTCGGTCGCNCGTGTGCTTGGTGCATTCCCACGGGTGACACGGTCTTGGGTATATAGCCTGCGGGATATCGTTTGCGCGACGTGTTATTTCACTGGCAAAGTGTAATTTTTGTGACCGTAGCAACAACATGAAGGTGAGTGCCGAACAAAAAGTAAAAGAGGACTTTGCATAATGTGGACAATGATTTCATGTGCGTTACTGTAGTAGTGATCAGTGATGGGATGGGCAAACATTGAAGAAAAGCTCAATTTGTGCAGGACTTGTGCATTGCAATGAACTATTTTATTCACGAGATCTATTAGAAAAGTGTCCATTTTCACCATCAGGAACATTGTCAGAACGCGACAGAGATGATGTAGAAGGTGCAACAAGTGTCTTACTCCCAACATTCCAACTCCACACTAAGCAGGTCATCCGGTTCCAGTTGACCTCCACTGTTTGGCGTTGGGACAGTAGATTCCGCTCCGTGCCATAGTTCGGAGGACTTACTTTTCGGCGATCCTGACAGAAGGAATCGCTGAATCCGGATCGCATTGGACGGTCCGTAAAAGGAGCTCGACGCTTAATTTCACGGCTAGAGCACGGATTATCGCCAGCCGCGCGGTTCACCGTGATCACGCGACCCGGCAGTGAGCTAATTCACGCTGCACGCTGTCGTCCAAGAATCGTGAACCGTTCGCGATTCAATGAAATCGAGAGTAACGATAGTAAGCTCCCCAGCTCGAGGCCACCCGAGCACACGAGCTCCAATTGCGTTGTCGGTCGCGATGCCCTCGGGCACTCGTCAAACGGTCAACCGACCCCACCATGTCCGTTCGAGTCCGTTCCTCCACACGCACATCGCAACGCACCGTACATGCAGGTTGCGTAGAGCGCTAGAAAACTACAGCAAAAAAAAAAACAAAAACGAAAACATATCGCTTTAAAGATTCGAATCTGATATAACGCCATCACCCACCTACCTTACTCCGGCGACTCCAAACAGTCCGTGCAGTGTTTGGTGCCTTTGGACGCGCAACCTGATTCTAGGGTCGTGCTTTTTCTCCCTTCGTCGTCGTTCGCTTCTCGTACGTACGATCGTACTTACCGAACGGAAAGTGAACGCTGGAAACCGCGGGCCCGGTTATGTAAAGCAGCTAGGCGTTGGTGCTGGACAAGTGTCAGCAGTACCAGCAAGATAACCTTACACGCAGCCGCACATATCGAGCGTATTAGTCATGTGGGGCGGAGCACGTTTACGTCTTTGCATGCATCTTTCAATGCAGCTCCACGCCAATGAGTTGCAGTAATGTTTAACCCACCCATTAAACCGTGGAGCCGGGAACAGGGCGTTCTTGAACCACCAGTTCTAAACCGTTCCGCACTTCCCGCTATTGTAAGGGTTGTTTTGTCACCGACATTTACGGTTACCCATTTATTACCTAGTGGGTGTAGGTCGCCCAACGGGAAAAAGGGGTAAGTTATGGTGGACGATCGGTGATCGATGACAAATTTTACCGCCTGTGCATATCCGGTTGGCAAACACACCAATAGTGCGCCATAGAAGGATGCTGCAGGCAGGTGTGATGTCGATGTGGGAAGATTAGCTAAGACGTTACAAAATGTGAGCTAATTTATTGATTCTTTATGATTGTGAGTTATGCAAGGGTACAAGGGCAAACATCGATGTTCTAATTAAGAAATTAGAAATATAAGAACAAAATAGTTTACAATAACATGTAAAAAATAGAAAATGAAAGAACTCTACACATCGGAATCAAAAATTCTGGTTGGAAACTTGGAGTAAGTCTGGATTTATTTTATCTAGATCTTTTAATTGAACAAACTTTGCTTTTACTGGGATAATCTTGCCCGATTGGAAAAGAAAAACTAATTTTGAGTAAATTTGACTTATTACAATACATTTTTTAATCATACTTAATGCAGACGATATTGCAGTGATACCAATCCTGTTATATTTTTTTTCTCTTCGAACTGTTATCTTCATGTAACGGTTACAAATTCGTTAAGTAGAAAATCACTAATGATAGTTACCATGTAATTGTATGTATTGCAAATTGGTATTATCTTAATCTTATTTTTGGTACTCTAGGAGAGCTTTTAATATCTCTAGGAGAATCTCGCCATTTCTTTAAATTATTTTTTAAAGTTGAGATCTTCAGTACTCCGGAGCTGAGAATAGACAGACAGAGTAGACAAACCCTGATACTATGACTCCACTGGCTTACTCCAAATCGGCCGTTCTAATTGTTTAAAATAATATTTAGGTGAACCATCACTCTCGTCTAAATTTGATACCACAACAATGAAATGTCCACCAAAAGTGAACTCGATAATTGAAGAGTAAGAGAAAAAATGCAAAACGAAAAAAACAATAATAACAAGAGTCATTTCGTCGTGAACATTCAAAATGTCTAGTTGATCTGAATGTGCTCATCGATACTGATAATTGAAATCTTTTCTGATTTATCGTCTCATCAGTTTCAAAACCTTTTTTCTGTCTCTATAGAATACTGATCTTCGATAAATATTCCCACCATTTCAATATGAATATTTCTGTTAAGTGCTCCTAGATGCAGTGAATTCGATCGCATTTTAGAAATCTTGGGACGTTTGGCGATTTTTGCCTTAAGCATATCCCTTGTACTGATTATTACTGACCGTTAACCACAAAGCAAGCTTAATCGAGAACTCCATGTAGCACTCTTCAGCTTTGAGAGTGTTAAACAACCAAACCCATCATTGTCTTCTATGAAGAACATGAATTTATAAAGGATATTTTTTCACGTTACTTTTGTTGTAAAGAGGCCATACATAGACTTCGGTTTGATTCTCTGAGCTTTCTCCAACCTAGCGAAAATTTGTTTTAAAACACCAGATTCAAGAATTTTAGAACGATATTATTTCAGTTTATTTATTTAAAGTTATGATTTATTCGATCTTAGACCTAAGTTTACCACGATCGAAAGTCCCTGAAAAAATATACGTTACAATAAAAGTTGTCGTGAAGGAGCAAGAAGCTTTCTTCTGCTGTATGGATTTCACTCTCATTGCATACGACAATCTTGCATGACGTGGCATATTGCAAAGGTACAATTATCATTCCCGCAAGCTTGCCTGCATGTCATTATCTATTTATAAATTCGTATCGTACATTCAATTCCAATCCACCCTGTAAACACCCCCTCGATATAATATTCCACTCAGTCGACTGCAGCTCAGTTCGATATCGACCATGGTGAGAACTATTTGTACGGATTTGAAATTTAATTAGAAACCAGTTCCTACCCTGGCTGCGTGATGCTAGGCCTGCTACTGGAAGCAAGAATATTTGGCAACAGGCTGTCCAGCACGCACCATAAACAGTGCGTCTTAATTGAATCGTCAGTAAAACCGAAACCCGGACTGCAGATGTGAGTGACATTGCGACTGCACACCGAATGTCACATGCTCTTCTTGTAACATATGCCCCCCTCCCCCTTCCCTCACTCTTCCCCACCCATCGCTCCCCTCCCCCCTCACACTATGATCGGTCCGATCAGCAACTAACCGCTGATCCAATTTGGTCAGACGGGTGTAAAAACAAGTTCGTTAACCAGTTACCACGGCACAGCCCGCGTATATCGATCGCGATCCGCAAGGCCCTTATTGACTGGCAGTGTGGTATGCTATGCGTAACGTGATTGGAAGCCGTGGTACCTCCGGTGGGACGCTTTGCAAGTGGCAGCGGAAAGAGTTCACACATCGCGCTCACAAGATCGCTCAAGAACTCTTTCATTCTTCTAACAGCAGGTCCACACGGCGGGTAAGATGACGTGATGTAGTACAATAGATAGAGAGAGAAAGAGAGAGAGAGAGAGAGAGAGAGAGAGAGAGAGAGGGAGAGAGAGAGAGAAAGAAGGAATGGGGAGGGGTAGCAGAGAGGGGTTTAAATAAGGATCACAAGGTTATCGCTTGCATTCCTGATGGGTTACGATCCCAACGATCGCATACTGCTGCTACTAAACTCCACTAGAGCCAGCTCGTTAATGAGTCTTTACTTTTGTCTGTTTCGCGTCTCTTCCAAACGCAACACAGTTTTTCGCTGCAGTTCTGGTAGCGGCTTGCCTGGCCACATCCAGCTTGGCCAATCCGGCCCCGGACTGTCCGCCGAGCGGGCACGTCAGCGGCTACTCCTACCCGGCCCCAACGGTTCAGCTGTCAGTGGGCAAGGCGATCAACTCGGTCAGCGTGACGCCCGGTTTCTCGTCCTACTCCGTCGACGGTGAGGTGAAGTACGCGTCGGTCGGTCCCTCGTACAGCTCGTACGAAGCATCCCCCGCCTACAGCGCGTACGGTGCTTCGGGCGAAGATCTCAAGCTGACGAGCTATGAGGCGGGAGTGAAAACGATTGCTGCCGCACCGGCCGTCACCTACGCCACCAAGTCCGCCGGTGTCGTGTACGCCGACAAGTCACCTGCTGCCACCTTCGCCTCGGTGGTCCCATCCGTCAGCTACACGAAGACGGTCGCTGCTCCAGCCGTCTATGCGCAGCCCGCCGTCAGCAAGGTGTACACGAGCGCAGCTCCGGCCTACGTCACGAAGGAATACCTGCCACCGACCTCGTACGTGGCTGCTCCAGCCGTCACCAAGTATGCCGCCGCACCGGCCGTCTCGTCGTACGTAGCCACCGCACCGGTCGTCAGCAAGTATGTGGCTGCTGCCCCGGCCGTCACCTATGCGGCTGCACCTGTTGCCAAGGTTGCTACTGCCAGCTACGCGAGCTACGCTCCTGCTGCCAAGATCGCTACCTATGCTACTCCGGCCTACGGTTATGCGCCGGCTGCGAAGGCTTACGCCAGCTACGCTCCCGCCACGTCCTATGCTAGCTACGCTCCGGCTACGACCTATGCCAGCTACACCCCGGCCGCCAAGGTAGCCTCCTACTCGCCTGCCGTCGGTTACGCTGCCTATGCGCCGGCAGCCAAGGTTGCCTATGCTGCTCCGGCTGCCAGCTACGCCAGCTCGTACGCTACCACCTCCAAGCTGACCTATGCCGCTCCCGCACTCACCAAGACCGTCGTGTCTGCGGCTGCACCGGCCGTTGCCTCGTACTATGCTGCTCCCGCCGTTACTAAGTACTCGGCGGCACCGGCCGTGTCCACCGCTTACGTGTCGGCACCGACCGTCACCAAGTACGCCACTTCCGCTGCCTATGCTCCGGCCGTCTCCAGCTACGTAGCACCATACTCCGCCCACGCTTACACACCCGCCGTCAGCAAGTACGTATCCACACCAGCCGTCTCATCGTACTACGCTACTCCGGCCGTCTCGAAGGTTGTGTCCAGCCCAGCTTACGCTTCGTACGTGTCTGCTGCTCCAGCTGTGGCCAAGGTTGCTGCCGTCCCTGCCGTCTCTACTGCTTACGTCTCGGCTCCGGCAACCGTCACCAAGACGGCTTACTCTGGTGCCTATCTCGCAGCTCCAGCTGTTGCCAAGGTGGCCACATCGTACGGTCCTGCCGTTGCTTCCTACAGCACCGGTCCTGCCGTTGCTTCCTACAGCACCGGTCCTGCCGTTGCTTCCTACAGCACTGGTCCTGCTGTGTCGGGTTACAGCACCGGTTCGGCATACTCGTCGTACTCGGTTGCGCCGGCCGTTTCCAAGGTAGTGGCCACTCCGGCTGTTGCTGCCTACAGTGCCGGTCCGGCTTACTCCAGCTACTCGGTCAGTCCTGCCGTCTCCAAGGTGTACTCCACGCCAGCTGTCGCCTCGTACAGTGCTGTCCCGGCCGTTTCCAAGGTCTACTCCTCTCCGGCCGTTGCCACCTACAGTGCCGTCCCGGCAGTGTCCAAGGTCGTTGCTACACCAGCCGTTGCCACGTACAGTGCAGTCCCAGCTGTTTCCAGTGTTTACTCGTCGCCAGCTGTCGCCTCGTACAGTGCCGTACCGGCTGTTTCCAAGGTGTACTCCACTCCGGCTGTTGCCACCTACAGCGCCGGACCAGCCGTCTCCAAGGTCTACTCATCTCCGGCTGTCGCTGCGTACAGTGCCGGACCGGCCTATTCTTCCTATTCGGTTGCACCAGCCGTCTCGAAGGTTCTGACCACGCCCGCCGTCGCTGCGTACAGTGCCGGCCCAGCTTACTCCAGCTATTCGGTAGCACCAGCCGTCACCAAGTACGCCACTAGTGCGGGTGCCATCGCTAGCTACGCCACGTCCGGTGCCGCCCACGGATACTACGCCGCCGGTCCAGCGGTATCGACCGCTCACTACGGATCTGCTCACTACGATGGCTACCGTTATGCTGCCGCTGCTCCAGCACTTACCACAGCCTACACTGCNTTCTGACCACGCCCGCCGTCGCTGCGTACAGTGCCGGCCCAGCTTACTCCAGCTATTCGGTAGCACCAGCCGTCACCAAGTACGCCACTAGTGCGGGTGCCATCGCTAGCTACGCCACGTCCGGTGCCGCCCACGGATACTACGCCGCCGGTCCAGCGGTATCGACCGCTCACTACGGATCTGCTCACTACGATGGCTACCGTTATGCTGCCGCTGCTCCAGCACTTACCACAGCCTACACTGCCCCTGCCACCGTCGTCAAGACCGTAGCTCCGACCACCGTCGTCAAGACAGTCGCTGAGAAGTACCACGAATACTACGTAAGTATACCACCGGAGCTCCGAATCCTTCCAAACACTTGCTCATTTGTGTCTTGGTTTCGCCCAACACAGGATGACAATGCTCGCTATGCTTTCGAGTACGGCGTGAACGACCCACTGACCGGTGACATCAAGCACCAGAAGGAGGAACGCGACGGCGATGTCGTCCGCGGTCAGTACTCGCTGGTCGAACCGGACGGTAACGTGCGCACGGTCGACTACTATGCCGACTGGGCGACCGGTTTCCATGCTACCGTCACCAACAGTCGGGACCAGGTGCACGCCACGAAGGTTCTCGGCAAGCGCGACACCGTGAAGGCGTAATTGCATCCACTTCACTGGCCTGCCCAGCTCCAGGAACAAGCAATCGCAGTTACTTGCTTGTTGCTTCACTGTACAGAACGTCCTGTACCCTCACGTCATATTCATTCAGCCACCACCCATTCCGAAACGAGTGATCGTTCCTCGTTCCAAACCTGTGAGATGGAAGTAGCTTAAAAATCCGATCACCGACACAGTCGTTGATAATGTTTTTGTTTGTCTGTTGTTTTTTTTTTCTTTCGTTACGTGTTTAATGTTAATCACGCCATAATCACGCCAGAATGAACGGTGTCAAACGGTTTGCTCTTTGTTTTTGTATTGTACGACAACTATTTATTTTCGATAAGTGCGTGCGTTGATAACTGCAATCATCTAGACTTGTTTGTCCTGTTAAGAATGCAGCGGGTAATTAGAAAAAAAACTCTAACAAACAAACCCTTCGCGCGGTGTGAGTCCCGCGAAATGGCAACGCGCACTGCCTGAGCAACACATTTAAAATACACCTTGTTTGACTCTATGTAAATATATGTACACCTACGATACACCTATCGTTCACACAAAATCAAACAACACGCGATCCAGTACGATCCATGGTCTCTAAGTTTTTGTTTTTCAAATTGTCGATCACAATCCCATCACACAATCGCATCAAGATCGTGCCCCATCCGGCTACAGGTGCAGGGACGTATCCAGCTGCTCTATCATCCCGTACCTCATTCCAGGACATCCATCAGGACACTTGCCGGACAGCCGTTGGAAAGTGCGCGCGCCCCATGTTATCTTTGTGATAGAAGTGTCATACAAATATATGTATTTTATTACTCTTTTTTTAAAACAAACACATTAATTCACATCTTACAAAGGGGCGAGCTTTACTACAAACTGAGACATTACTTTATATCACAGCGTGTGTGTTTTTCCAGAAGAAAGTGTTCATCCACTAAAATCGATGTAAATTGCATTACAAATTTAAATTAATCATTCCTTTTGTTCTGATTACGTCATATTTGTATGAAAGCATTTGCGTGTTATCGCAATCATACATTTGCTAGCCGAGCCCCATTTTCGTAATGTAGGGAAGTATACGCTAAACAATCAATCTATCAGTTCAGTATCGTTACCATTCATTGGATAAATATTTACGTCTGGCGAAAGGCAGAATAACCCACTGCGCAATAAAAATCCTCTTTGTGCTGGTGATTCATTGTGAGAAATTCATCAATCGGCCTTTCGGGCGTCTAGTATAAATGGACCAATTTCTGCAACCGTTCTTCACTAGTTTTGTTCTCTGCACACGTATAACAACAACATCCAAACAAAAACATGGATCTTAAATTCCTGTTCGCGACATTCTTCGCCCTGTTGGCCGCGGCTATGGGACAAGCTTCGGTAAACTCAGTGGAATCGGCTGAATCCGCCGCCTCTAACTCGGCCTCTAACTCCAACGAGTCGTAAAGAAAGGAACACGATCATACGGAAATCGGCGAAAATAGCGAAAATGGAACGAAAATAAAGTTTATGTTTTAAATTACCTACTAACTTGCTTATTATTAATCATGTCTTGCATATCAGTTGTTTATTAATTTCACGACTTACTCAGTTTTACAGTCACGATCGAGTGCCGTTGTTTGACAATATGCCAATGCTAATATCGGTCTCATGTTATCATCACCAATTTATCTCAGCGATTTCATGCAATCTATTCTATTTATGTACTGTGTTATGTACTAGATATCACTCAAATAACCTCTATATTGCGGTCACTTTGCAGTTCATACATCTTACACCTCTAGAAACTTTTCCCTGGTTTCTTCTACACACACGAAACTCAACGCAGCTGTTACTCAACTTTCGATAGAGTTTATGACTATAAATAGTTTATACTGAAGAAGGTTTTTAGACCATAGTTGATTAAACTATTAATAAATGCATTTAAGTTAGCTAACACACTCTAAGAGAATCGATTAGATCAAATAGGTCATCAAACATAATGTTAGGAGTCCTTGCTGGGATACATACATACCGGCAGGTAGTTCATTGATAGCCAAATTACGACTCCAATACATACATACAATACAGAGAAAGATATAATTTACGCCTTAGACTGGTTTCACACAAATTGTGCAATTTGGTGAATCATTATGATAGGTGGCAAAAACATCGGCAAGAACTCATCCCCTTTAAAGACGTCTTTCGTCTTTCCAAGTAACCGACTCAACCACGTGAAGACCGGAAGGCCGGGATTACTATCGTAACATTTTTAATGATGGACGAATGGTTTTGGGCATTTCCCGCCTAGCCCATTCTGCTACTTTGTAATGGATATTAGTGTATCCCAAAAGTATTTTGCTGCTACAAGCAAAAATTTATTCAGCACCAGCGCTGTGAAGATCATGTGCAACTGTTTGCCTCAGCAAAGCAGAACTATAAATAGCTCAAGTACTTTCGCAACCTAAGAAATGGTGAAGCCACAAAGTTTGGTAGACTAACATAGCATGTTTGAGTGAAGACATCCAACAAAATGTCCAAAATTAATGTCAGCACTAGAGTGATAACTAACCATGGTTAGATGACGATTAAGGATAAACAAATAACCTTTAACTGTAATTTCGTAAATTGCATCTATTTCATAATGTTACACACCTATCACGTTTTTATACATTTGCACTGTCACGAATAAAAGCACGAATGCTTGGGGCGGCCACGCGAGCGTATACTCCAGGAAGATTGCCCAAGCAGAGGGGCGATCCCCAAGAAACGATACCGATCTGGCGTCCGTTGTTGGTAAGCGGGCCACCACTGTCTCCGCTGCAAGCATCACGTCCCGGTTCGCTAGCACAAATCATGCTAAAGTTTTGCAAAGAAATCACAACATATATGTTAGAATTTCGCTACTCCCAGCGATATCACCACACCACACTAATNAAGAACTCATCCCCTTTAAAGACGTCTTTCGTCTTTCCAAGTAACCGACTCAACCACGTGAAGACCGGGAGGCCGGGATTACTATCGTAACATTTTTAATGGTGGACGAATGGTTTTGGGCATTTCCCGCCTAGCCCATTCTGCTACTTTGTATTGGATATTAGTGTATCCCAAAAGTATTTTGCTGCTACAAGCAAAAATTTATTCAGCACCAGCGCTGTGAAGATCATGTGCCACTGTTTGCCTCAGCAAAGCAGAACTATAAATATCTCAAGTACTTTCGCAACCTAACGCAACGAAGCCTCAACGTTTGGTAGACTAGCATAGCATGATTGAGTGAAGGCATCCAACAAAATGTCCAAAATTAATGTCAGCACTAGAGTGATAACTAACCATGGTTAGATGACGATTAAGGATAAACAAATAACCTTTAACTGTAATTTCGTAAATTGCATCTATTTCATAATGTTACACACCTATCACGTTTTTATACATTTGCACTGTCACGAATAAAAGCACGAATGCTTGGGGCGGCCACGCGAGCGTATACTCCAGGAAGATTGCCCAAGCAGAGGGGCGATCCCCAAGAAACGATACCGATCTGGCGTCCGTTGTTGGTAAGCGGGCCACCACTGTCTCCGCTGCAAGCATCACGTCCCGGTTCGCTAGCACAAATCATGCTAAAGTTTTGCAAAGAAATCACAACATATATGTTAGAATTTCGCTACTCCCAGCGATATCACCACACCACACTAATTCCCCGATGTCCCGTACTTACTTATCGGTAACACTGGCTGCACCCCATACGCCGCGGCAATTTTCCTGTGAGATAAGCGGCACCTCAGCTGCCATTAGGTTTATCGGCAGTGCACCGATGGCGCTGGTCAGACCCCATCCAGAAACGAAGGTGCGTGTACCAGCAGGATAGTCAGTTCCCTCGGGTGCTAGCGGAATGGCTGCAATGTTAGCACCAACGAACGACGTCGTGATGCGGATGACGCACACATCAAAGTCCAGACTGCCGTCGGAGTACGACGGATGGTTGATGATTTCTGCCGCTTGGAATACAATACCTCCTGCCGTACGATCGGTACTTCCGCCTCGAAGGGTGATCTGTTCAATAATTAGAAACCAACTCGATCAATGGCGATTGTCCGGCGATTGTAATGTTCGAACAACACTACCTACCGCCGTTACTGGTGGCGCTGGGAACGTACAATGCGCAGCCGAAAGTGCAAAGTTGCTCGAAATCACCGACGCACCGCAAATGTGTGCTCCATTCTGACGCAGCGACAGCTGATACGGAAAGTCGGCAATGTTTGCCTCGAATCCACCGACAATTCGACCACTAGTGGTTGGCGCAATCGGTGGCACCAGTCCGCGTGGAAGACGACGCTTCGTCAGGTACAGATCTTCCTCCCAGCTGGCCAAACTGCTGCCAATCAGCAGCGCCACAACGAACAACGATTTCAGTGCCATACTTTTACCCTTGATCGTACGATCGCAAATTGTCTACGACTGAACAGGAGCGAGCAGTGGTTGGCCGTATTCTGCTTAAATATTCTCGTCCAACGCCAGCGACCTGATAAGATATCTTAAAACTTTGACCAGTTACCATACATACAATAACACCGCTAGCTGCAGGATGGGAAATCCTTCTACGTCAGGTGTATTACAATCGGAACCGATTAATGCCGTGCATATCTTATCGTGTGTTGGAAAGCACCGTTTCCCAAACATTCTTAATGCTGATTAGTTGTTGTCAGACATTTTTAGATACGGTAATAAGGGTGAATTTACACAAAACATCTACGCTAGGGGAGTAATTCGTGATGTGAATATTTGTAACAATATTATCTTAACAACATTATATTGTGAATCGAAAAGTAAATATTATCAATTTTACTTAAATAGAGAATATTCATTATGTATAAATGGGAAGGTTCTGTATTTAAGTGTAACCGGAGACACTTTTTACACGACGGAACCGGTATAAGATCCCATGTCGAACTGTTTAAGAATACGCAGGAATAACAATCTAGTTTATATACTTGGTCTTGGTGTAATTGGGTAGTCATTGAAACGCCATCACTTCATGATGATTTAGACCTAGCGCAATGTTTCTGTGGACAACCTACATCGAAGGATTTTTATCAGCCCATGAGTGGAAAGCAGTGAAATAGATCAGGCACTTGTATGACGATGGTTCTATGAGTTATACGATGCACTCAGTATTCATTACAGTGCATCAGACTCTCCAAACTACAATGGGTTGGCCATATCATTAGAATGGCACCACTCCGTAATGGCACATTCCATGGGACAAAGTATTTCATAGACATATGTGATAATCGCCAAAAAAAAGATCGTTTGCTACTCAGAGCCCTAGAACGTTAACAGCAAATCATGCCGCGGAAAAATCTCGTAGTACATCTTAATCAAATATAATTTTCAATTGCTCTTATCCGATTAAATTAATCTTCTTTTGTAACGCATTTTCCAACCTAACAATATTCAAGTAAAATTACAAATAGAGCATTGAGTGCGTAACGTTGAGAAACACTGACTACCGTTACAGCATCGAACACGTGCAGCGTATTAGAATAATAATCTTTAGAATTCGCTTATCACTATGGTAGCTGTCACGTTTGTCCAACTAAATATAATAATTTTTTTTTTTTTTTTTAGTATGTTAGAACGGACCGGGCCGTATTAGACTAATTTTTACCACGTAGCAGGCTAGTCAGACCGTGCTACGGGGGGGCGGTCCGAATAATAATTCTAGTATATATTAATTTAGAACATCAATGTAAATGAACCCATTTGGATACATGCATATGGACGATTTTATGTCTAGACGAGTAAATTCGTTCATCTGCATCTATTTGTTATAATAAAGAAATGATCCACCTAACGATGATACTATCCCACCAATAATAAAAACAGTCTTACTTCTTCCGTTGAAACCAAGTCCCAGGTATTGTTCTTGTCCTTCAAGAAAGGCGGCAGATGAACCTTAATAACACGCAACATCTATTCGAAACCACAAGAACGGTATAACAAAACCTTTTATACATTAACAATTGCAGATTGTTTAGTAAATTCGTAGATCGCAGTTTGTTTCATAAACAACCCGCCCTACGTTATGATTCGAAGCTACTCGACTCAGCACGTGTGTAACAACGTAACATGAATCTAACACCACGCGCCATCCTGCCGTACACTGTTTTTACGCGACACAATAAATCCATTAAGTGTCTTTGCCAGCCATCGATCAAATATTTACATCCACCGGAAGGAAGAAGAACCATCTACGCAATAAAAATCCACTTTCTGCTGATGATGGTACGCAGGAAACCTCTAACCTATTCTGGAACAAAACCGTTGTGGTGATATCGGCGGTTTGCTGGTATAAATGGACCAATTTCTACAACCGTTCTTCACTAGTTTTGTTCTCTGCACACGTATAACAACAACATCCAAACAAAAACATGGATCTTAAATTCCTGTTCGCGACATTCTTCGCCCTGTTGGCCGCGGCTATGGGACAAGCTTCGGTAAACTCAGTGGAATCGGCTGAATCCGCCGCCTCTAACTCGGCCTCTAACTCCAACGAGTCGTAAAGAAAGGAACACGATCATACGGAAATGGCTATCGCACTCGAAGAATGGCGATCACGACAGATTGAACGGATGTAAAGCATGTAATAAAAATTAATCAATTAAACAATTTGTTTTTTTCCACTGAAACAAAAAGCTGCTGTTAGAACGAACAATGATTTTCCGTGAGCTAATGTAAGATATTTGAACATTTTAAACTCACAGTCGTCGTCTAGCTGAGACGCGTTCTTTGATTTCTCCGCTTTTTCTTTGGTCTATGCACAGTTGTGAGTGTTGTACCTAGCATGAGCATGATTCCATGCGATCCCAGCTGAGTATTAGTTCCACTTGATTTTTCTCATGAACCTAACCTCTGCTGCTCTTCATTTTGTACCGAAAGGAATATCGTTGTGTTCAATCTCGGAACACCTTCCTCCAATTCTTTCACGCATACTATCATTTCTGTCGAAACTTACGCTACGTTCGAAACACAACAAGTCAACATGTTTTGTGTATATTCTAGGCTTTATTATGTTCCAGCATTTCAAACGAGATGTAGACATTCAATACGGAACACATTCTTCCTTCTTCGATCGAACCCACACACGGAATTGTTCGCCCTGGCCGTTCCCATGCAGCCAGCACCACACACATACATATTACGGATGAGCTGCGGCTTCTTACTGGGCAGCCTTGTTTGCCAGTCGTCGGTCGCGCTCCTCAGCAATGGTCAGCTTCACACCCTTGCCCTTCGGCAACGAGATGTACGCCTTCGTGCCCTTGCCGATGATGAACACGTTCGAGAGACGGGTCGCAAACACGTGTCCGGTCGTATCCTTTACGTGCACAATCTCGAACGATCCCGGGTGCTTCTCGCGCAGGATCACCGTACCGCAACGACCCAAATTTCTTCCGCCCGTGATCATGCACAGGTTGCCCGGTTCGAACTTCAGCACGTCCAGCACCTTGCCAGAGGCAATGTCGTACTGGATCGAGTCATGCTGGTGGATAACCGGGTCCGGGTAACGGATGGTGCGACCATCGTGCGTCAACAAGTACGGCACACGCTTCGGTCCAATCTGGACACGCTTCACCTTCAGCAGCTTATACTTGGCCTCCTCGCTGGTAATGCGGTGCACCGTGAAGCGACCCTTTACATCGTAGATCAGGCGGAAGTATTCACCAGTCTTGTGGATGTTGATCACATCTAGAATGAGAAGAAAAGAAGTCTTGTCAGAAAGGAACAGCGAAATACAAAACAACACCCTAAAACTATTAGCTTGAACGCGAAAGATGATCTCAAACTGTTCTCCATCATAAATGTTATTGATAGGCTATAGAATAATGAGACCTTCAATGACCGTCGATGGGGTAATGTTTACTCTGGCCAAATTTTTGACAGGCGATGCTTATTATTTCGCTACACCTGCTTCGAATTGGCCTAATGTACATTGGAGTAAGGGTTCGCATTTTGACTTTCTCGGTCGTCTATGGTTCTCTTGCACTAATTGCACGGCACTGAACAAAAGCATCAATCACATTGAGCTTTTGTCGCGTAATTAACTTCACTGTTGAGCTCATTTTGACAAAACTGTCACTTTGGTCACGTATTTTGTACTGTTTCTCCATCAGTTATGTTACTGATAGGCAATCCACTAATGGTAATGCATCCAGCGACCGTCGATAGAGAAATCTTTCTCGGCCTACTGTTATGACAGGCGTCGCTTTTCATTTTCGCTAACCCGCTTCGATAGGGCCATACATCAAACTGTTCTGCTTCTCGTGCCGAATAATCCCACTACTACCATATCCACAGCTAGTGACCGATATACGTACCCATGAAACCGGCCGGATAGTTCGGGTCGGTGCGCACTTTGCCGTCAATCTTGACATGACGCTGCATCACGATCTTTGTGACCTCGCTGTTGGTCAGTGCATACTTCAGACGGTTACGCAGGAAAATCACCAGCGGCAGCGATTCACGCAGCTTGTGTGGGCCGGTGGACGGACGCGGCGCGAAGGTACCGCCGGTCTTGTCCAACATCCATCCTCGTGGAGCATTTAAACGCTTCAAGTGTTTCTTCGGACCGCGCGCCTGGAATGGAACATAACAAAAGTTATTTGGATTAGTTTAATAGAATCAAATTGAAGCAAATTTCTTTCGTGTGTCCTGGAGCGAATGAATAATATGCCATTTGCTTGCACTTCCTCTTAACCTACCAAAGCCCAATACAGATCATTCGTGGTACACCGGTTGATTGAAACCCAGCTTTCAATCGCAATTGGATACACCGTAACGCATATGTAGCTTTTCTCGATAATGAATTTTCTCGGCATGAAGTTCTTTCTACCACAGCACGGAAAGCATCATTCGAGGACATGTGAAACGTCCGCGGCATTCTTCCATCCGGCATTACAAATATCAACAATGTGGCACCTTTGTATCGTTATTTTCCCACACAAAACTACCCTTCAGGCACCATCTAACACAATCAACTCATCCGGCACTGTATTAGGCGTTCGTCGACGATGAACTTAAAGACAGATATTGGCAATTTCCAGGGCAAATTCAACATTATTCACTCGAAATCTCCGCACACGTTACTTACCATCTTGATAGTTCAGGGCGAAAAGAAAACCACAAACGACACAATGCCGGAAGTTGTCAAATTGCGTTCAGTGGTTGACAGTTTGCCAGCGCCATCTATCGACGATTCGTGATGCATGCTGTTGATGTTCAAATTTGTTTAAATAATAAATAGTCGCTTTTAACATACTATACATGTATGCACATTTGTTTAATTAAAGGCAATTTTTCCAATCCAATCCTGTATTTAGGCTTTTGTTACATTTTACTGCACGGCAGCCACAGCACCTTTCGACCATGAGGATTATTGTAGCTTTTTCACCGGACCAATGGCTGTCACTTCATGCTGTATATTTTGAACATACCGGTAATATTCCACCTCAACTAAATTTATACATTTCAATATTACGGTTTGTTTAGTCAAAGATGTAATTTAACATGTTAACTATAAAAATATCGTTATAGAAATATGCATTTCAACCAATTGTATACGAAATTTGATTTCAAATGTTTATTTATCAGTGCTGATGCTTGCACACGGCACTTGCGCACTCTGGTAATCATAATTTAGATATCCATGGCAATGATTAGCCCACAACAAAACAGTTTAAACTCGAGTTTTTTAATCGTTTATTTGCTGTGCAAACCATAAAACTATCAGTATTATCTGCTCTGTACCTTAATGGAGCTTAAAGAAATACAACGAGTACGTTCGTGTGAACCAAACACTGCACAATCCACAAAAACCGAAGATCTTTCGGTTTTAAGCCGATTTCAAAGCCTTTCTCTATTTGTCGAAAAACCCACCCAGCAGGAACCATTCTCATCCACTGCCCCGTGCAAGGATGTAGAGCAGCAACAGCAGCAACATGTGCTTGACCTCACCGGCTACCGAAAACTTCGATCAGTAGGTCAAGGTTCGTTTGGTATTGCAATCCTGTACGAGCGGCAGTCCGATGGGCAACAGGTGGTAATGAAACAGATAGCCCTCAGCAATCTCGCAAAACCCGAGCGCGAGATGGCCATGAACGAGGTGGAGGTGTTTTCAAAGCTTCACCATCCCAACATCATAGCGTACCTTGGTTCATCCGTGCGAGGTGATCTACTGTTGATCGAGATGGAGTACGCAGACGGTGGCACTCTCGCGCAGATGCTAGCCGAACACAATCAAAGCGAACCACTGCCAGAACGATACGTACTGAATATGTTTGAACAGCTGACCAGCGCCATTAGCTACATGCATTCGCAAAACATTCTGCATCGTGACTTGAAAACAGCCAACGTGTTTCTGCACGGCAAGGGCACGGTAAAAGTAGGGGACTTTGGCATCTCCAAGATAATGAACACCAACGTCCATGCTCAAACTGTGCTGGGTACACCGTACTATTTTAGCCCGGAAATGGTAAGGCAATGCATGCACTATCGATCGATGTTTTCACTGCACATTAATCATTATTTTTCGTGCATACAGTGCGAAGGAAAGGAGTACAACGAGAAGAGTGACGTTTGGGCCCTGGGCTGTATTCTCGGAGAAATGTGCTGCCTGAAGAAAGCATTCATGGCCACCAATCTTTCCGAGCTGGTGGGCAAGATCATGACTGCAGAGTATGTTCCACTTCCGGCCAATTATTCTGAATCCTTGCGACACGTTCTGGGATTGATGTTTCAAATCGATCCGATCGCACGGCCCTCTGCTTCAGAGCTGTTACAGTATTGGGTTCCGTTTATCTATAGAAACCTGGGATCTATGGAGGGGTAAGGCAAGGAAGATAAATTCCTGGATGATACAAATAACAATTCGTGTCACAGTTTTCAGTACGAAGGACAATCTTTGAATGCAAAAACTACTGAATCGTTGATCGTGAAGCTACAGAACAAACAATCGTTGGTAGAAAACAACCCACACTCGACTATTTACGATGAGGGATCAACAGCCCTTATTGGAACAGATGTCGATCAATCGCTACCGGTCGATCGTACCATTCTCTACCAATTGCATTCATTCGGCACGTCCTCTTCGTTGGCTCCATTGCATCTACCGCCAACGATTAAAATCAAGCAGATAGCAACACGTGGTCAACATTTTGTGGCCGTAATGGAAGGTAACTCATCAGGTTAAACGAATTTCCCATCATTTATGCTAATCCATTTGCACTTCAGATGGATCGGTGTACAGTTGGGGCGAGGGAGACAAAGGTCAACTTGGACACGATGCACTCGAGACATGGCACCACATTCCCATGCGAATCCATGCGATCAAGCAGCGTAAAGTCGTGAGGTAAGAATAAAAGGATTACTGTAGATCAGTTGCAGATGGAAGACAATAAGATCAACTCTGTTGCTTCTAGTGCTGCTGTTGGTGACGGGTTCACGATTCTTTGCACTGCCTCCGGCACGTTGCTGGCCTTCGGTGACAATAGCAACGGTTGTCTTGGACAGGGCAATAAGGCATCATTGCTGGTGCCGAAGCAAATAGCTAAGCTGGAGCATGTTCCCATCGTACAGGTGGCCAGCGGTACTACACACGTCTTAGCTCTAACCGAAGGTGGCATCGTGTACAGCTGGGGCACCAGTAGCAATGGTGCATTAGCCCTTGGCAAGCGCATTCACGTAGCCCTAGAACCGGAACGTATTATTTTACCACAACTGGTACAGAACGTCCGAGAGGTGTACGCTGGACCGGACTGTACTATTCTCATCACCCGTCAGGGAGGCTGTTACTGCTGCGGAAGTAATGCTGGCAATCGGCTTGGTTTTGGACGAAAAGTTCCTGGCACCGCTACACTACGGCAGATCCATCTCGATGCCAAACGATCAAAAATACTGGCCGTCAGTGTGGCCGATACGCATGCCGCATTCCTTGTCGAAGGTGGCTTCTTGATTACTCTGGGCGATAATACCAGCGGACAGCGTGGTGCTGGTCATAAATGTGAGCTGATGCAACCGACGATCGTTCGTGAGTTGCAGTCCCGATACGTTTTGGTGAGTTGCATACTGCGGTTGGTGAAATGGGTAGGATAATGTGACATTTCGACCATCTTTGCAGAACGTGAAATGCAGTCAAACGTACACCGTTGCCACCACGGACGATAATTGTGTCGTAGTCTGGGGAACGCGCATCGGTACACCGGATGGCAATGAAGATTCCAGTGGATCCGTTGGAAGAAACAGTAATGATCAGGTAAAAATGGAAGAATCGGTGCCTTGTTGCCGTTAGAGACGTCTTATTTTACTTGTTTCGCCTAATCATTTAGTTCAATCTTTACTTTTCCTCATTGCACAAGGCTGATCGCGCAATTTTGTCATGCAAATTTTCTGACTAACACATATACATTAACAACATTTTTTCAATCATTTTGCTGCATCTCGGCAGAGACCTTCGTTGGCTACGGTTGCAAACAGCACGACGGCGCTAGCGAACATCTTATCCTCTCTCTACAAACACGAGACCATACTCGATCCGGCAGACGTACTGGCGTAAGTACGAGCACCTGCAACCAGGATACACTCGTTGTTTTACACCAATGTCACAGGCACGTGTTTGGCTCTTTAATGACACGCTATCTGATATTTTTTTTTACTTTCGTTTAATGCATATGATTTATTTGTTTAATTGATTATAACACCCTGCTTGTAGCTTCTCAGTAAGAATTTTTGCTCAATAAGTACTCTAGAACGACGCGGGATCTCAAACACTCAGTCTCCATCTGTATGTTTGGTCAAGTGTTTAAAAACAGGGACATTTGTGTGTGCGAAGAGTGTGCAAAAAACCGAAAAAAAAGGAACACACGCCTTTGCCGTCGTTCTGGATCATTCGTATGTTGGAAGAAGCGACTACGCCTATCTACTACAAGTAGTATATAAACACATCCTCAGTGCTCGAAAAATTACTTTCAAATCAGTGCTCCACAGTGTAACGACGTTAGTGCAACAACTTCCAGAAAAGATGTTCCGCAACTTGATCGTTCTCGTGTTTGTGCTTTCCACGCTGATGTGTGTCTACGGTAAGCGATGACGATAAATCTCAGACTCCGTTGTAGGGCAGCTAATGAACGACATTTTTTTTCTTCAGCCCAAACAACATCAGCCCCAAAGCCAACTAAAGCACCGGTTTGCAGGCGAGGCGAAGTGTACAAACAATGTGGTAGCGCTTGTGCGGAGGCGAAATGTGGAAACAAAAAAGCAACGTGCAAGCCTATGTGCACTCCTGGATGTTACTGCGCGGATGATTATGCACGTAACGCTAACAAAGTATGTGTGCCACGAAATATGTGCCAATACAAAAACTTTGGCGGTTAAAGAACTGAACTGTACCAAATAAAGTAAAGTTACTTTCATTTAAATATTGCGCGTGCGACTAATCGTTAAATGATCGAATCACATTAAGTTTTAACTATATTTCAACACCTTCGTTTAAGGTGAGTATAGGCCGACATTAGATCGTTTTACTGTAGTGAGTAGATCAGTATGATCATCAAATAGGAGTAGAAATACTAATCATCAATGAGTTTTGGCATTATATAGAACATATACAATACTAACAAAGAAATATCCTAGAATGGAGCAACTTCATGAGTTTTACGGAGGTCGAATATTGCCCACAAAATATTCTCCCTGTTACTACAAGATCAACTTGTCCCTTTCGTTCAAGATATATTTGTAAACTATCAGAGAGAATGCAAAAACGGGTTCTCCAACCGGTTGAAGAAGATCAACATATTCAATCGTACCATCACGTCATTGATTTTAAGGTTGCTTGTGATAGTATAACTAGAGTAGAACTATACGACCCAATCAGCTATTTTTAAACCTCTGTTTAAAACTGTTTTTAAACCTGGTCAAACATACCCAACTTGTACGAAGGACAATGATCAACGTCACAAGTCAGATGATGGTGACTCTTAAGGTTCTTGGCTAAGTCAAAAGAGTAGACTAGATTCTGTACTTTTCAACCCAACAATAGAGACGGCCATCCGTGATATTGAGATGAAAACTTCAGAAACCATATTCTATAAGTTAATCCAGATGATAATTAACTTGGATACTTGATTGACGGTCAACGGTGCTCAACCGTGAGCCTTTCTAGAAGACTCCTACCCGCAGACTCCGAAGTCGTGAATATGGAGCGAGTTAGCAAGTATGTATGTAAAGTATGTGATTTACATTGTACTCAAATTTTTATTCAAATTTTTATTTTTATTCATATTAAAATTTACAGCATACGACTTGTCGCTTCCACAAAAAAAGCATATCGCTAACCATCTCCAATTAATTCAATGAAATAAGGCAGCACTACCATGCTTATAAGTTTTCTGCTGGCGTTCCACTTTATTTTAAACCTTCCCTCATACAACAATCCACTTTTCGGGGTGTTTTTCTATTCGCAAACTTGAATGAAATGTGTGTATCATAAACACATTAACAGTTTAATTAATGTTTCACAACAATAAAAAACACTCAAAATGGGTCAAAATATTCAGTCGTGGTTTTACGGAAATACGTTCTATATTTGTACAAGTGTATTCAAATAATCTTATTTGGAGCATCATTCACAACGAGTAGTATATAAGAAGCCGCGAAATGTGCGTTTATATCACCATTTCAGTAACGGAACGGTTGCCACATTTCTCTGTTGTCACAGAGAGCCAATATGTGGCAGTATTATGACCCAGAATTGTACACAACAATGTCGAGTTGGATGTTATTGTATGGATGGTTATGCACGCAACAAGAAGGGCGGTTTGATGCGTTCCTTTTAAAATGGCTACAAAATGTGTGAATCCTTCCAATTGTTACGCCATTGCAAAATGTGTTTAAGTTCCCTGCAATCAAATAAACCTATTCCACGCTTAAAAGTCTCCTTTCTCTTCTTATGCTTTTTCTTGATGTTGGGACGGCCTGTTGGGACATGTATGCCGTAGCTGGCTTACTGAACTTAATTTTATTTATTTGTTGCGGAAAAATGGAATGAATGAGATTTAGATATTGTTGCTACTGCACCAACGAAGTTGCTCCATAACTATCACTAAATGAGCAAACCATAGTCTTTAAACTAGTAATCGATTGTAATCCCATTTTTGAACGATTTATTTTGTACCAATTACTACAAGTTCGTTTCGCATGACGCATCCACTAATCTCTATTTACCATCGATAACACTTTAAATGAGAACATTGAGACTTCTTACCTAACGGTTACAATAACAAAATTGTTTGAGCTTGCGGAATTGAAGCTTATTGATGCTCAAAAGATGTGATGGTAACATATTACAAAGCGATCCATCTACGTGGTCGTGTATGCGGTTGCATACCATGTAGGCGCTTAAGAACTGACGGAGGAGTTATATCGCAGTTCGAGGCACTTTTTAAATAAACTTTCATTTATTTAATGAATAAAATAATATGGTACTAGTACTATTTTTTACTATTTTATTTTTTTTTATTAGTAATGAACGGCTAGGTATAGCTGTTTTTATACTTCTTATAGTATTTTTTAAAAATATACGCCAAAAATATACTATTTCAAAGTTCACAGTACTGTTACTGTACTTGAATATTTATAAGAATTTATAGTTCTTTATATTCTACTTTGTACTACCGGTTAGTTTAGATCAAACAAATGAATCAGCTTATTTAAGGAACAGTAATAATTAAATAGTGGGGGCGGCTCGGTGGTGTATTTGGAAACGGCGCTAGTCCCTACCACGACCGGACCGGGTTCAAATCCCATCCGGACCGTTCCCCCGTAGTGAGCACTGACTATGCAACTACGTGGTATCTAATAGTCTAGTAAGCCATTTGATGGCCGGCATGACCTGGTAGGTCGTTAAGCCAAAGAGAGAGAGTAATAATTAAATGGTAATTAATCTTTATTGATCTAACCGAATCTATTACTAACACCATTCCATGGAAGTCTTCCAAGCGAAAACAAATTCCGCGATCAAGTAAATTGATCAAAAACATTAAATTGCATATCCTCCGGCGAAGTAAACAAACTGCCAGTGTTCAATACAGTAACTCTTCGACGTACTATACTTATACCTATTTTTCTTCCCTTATCAAATAAATAGGAATAATCCCCAAATTTTGTTTGGAACATGCTACACACATGTATACGCGCTGGCTCTTAAATACCCCTTCAGTCTTTGCACAGGTGTATCCACATATACCCGTCTTCTGGATTGTTTACTTCCGAGAATTGCAAGAACAGCAATGTCTCTCTAGATCATTTAGTATATAAGAGGGCTAGTAGTATTTTGGAAAAACATCATTTGAAATTTCGCAACAATTCATTCTGCAACGCAAAACTTTCAAACATGTTACACAGGCTCCTGATTCTTACTGCATTGCTTTCAATGCACCTACTGCTCCTTAATGGTAAGTACAATGGAAAACCAGACTTGTAATACAGTTCACGATTTTAACTCTAATGTTCTAACCAAACCTAGCGCAAACTCCTGTACCCGAAATCAAGAGACCACCCTGTAGGCGGAACGAATCGTTTGCCTATTGCGGCAGTAGGTGTATGGAACCGAAATGCAATAATCGTTTATTCCCATTTTGTCTAAAAATATGTCGATCTGGATGTTATTGCATTACTGGCTATGCACGCAACCTGCAGGGTGTCTGTGTGCCATACACACGATCTTCTGTCTGCAATAAATCCAATATAACTTCCGATTGTGCGATCATTGCAAAATGTGCTTAAATAAAACTAAGTGACCCGTAACTAAGGTAGCACCTGGTTTTGTTATTAAACGACTTATGAAGGTTATCTCTTTCGGATCTATTCCCATTACGTCAATGTTTACAGATTGAAATAATGTTTTACTTCGAAGGACAGGTCC
>CM032178.1:38509863-38589422 GCA_018908115.1 Anopheles rivulorum | reverse complement strand
CATATCTGCTGATGAGCGCATGGCCACTTCTTATTCAATTTTGAGCATAAACCTAGCTCTCTTTTACCTTAAAAAGGTAAAAAAATGTGCTTTGAACATTACTAATTAATCGGTGTGAGTACCTCCTAAAACAATTAACGGAAGCAATGCACATCTGCTGAATTGTTGGCAGAAATCCCCCAACAAAAGAAACAAAACAAATCTTACAAGCAGCAGGTATAGGAATTGGCCCTGGATGGGTCAGCAGCTGTCTGACGATTGTAGACAATTTTCTCTATTTCTACCCTGGCTGGAATGCTTTACAATGTCGGACAGCAGACCAGGTGCAGTTTCCTTTAACACTGAAGTGTTAAACGTGTACGGTTTCTCTCCGCAAATACGGTTTTCGTACAATGAGGCGCTTGTTAGGCATGTTTGCAGTGTGTGCAGTAATTGCTCTTCGCTAATTTCAAACTATACCATACAGTGGTTGAATGTTGCTTTCTCTTTTTAATCATAGATTATTTAATTTCCCTTAAAAATATAGTTAAAATTAAAAATTTATCATTAAACAAAATCAGCATAAAAACAATCACTGGTGATTAAAATCAAATCAGTCGATGCAAATGGATTTGAATTTGGTGATTTGGGGTTTTTTTTATTGACTGAATTTGAATTTATTGGCGGGTCTTGAGTATGTGTGCCGTACATAAAACCTCTGCTATGTAAATTATCTAAATTATTAGTTAATCGAAAAGTCGTACCCTTTCGAGGTTCGAACCTAGATTCGGTCATATTGTTGCATCGTGCATTATCCGGCTTAGCTGTGTGGCCAGCCTATTGATAAAAGATTATATTGTGATTTAGATAACATTAAACCTACGAATAATTTAATCATAAGCGGATATAAAATTATAAATTTGTTTTTAATAATTTAGACGCACCACGTGCAATATAATTTAGCAGAGAAACTATTAAAAATTAATTGTATCTTGTTTTTATTGCTACAAGAATTTATAATTGATCAGTGCCTAAAACGGGAACCGATCATTACGTGCATTACGCATCAATAAATTCCTCGAGTAAAATTACTTCTCATCTGCAAAATTGTTATTGTGCTCAATAGCGCCTCGTACCGTTGCATCACATTTCATCAATCGACTCAGTGCAATCTAACGCTGTAGTAAACTAATCGCACAAAGCATTCCCAGTCCGGTATAACCCTTACAATGCCGGCACATACGTGGCCTATATATAGCACCTTAACACTTTGCGTACTTTCCTTACCGTGCGCGGAAAGGCGCTTGTAAAAACGATCATTACCGTTTGCGGTAACGGTGGCGAAGAAGAAAGCAAGAGTGAGAGTAGTGGTGCGGCCATGATCGCTGTCATTGATCTTTTCGCGAGCACTCCTTTCGGTGTGTAATTGTTTTATTTTTATTTTCTTTCACCGTATCTTACCCTAACCGTCATCCGGTGCGGTGTGATAATGGCGCCTTCTCGGTGGTTTTAGCGTACCGTGTTCGACAAAATTAACAATCGGCGCACGCTGGCGGCATTTGGCGAGCGCAGGAGAAATGGTTTTCTCCTTTCACCATGCACCATCCGGTTTACCATACATTCCATACCTTATGGTGCTGTCGAGTTCCGTCCCGAAATGGCATTTCTTTCTATTTTAATTTTAAACAAATTTTGTTGATCTTCAGCAAAACAAAAGATCATATTTTATCGATCTGAAAGGTCCATCTTTGAGTGTTAGCAACTGAGACGGAAATGGATTTCGAATCGATCGGATTGCATTGTTCCACAGATAAAGTAAAACGGTTTGCTGCCGGTACCAAACACATTTCGCTCGCAACATTAACTAGCTGGCCAGTCTGCCGTCGATAGAGCCATTTGTATGCATCCGAGTTACCCTGGGAGCTGCAGAGTGGTATCACTACTTGGTATCCACGTGATCCACCGCTAACCACACCAAGACAGTGTCCTTCGCGAGTGATCTCACCACCCTTCCGATGGAACCAAATCTGTTGTCCTCCCAGCCCGTGACAATGAAGCAACGCTAAGGAACGATCACGCATTGGCCAGGTAAGACAGAGGCTGCCGGATTGGTTCTCGTTCCGTATCCAACCCATCGCTTGGGCTTCAGATGGATCATCCTGCTCGGGAAAGACATGCTGCAGATACCACCGAAACGATCGACACCCCAACCGGTTGCGAAGAAGTCGACGTTCGTTAAGGTTCACATCTTCAGATTTGTGGGCAGTTAAGAGTGTCCGATAATCCGGATGCAATCGGTAGAGAAACTCTGCATACTCATCCATCCAAACTTTAGCCACGCGAAGACTATTGCTCATCGTTTGTTCCCGCTCCTTGGTGTAGCTCTTGTTGGGGAAAGATTGATGAAAAAGATTTGAAATGCTTAAATTATCTTCTACTATGGTTCTGGTCTTACTCCAATGTAAGGATGGTTTCGTTTCTGAATGTGAGCAACATGCGAACAGGACACTTCTTTGATTGTTCCACCACACATCCACACCTTGAACGATAGCTCCATATTTTCACCACCGTATATCTGCAACCCTGGATCATACCAACCGAGCTGGGCGAAAAATTCCTTCTCAATGCAGAATAATCCACCAGCCATGACCGGACTTTCGAAAGGTTCCAGCGGGTTCTGTGGTGGTGATTAAATATTAAGTACTGCTTTTGGGGACGTTGTTCTAACTCACCTCCGGCGTTGATTGATATCGATCATACCGTGGTCGCCATTGAAAGCTGAGATTCCAATCAAATGCTCCGTAAAGTCCGCTAGAAGGGCCAACCTGCAGAGCCAGTGTCGTCTCATTGAGCCAATCGATTTTGGGTACTGCGACGACGTTCCTCCCACTATCGTCCCGATTGACTACAAGTTCTAGTAAAGGTTCCAACCACCCGGTCAGACACTCACAGTGCGCATCGAGAAATAGCAAGTGTTCGGCAGAGGCACGTTTCGCACCAAAAATTCTTGCTTTAATCAAACCGAGTCTTTTTGGTGTGCGCAGAATTCGTACCTTGCCACTGTAGGGCAGGAAGTAATCGTCCAAGAACGTTTTGAGCTGCACTAAAGGCGAAGAGAAGAGTTGTGTAGATGTATAGTTGAGAAAGTTCCAAAAGCACCAAACTTCTTACCCAAGCTCGACCAATCATCGATCAGTAGGATCTCTCGAATAAGCTCCGGAGGGGTCCGGTTTAATACCGAGTGTACTGTTCTCAGTAACACCGAGAGAGCTTCATCGTAGAACACGATGATCACGGATACCGGTGGCAACACTAACGGCTGATGTCTATTCCGACGACACCAAGGATCGCGCACGTCCGGTAGCTCTCGTCGAATGGAGATCAGATCAGAAACAAATTGATTGTAACCCTGCCGTTGCCATCCGAGTGCTATCTGTTCCTGCACTCTCTCTGGTACTTGTCCTCGGTTCTGTGGAATTATTACCGGTTCGCCCATATGCCCTGGAGCGTGCACATTTACACCCGAAAACACTTGATTGCGTTTATGCTGAAGTAACTCCTGTTGGTCGAACACTGCACGAGAATATTGATGAACAATCAGCACCAGAGCGGTGGCCAGTAGAATTAGTAGTATACATTCTGGCCTGCAACCTGGCTGCAGGCTGTGCCGTATCGATCGCTGTTATATATGGATGAAATGAAATTCTTTTACAAGCTTTGCAATTTACAAATTCTTCCGTTACTAACCCTCATTTTGGAGATGGTCGTTTCGTGTAGACAGCTCGAATTATCAAACTGTTTCTATTCTATTTCTTCGAGAAACGCAACACGCACTACGTTTGCAAAGGAATCGGTTAGACTGGAGCATCCAAGTTGGAATCGTTTTTCATGCGACCCTCCGACGCTTACGAGTAAATGTTTTAGTAGGAAAAAAAGAGCAATCTGATAAAGTTCAAATGCATGTAATTTATACGTTTCTTGTCATTCTCTTATCTGGAATGTATGGGAACGTGTAGTTTATTTTTGCAGTCTTTGCCTCTCTAGTATCGGATTCATGGGCAAAATTATTTTGTGAATCGCTCATTTCGTCGTATCTTCGATGCTTTTACGCTTTTAGATGTTAGGGGAATAGCTAATGGTTTGCATAACAATAGAATAAAATATCTCGTGAATGAATTCTTGGTCGGTCGGAAAGCTTTTGATTAAATACCTCAATATTTTTCAACATTGACCGGAAATAGATAGCCTATAAAGTTTGTACAATAGCACAAATGTTCATTGTATAGTTGGAATGTGTACAGGTGCTAAACGTCGTTCGCTTAGCTGCGATGATATCGTTGAACATAACGCTTATCACTATTTACCACAACGTGTGCCCTCGTGCCACTTTGCAACAGTGTCCACAAGCAGCGCTTCCATTCTACCTTGAACGTTTGATGTGTGCGAACTTCGCTAAAGGGTTGCGAACTGAAGTGTAGTACGTAATACCATTCTTGGCACCATGCACACCACCTGCACCACATAAAATCGATCGATTTTCGTGACGTCACACGTGAGAAGGAGCGATAAAGCAAATAGTATGTATTTTTTATAATACTTCTGTTTACACACGTCACTACCACTGTACTAGGGCAGGACAAGGTGTATAAAACCGTCTCAAGCAGACGCATGCAAGCAGGTTTATTGTTTATTTACGATACTTTTGAAATGTTTCGGCTGTCTTGAGTAAATGTAAACAAACCGCGTCGTTCATCGTCATGGTGTGGCAGGCTTAAAGTAAAAGAAAAAAACACTACTCAACGGAACTGTAATATTTAGTTTACTACGACGGGGTTTTCGGTGAGACAGCCGCCATGTACGTTATGATGCTCTGTGTTCTTTGTTTTGTAAACATTGGTCACATGCGATCAGCTGGACATGCGAGACTGTAAACCTGTACTGCCAGCTAGTGCTTTGTGTTTTACTTTGCACTATATACGCTTGCAACTGATGGAAGTTGATTAAATTGTTTTTAGATACAGGAAAGAGATATGCGTAATTGTTAGACCATTTCATTGTGCTTGTAGGCGATTGATCCTTAGATTGTGCTGTTTTAGTTTTTGCTAAATGGTGTAAACTTTTATCAATGGTGTTTTGGTGCCGTGACCGGGAATAAACATTATTTCAACGCTAAAAAATCGCTTTTTAGATGTGTAAAAATATGCTTAAGGAACAAATATTTAACTCATTTCAGATCAAAATTGCCTTTAACGCATTTGCGCAATATTTGTTCCATCCCCTACTTGAAGTCTATTTACCCTCACCCTTGTTCAGTCTTGTTGCTCTTTGTATGCCACAAGGCATTGCACAAACGCAGAGACCATTAGAATGTCGCAAGTACAGCAGCTTCCGGTTTGACACGCAGCATTTTTCTTTTGTGCCCCTGTTCAAAGACCAGTGCGTAACGTAACTGAGGCGAAATATGTAAAGTCGTAGCACGAACATACGTAGCGTGTTGGATTTTCCATGTTGTAAATTTTGGTTTGGTGTACACTTTAGTTTATTTTATATCTGATTACGCTTTTGTTCTGATGCATCGTACAAATAAAAAGGTACAAAAATATTACCATTTAAGGAAGTAAACAAAGGGATTCTTATCGTCCCTTATTCGCGACAGCGCAGCGCAACAATTGTCTACCGCTTTTGGAACAATCTCAAATCTCTCTATGTATTTTTAAACAGTCTACCCTAACTTTTGGCATCAAAACTTATGCTTCCGATTTAGTCCGCCCCAATGGACCTGAGGTCAATGTTTCGGGGCAGCGCGATTAAACTTTGGCCAACCAGCGTGACACATGCGCGACATTCAGCTGCTGGCAAACGAAAGCGAAACACGCTGTACGCGCTCTCTGCTGTTTGTTTGTAGTTAATCTTCTCGCACGCAATTTCTACTTGGGCTCGCTTCGGCAGACACACTTATCATTTACCCGCGTGGCCGTTGTTTCGCTTGTTCCGTGCTTTGTTTGCTAGTTGCATGCTGTGTGTAGCTGCTAAACAAAACAGAAACACTAGTGCTCAGACGCAAACGCGTTAAGAAACAGCACCGACATGCATCTGTAGATTTAGTAAAATAAAACATGAAGAAAAAAAGGATAAACAAATGCATAACAGAAGTGCATTCCTTCGCAACAACCCATTCGCTCGTGGCTTCGTGAACGTTGGATGATTTGGTTAGCTTTTCGTGTCCACGTCCATCTGTACGATTGCATTTCCATCTTTCCGGGGGTGTATTGCATGACTTATGATGTTGGCCGTTTTCTTCTGGAGTAAAAGTGGGGGACTCATATTTTTGGTTTGCGTGCACAATAATTTTTGCCTGGAAATCGTTTACATGCAAGCATGCAACACTACCGTGCAGTGAAAAAGATTTATGAATGGTTGTAGCAACGAGTAGAGAGTGAGAGATAGTGAGAAAGATAGGGTGCGAGAAACATGCATTTGATGTTTTATTTTTAGCTGCCAGTTGGAAATTCAGATTCGATTGGAATCGCTTGTTGTTATTGCTGTTTTGCATTTCTGCTCCCTGTGTCACTACCGGCTGCAGGTGAATAACCTTTGGTAGAGAGTTTTATGGGCAGTTTTTTTCTTCTTTTTTAAGCAACTATGGAGCTTTTTTTTGAGTGCAAAATATATTTAATTTTCTTTTCGATTTCTTTTTGATGAAATTTTATTATGCGTGTTTAGATCATGCTGGAATGTTTTTAGGAAACATTTTTTATAAGAACCATATTTCTCTACTTATTGATGATCGTTTCGGAAAAAATTACATTCAGCTTGTATGTAATGCTATGATCTAACATTCTTATCATCTTCCAAGAAAATGGCATGTGTGATTTATGTGAGCATTATGTAAAATTTTGAGACATAAATGCGTAATATGGGTTATCACATCACCGTTCGTCTGTCACATTTGTGTTCCTTATCACTGTCCGATTAAATCGAGCCAATTAAACTGACTGACCTGTCGGTTTTACGTAGTTAATAGCTTCAATTCTCTTTGGCATGGTATGGATCTCTTGAATAAGCTATGCAAATTACTTATAAATATATAAGATGCGCTACTTTGCATTCAATTAAATCTACTTACATGCAGGATGTGAATGTCCAGTCTAATTTCTATGTCTATTAGTATTCAGTAGAAGGTTTTGATGGCATACTCAATTTTCTGTCATGACTAAGAAGCGGCTCCAGTACGTCTGAAAGTCGGCGGATACGATTAACTATTCATGTCTCCCAAAAAACAAAACAGCAATATGAAACGTTCATGGTCCGTACACTAAGAACAAATTTCATTTGTCAAACAGGCTTTAAGGCAATCGGACCCATTCCAATACAACAATAGTGAAACCCTATAACCTTTGTCGAATCGAGTAAATCGTCAAACAACTCATACATCTTCTGACATAAATAAAACATTATCTTCCGAACGGTAATAAAACACACCTTGTCTATATGCGCTGGGTCGCTTGCTATGCAAACAAATCATAATGTGCCACCCATCTTCTCCCATGGCACACGAACTCGTGATTTTGGGCAATCCAATATCCAACAGCATTTTCCGCTAGACGACGAATTGTAAGGAATGGCATGACGATGTGAGACTTTTTTTTTCGGTGGCCAGTTACTGTTCTGCTCAAATATTTGTTATGCCATGTTATGCCAGACGAACGCCAGGTCTAGACAGATTGCAGACAGAATTGTTTGTTCAAAGCACCAAAAAAAGTCAACGTTAACGTGGGGAAGATAAATATTTTGAATTATTAACAGATTTATTTACTTATGCGTAGGATTAGTATTTGAATGGAAATTATTCAAATTTTTATTTTAATATGGTAACGCAGCATTGACGATTAAACGCTCTTATTTGTTTACTCAACTATTCGATACGCTCTGATAACCGTTTGAGTAATTGTAATTGGCAAACGTTTAACAAAATCGATCTTCCAACAGTCCCACAATAGCTTCAGTCAGTTTTTCCAGTTTGTTGGGCAGCATAATAGCATAGTTTAATTTGCGTTTCTGCATTGTACTGCATTAAAGAGATCGAGATTATATCGTTGTCGGTGACTGATCATGCAAAAAAAAAATACGAGCACTTCCGTTAGCATAGAGGCCACCGAGAAGAAGAGCATCGGCAACAACAAATCAGTGGTGGTTTTTTTCCCGTTACATTAACTGGTTTTTAATGCAGTAAAAACAGGCTTTTTTTAGTGAAACATGATTTGCTTAAACAGTTGCAAAAAGTCAACATAAAACAGCTTGGATAAAGTTCTAACCGATGGTAAACGTGGCTAAGATATTCTTGATAATCCGATAGAAATATTCAGTAAATAGTAACACACATTCGAGCTACAGGTATGCTCGTATTGGAAAAGAGAAAATCCCTGCAATATGTGTAATCAATGTTGCTGCACCGGCTTATGGGGGCAACTGGAACCGAAAATAGCAACTGGAACACCTAACCTACAGACCCTTACCACACGCATATGGAGTGGAACTGTCGCGTAAAACCCGTCATCGCCATTGGCACGATGCTGGTGTAGCCTGTTTGTGTGCGGTTTTATGGATGAAGAATGCATGCAGTCCCCAATAAACTGCGGGCCGCAACACTGAAAAGATGGAGCTTACTTGGAAAGTTGTGGCGAGATCACTCCGGATGATGGGGGATCATTGCACTCTGGGTGAAATGATTGTGCAATTGGTGTGATCGATTTTCAATTTGGTTTTAACTGGGTGGCAATAAATTTTGTTCACGCTGATTGCTATACTCACGGTAGTATTTATAGGAAAACAATAAAAATCGTAAATGAAGTACGATAAAACAAAACTATTAAATTTCTCAGTTCTTTCAATTCGATTCACTAATAAATGTTGAAAAATATATGTTTGACTTTGTTTTGCAGATCTTTATGTTACTGTTCCTGTTGCTTTATCTTGGAAGTTACGCACTGATCAATCGCTTCCGGCGGCGTGATCGGGATGATTTGTTTGCTACTGACGATGACGAAATTACAGTGTACCGGATTAGGTAAGTTATTAGTGTTTTGTAACTTTTTGCGGGCAAATATTAAGTTAAGAATAATCAAACTTTATCATCTGTTATAACCCATTTTTTTGGTTCGTTGAAATGATTAAAACTTGTAGTTTATGCAAGTAATGATACATTAACTGTGTTCTTGTCTGTTGTTGATGTCAACTGTTTGCATTGCTTCGCGCTCGTTAAAACCTTCCCATGGAGCGATTCGTTATTCGTAATGCACATTTGCATGCATTCTACTTGACAATAAACCAATCCCATCAAGCCCCGACTCGTGCCCACCATTGTTCCGCATCGCTAACTATTTTTAACATATTCTTTTGTCTTTTATGCTACGCTCGGTATTACGCTGCACCCATAGCTTATGGTTATGCACCTTCTCCCTGGCCGTGGCAGTAGGTGCCGCCCTGCTGCTCCCCATCTCGATCGCAAGCAACGAGGTGCTCATCCTGTACCCCAACAGCTACTACGTGAAATGGTTGAATAGCTCGCTAATACAAGGTACGTCGTAGGGGCTGCAAAAACCAACCCCCAAAACTTTGAACCCCACTGACTTATCGTTCATCCCACTGACTAATGCCTCAATTCTTTTGTTCCTGTGTGTTTTTTTTTTTTTGTTGTTGTACAGGGCTCTGGAACTACGTATTTCTGTTCTCGAATCTGGCGTTGTTTGTGCTGCTGCCCTTTACCTATCTGTTTACGGAGTCATCCGGCTTTAGCGGTCACAAGAAGGGCATTATGGCGCGGGTGTACGAAACGTTTACCGTCTTTTCTTTGCTTGCTTTCATCGTGTTTGCCACAACGTACATCATTTCCGCCCTGCGCGATCCGGACAGGAACACATTTCAGGCACTGTTCAGTAAGTGTTGCTTATTTGCTGTACGATTTGCACTGTCATCTATCTGATTGTTCATTCCGAATGTTGTTTTCTATTTTCATGTCAAACTCCAATTCTCTCCAGATTTAGCCAGATGCCATTTGCCATTTTTGTACTCGTGTGTGTCCTTTTTAGGTGTACTGTTACTATTAGGTAAGTGATGTCGTGTTCCGTACTGTTAATCAATTTAACGTTTTTTTCAGCTATTCTGTTGATGCATCCCTCGAGAAGCTTTGTTATGCTACACAGCGCATGTAATCGACACATCTTGCCAACAATTGTAAACCGCAACCGTAATATCTTATGCAAGAATGTAACAGAATATATTCTATTGGTGTCAGATGTCAGTTCACTCAGCTGGAATTGACGGCATGTGCGGTTCCTATCCTATTCCTGTCCTGTCAAGCATCAAAAGAGTATTTTTCATTTGTTTTCTAAAATATTTCTGTTTCATTTGAATGGTGCTGTTTTATTTAATGCATTTGAAGTATAAATTCTTCATTGTAAACGAAATATCAAGCGCAAAACAGTGTATTTTAGCAGTTCATCGTTCTATAGCATGCAACTGCACAATCCATCTCAGACAATCCATCATAGACAATAACGTTTGTTGACAAAATGGAAACCATTCTGCTGTGGTTCTATCAAATTCTAAACCATGCCTTTTGTCAGTTGTCTTGCCTTGGTTACCCAACCAGCGGTGATGGATTTGTACAGCAATGGGACGCCCTGTCTGTCGATACGGATACGGTAGCGTAACAAAGTTTAATCAATAAACATGTAAACAAAACGCGCATCAACCGCAAAAACCACTCTGTCGGTAGACGATTCATCAAAATCCAAACGAAGGTTCCTTCCTGCAGCCGGAAGTAGTGTGTGCAAAAAAAAAATAAATTAGTTTTACCTCCTTCGTCAGTTTGCTCGGTTGCAGATTAAGAGCGCCGCAGTGCAGAGTACGGAATAATGCAACACAAATTGTACCACGGTTGGTTCACTGGAAGTTTTCACAAATGCGATGTTTTATTGTGGAGCTAATATGCGGAAGATCCGGGACCTTCCGGGGAATGATAGTTTTATTTCTAACCTTCCGACAGTTCACCGGATGAAGTGGATTGTACGTCGTCCATGGGCAAAGGTTTCGTGGCAAATCGATCCTGGGACATTGCACCGGATGCTTGATCTGTGGATGCACCCGTGTGCTCAGCACCGGTCACTCCCGTTTGATCGTCGCTCACAACCACCGTCGCCGCTGATCTGCCCTCGATTTCACGCACAATACGATCGATGTACGGTAGTTCACGGGGATTGTGCTTCCGCGCTTCGGCGACACTTTTCTCGTACGCCTTCATCTCCCCAAGTCTGTAATAGCCTTGGGCTCGGAAAATCCACGAACGTAAATTTTTCTCATCCAGCTTGCTCAGTACAAAGTCACAATCGATGATCGCACGCTTGTACAGCTCAATCCGGATGTAGGCCAACGCACGATTGTTGTACAGTATTGGGCTGTCCCGGATCTGATCGATTGCCTTCGAGTACATGTTGATCGCTTGTTCGTACTCGCCACGTCGAAAGGCTCGATTGCCGGCGCGACGTAATCCTTGGGCAACTTGTTCCCGCTCGCGACGTTCCGCCGCACGTCGGGCCGCATCGCGTTCAATTTCGGCCATAAAAGCATATTTGTCCTGCATTGGTTGCTCGAGCGGCGGATCGTCGGCTGTGTTGATAACCGTCCGCTCCTGATTGACGCGGACGATAAAGTTTTCCACGTTGGTTTCTTCCTTTCGCTTCGTGGCATTGTCGGTGCCAAGAAATCTGTGAAAATAAAGCCACAATGCGGTTGCGTCTTGAGACCGAAGGAACGCTTCCTAATGATGATTTCTTTACACCCCCTGTTTGCACTTACTGATCGGCGAACGCGACACCCATCTGCTCCTTGGCTTTGTCACCACTGGTCATTAGGTTGAGAATTCTCATTACTTCGTCCACCTTGCTTAAACCTGCCTCGAAAGCTTCTTCATCCTCTTTGGACATCATTTTGATGTCCAGTTTTTAATCGATGGGTTACAAAAAGGGAAATGCCTTAAGCACACTGTGCGTCACGAAAGAGACCCACCAGGCGCCTGGTTGGTTGCTAGTCGACTAACTGTAGTGCAAGGGTGGGTTTTCCCTGTGCTTCGCAATACGCGCTTGTTAACTACACAACATTCGCTTGTTGATTGGAAGCTACCGTCCAAGGACTACTAAATGCGAAGTTCGTCTCCGTAGCAACCGCCAAAGCCGTTGCTGGCGAATGTATTGTTTATTTCTACCGTTTGTCGTGCGAATCCTCCGAATGGAAATGGGATGCCCAAGTCAAAAAAGGACATTGTTCTGCGATGTTCTATTGCTAAATGAATTTAATTTCGCTTATTTTAAACAGTAAAATTACAAATAAATGAATGTTGTTTTTATTATTGTTCTATTTTCAGTTTGTACCCCAATGGGTTTCGTAAGACTGTTCGGTGTGGTGGGCCAAGTGCTGGTCAAACCAAACCTTTTGCGCGACGTGAATGAAGAATTCCACGCCTTCAACATTGAGGAGGCCACCGTTAAGCGTAAGTTGGCGAACGCCAACCTAAATATAGGTAAGACCCGAACCAAACATTTGTCCTATTGCTATGAACCATTTGCCGCTCGTCGTATATGCACTAATGTGTTTGTTGTTGTTTGTTTTCATCTTGCAGAGCTAAGGAGCGTTACAACGATAGACCTAACGCCTGCCAAACTTTGCTCCGGGCTAGACGATTTGTATCAAATCAAACCAGCCACTAATGGCAGTACGCATGAATCGGTCAAGCTGTTTCAAAGACTGAGAGAGCTAGAGTCTGAACGTAAAGTGCTAGGTATGTTCCGTCACATGCAGCAACTGTTTCCGGTTTCTGTTGTGTTTAAATTAAACTTTCTCATTCTCCTCTTCCTACCAGACAAGCAACGCAGCTCTTCAGCACTTCAGAGGAATCTGGTCTATCCGATAGCGATGCTGCTATTGTTGATTCTCACCGGCATTACGGTCCTGTTGGTCGTGCAGAACACGCTGGAATTATTGATCGGTATCAAGGCAGTGCCACTAAGCACCAGGGTAAGGAAAAACAATGGATGCAAAAGTTTCAAACCTATACTGAACCAGAAATGTTTCTTTTTACATTATTTACAGCAATTCACGCTTGGCATTACATCCCTATCAAAGTTGGGACCGTTGGGAGCCACGCTGGAGGTGTGTATCATCACCTACCTGGGTGTTACGTCTACCGTTGGGCTTTATACAATGCCTTTCATGCGCAATGTGCGGCCACAGCGGCGTAACACATCGCTAACACAGCTGATCGCAAACTGTGGCCTCGTGCTTATCCTTAGCTCAGCGCTGCCGCTTCTTGCACGCATTCTAGGTACGTGTTGAACACTCATAAACGTATGTTTACAAACCTTTGTTAATATTTTGCTTCCATCCAACAAAACAGGCATCACCAACTTCGATCTGCTCGGCGATTTTGGCCAGATCGAGTGGCTGGGCAACTTTTTGATCGTGTTGCTGTACAATGTGATCTTCGGGACGGCGGCTACGCTATGTCTGTTTAACAAGTTCACCGCTACCGTGAGGCGAGAGCTGTGCGCTCGGTTAGTGGAGAATTATTTCATCTTCCTTAGCTACCTTACGTTTATCATCAACTGAAGCGTCAATATGGCCGCGCTTTCTAACCGTTCGTACGCACAATGCAACGCGTATGATGCTTTCCAATCCACTGATTGCCATTGCCACTATAGGGCCCCGAATAATAGGGGTCCCCTATGTGGTTTCGATTTTGATGAGTATAGTGAAAAGAAAAAGCACACGCCACTAACTAGCACACTATTTCGTAGGATGCTTTTCGCTATCAGGCTGTACTTATTTTAGCTCATGAATCATTTGCATACACGCTATCGTATTCGTATTCGCTTGCCCGGGGAGAAGTATTTAATTTATCCATCGCCCAGCCCATGGGTTCGAGTAATTATTTATTAATTTGTTCATTTGTCCATCTAATATTTATCATATCTCATCGTTTGTGTATGTGTTTATTTCGTATGCGTTCGAAAACGGCTTCAATGCTAGCAATTAAAGCAATAATTCTTGATCCACGGCATAACGGTTCATCGTTTGCAATCGTCATAACACACGACAATGCAATGCATTTTAAAGCAACAAGCACACGTAATTTGCTTTTTTGTGTCGAAAAATAAGAAGATATTACTTCGATGAAGTTAGATTAACAATCTGCTTGTCACGCCGAAAATGAAAGCAAAAGCGTAGGGAAAATATGCTAAAGTTAGATAATTAACAAAAGATACAAGAACCATATCGTCATCCGCGCACAATTTAGGCTTAATATACTCATGATACACCCGCGATCATGTTCGGATGAGAGGAAAATTCCAACAATGGAGACGAATTCTAGTCTAGAATATGTGAGAGAAGACGGACGACAAGGAAAAGGTATTATCTGATATCGTCTAACATACCGTTGTCACTTTATCGACTGTTTTTTGCCAGAATAACTGAGATTATAGGACGTAATACATAGAAAGAGAGATAGGTAGAAAGTATCGACCAGGTTGATAACTTCCCAGAATATAGTAGCGCAGAATAATGAGCGTTTCGTTGTTCTGAAATTTTCATGCTTGTTAAGCAAGGGCGGCAAGGACAATAAATTATGTTGTTTAGAGTAAATTTTATTTGAAAATGTAGTAAATAAACAGTAATGCAGTACCATGCACCGTACAACAACAGTATGCTTTCGTAAATCGTACTTTAACACGTAACATGACTAAAATTAGTATGTTCAGCATTGTGCAATAACATCATCACTTTGTAGCTAAAGTATCCTTTTAATTGAAATTAACTAAACTATTCATTTTTAATGCTTCATTTCATCCTGTGTATAATTTTAACACATTCTTCTAACTGCTGTTTGTTTTTTTTCTCTTTCTCTCTTTGTCTTTCATTTCTTTTCCCTCTATCTGTACATGTACTGCATACCATCTTTACGTTTTTTTGATGATCATTAAAACACATATCGATCACATGTCGCGCAGGTTGAAAGCACTGTTTGACTACAGCAGTCATATCGAGCTGAGCATTTATCAGAACGCCAGTCAGCTGAACCATCTGCATCCGGCAGCCTGTCCGGTGTCACAGCATCCTCATACCAGCCACATCGTACAGCCGGTTGTAACCGTTACAAACGAACCCACCGGCCAAGATCAGCAACATATGATAACGGTAGAGAGTGGTTCGGCCACTACGACCGTGCATCATCGTCATCCTCATGCATCCATGACTGATGGGAACCACGGAAGCATTGCCAAAGAAGAACCGTCTCCTATGCATCTTACCAACGGGGTAGATCATGTGGATCACAAAAAGACACGCTAAGATGGGACAGGAATAGTACGTACTACGGGGACCAAAGCAAACCAACAGCAAAAAAAAATTGCCCCGTTTAAGGATAAGGCCACTAGTAGCCTGCTTATGCTGATCTGCTCTCGCGATATTTGAACCCTATTCACATCCAGTGACCATCAGTAAGATAAATTTAAGCGATAGCTTTAGTCTTCATCATTCATTTGCGCCATCCAACATGCTTTTTTAATTTTCTAAGCACAACAGTTTGTTTAAATCTGCCATTTCAGTGATATTATGCAAAGGAATATTATGTTTTGATGGCTGTTTTATTTGTGTTCTTTCCTTCCTTCGTTCGTCGTGTTTAGTTTTACGAGTGACAAAAGCTCATGAGTAGTTTAAAAAAAAACATATGCATAAGAACTAAGATCTTATCTTTACTTACAACGTGTGCCGAAAATTAAACGTACAGTTCTCTACTCAACAAGCGAGCAGCTTTAAAGATTCGTTTTTAAACAATTCCTCTGTGAATATCACACCACACCATTTAAAATGTTTTTATTTTTGCCCCCCGAAAAGGTAAGAAATTCCTGTATCCTTCCATACTGCATTTTAACTCTCGCACAAGCAATCCGTTTCGTTCGTTCCAAAACAAACGGTTAAAAATATATTTCATCCCTTGCACAGGGTAACGGAACAGATTTACAAACGCACCCAGAAAAGGGTAGGTAGCATGTTGACCTTGCTCTTGAACCAATGCTTTACCCCTTTGCGATACAATTCACGGTCAACTTTAACAGGTAGAAAAATTAAACGCATTTTTAAAATGACTGATTCGTTTTGTTTACCGATTGCCAAAGGGGTAGAACAACATAAACCATTTGTCTGTGTGTGTAGTAGTATTTCTTACCCTAGCTAAGGTGTTTTTAAATCATTTTATAAGACAATTTTTCGTATAGACAGCCCATATTTGTGTATTCTAAGTAAAGTTAAGTTTATAATAATTTAAAATACACTCATTGCTCTCCAGTATCCCCTAGGGTTTAACAGCCGGCATGTTAACTCGGTATGACGACAGGGTGTTTTTTGTTTGTTGTGTGTTTCAACCCCGTACCGATCGATGTGCGCCAGTGTATATGTGTGTTGATTTGATGAGTGCGTCACGAAATATGTTCCCCTTCATCATCATCATCATCGTCATCGTCGTCATTACCACCACCATAATACGCGATCTGACGCAGTTGCTCGCTACTCTCTCGGATTCTCCCGCGACTCTGGCGAGGAGAACGGTTCACCGTGGATCACGTTTTTCGTTATGTTTAATGCGCGCACGATGGAAAGTTATACGCAAGCACCGTTGTCACTAACACGCGTACCGTCGATCTGTCTCGTACCGTTTGCATTGCGTCGAATGTCGCAAGCAGATGGGATGTAAGAGCAAACAGACGCAAGGCAAGGAGGTGTGTTTTGCCGGTTAGCGCGGTGGATGGTGATGTTGGTGATGTTGGTGGTGATGATGATGATGATGATGACGGCACTGTAAGAGAGTACTGGCTTAAGCCCTTTTGAGCGGTGGTGGTCTCCCGCCACGAACACAGCCATGCATGGAAACATTGTAGGTAACCTCGACCGCGCACACACGGTACGTTTCGCACAGTACTTCATCTCACATTCTCTTTGTCTCTTTTATCGGTTCAGCTTGCAGGGTGGGCAGGTGTACATTCGCTCCGTCACGTCACGGAGCAACGCAGACGACATCGGTACGGTTTGTTGGTGTAGTGGTTAATGCGAGGGCCCCTTACCTTACCCATCATCAGCAGTTCAGCATCAGCAACGCTGGGAAAACATACAAGGGCCAGGTAGAGCGCTGTACGGGTATGTGAGCAGCGTGAAAGAGAACCAGTATCCCGGCAGGCGCACCAACCCAACCCGGTACGCACACCGATTGAGATTCCGCGCGTATCACATCGCTGCACAGTTGCTGGAGAGTTTAAACTGATTAGTCGCTTCAGTTGCGGTTGCTCCATCGTATCGGTGACGCGAAACCAGAACGACGACGCCAGTGCGTTACTGTAATCGAAACGAAGCGTACAGGGCAAGAACCAATTGTTATGTGATCATACAACCTGTCAGGTTCAGTGAACGCAAAGATCGTGTTTCTAGTCAGCAGTTTCTAACGCATCAAACCTACGAGCTACGCAAAGCTGCGTGCAAAGTGTCGTGTGACAAAGCGCGCTGTACGGTTACGTTGCTTTTTTATCGTCTTCCTTCGCGTCGGTACGTTCGTTGTTGCGCTCCCGTTCGCGTATTTTGCACGTGTTTGCCGGTGCTTCCGGTGGCAGCTGTTTCGTTTGCCAATTATAATCACCACACACCGGTATGGAGCAGCAGAAAGGCACCACCGGCCAATCGGTGGTGAGCCCCGATCAATCGAAGCTGTTCGCCGAAATAAAGCAGGAAATTAGCAACATCGATCCGTACGCGGAAACAATCGAACAGACGTACCATCTGCGAAAGTTCGCTGAACTGTTCCGGCGACGCATCACCAACGATCAGTTGCTTAGGTAAGTTGCTCACGTTTTACGCCATGATCTTAAAGACAGTGCAAAAGCATGCAGCATGCATCACGATCGCTCTTAACCTTTTGTGGCGTAAAATCTGAATGTTCCATTCAAGCGGTAGCGGCGGTTCTGCCGTTTAAAGGGGCCCAACCGGTAAAAAAGAGAAACAACAAAAACCTGTTTGTGACTAACTCCAACAACCCAACCCGAAGCCTAATAACAACGTGATCAGGCCCAGATACGCCTTCATTGTTATTGGCTGTATGGGAATGTTGGGATAGAGCGAGAGAAAAGAGAAAAAAACAAAGAAACAAGAGGCTTTAAATGCCACTTACGCTTTATCATCCAATCTACTTCAAATTTTAATGTATAGTTTGCATGCTGGATGTGGGAATAAAACAAAAAAACAGCAAAAAGCCAGATCGATAATAGGCCCAATTTATTCGCTCTTCCACTGCCCTAACACATACAACAGCTTCCCGAAAAGCCCCCAAAACAAGATGGAGGAAGTAGGGTGTCGCGATCACCACGGATCGGGCACCGTCCGCACTTCCTTCACCTGTCCTTCACAGAGGTTATGGTTGGAGATAGAAAACTCGCAACGCAGTGCACCAATACCACGAAAAACCGAATGCACTCTCGCTTAATGTTGCGTCTCATCTCGTCTCGTCTTTACCGGCATGTAATGTTTTCGTCCAGTGCCATCAGAAATTCATCCACAAGAATGTTGTTGATCGGTTGCAGAAGGCGTAGACGCTTTTTTTGGGTTATTTGTTCCAAAAACTTCCCCCCTTTTTTACGCACACAAATGCAAGGGTTGTTATTGTTTTGCTGTAAACTCTCACGGAAGCGCGCTTTTATTTTGTGTTGTGTAGTGGCGCGTTGTTTGTTTGCGTTGTCGAGTGGTTTGATAACACACAACTACACGCACGAGCGTAACGTGGTAAAAAAAAAAACAAATGCGGACAATCTCTTTTACGTTAGAATGTGGTAAAGCATGTGCGGTAGATAAATAAGAGTGGTAGAGATATAGATTTGTGTGCTTTTGTACGAGAATATCGTTTTTGGGTGTATGCTGTTTATACAGCACGTTTGAAGAGATGGTTCTAGGAAGTGGGAAGGATAATTTAATTCAACTTCTGTTTATGGAAAACTTCAGTGAAAAAGCTTCTCTAAAATACTAATGGCCTAGGTAAAGTCCTTTGAGATTTGTAATCTAAACCATCTGTTTGAAAACCATTCCCTCAAAATAAGAGTAGATAATATTTAAATTCACATCCCAATTCTGTTGCCAGCTGTCCATGTAGTTGATATTCCAATTCGGAGCGACATACCTGCATAAATCGCTTGCGTAAATGACACGCGCTACACAGCACGTGGACCATGTAGCTGTCGCACGTGTTTGGTATTGTTTCAAATTTTTGTATTATTTCTGCTCTCAAGGTTAGCCCGGCATGCTTCTAGAGTAGAGTTCTCTTTCATGCAAACATGTGCAATCGTTAAAGGTTAAAATGCTGCAGCTGCTTTTTCTAACTTTTTTAAACTTTAACAACATAATGGAGACGCCTGGTGGTAATTCGGTACATTCGGTCATAACTAATTTACTTTCTCTTTTGCTCTTTATTTCCCACTTCACAGTGATCTCTTTCTGGATCTCAACGAGGAGGCTCTATCAAATGGAAAGTTTGCCATACAGCTGGCGATCGTATTTGCGTCCCGGCAGCTAGCCGACGCATCGATATACGAAACGAAAATTCGTAACGCCATGATTGCGACGCTGCAGCAAAACTTTCTGGCCATCGAACGGTTGAAGCAGGAAAATGTGCATCGCTTCTACAACTCCGTTACGCTGCTCGGCGAGTACTACAACCGGAAGCGGGTGGCTTTTGGCAAGCGCATCCACATCTTGGGACAATCGTTGCTGCTGCTGTTAACTTCCGAGCTGGAGCAAGAAATCAATAAGTCCAACCAGCAACCAGCCACTTTTAGGTTAGATCCAGAGTTTGCTAAACTGGTGCTAGCACAGATCACGCTAAATGGTGAGGATGCGAAGCAGGAACACCGGAAGGAAATTAGCGATCTGCTTTACACGATGCGGAAGGCATTAATTGTCATACCGAATCTGTGCGCTAGGACGAAATCTTTCCTGCTGATGGCGCTTGATCTGTACCATGGGAATCTAGGCGAAGGACTGCTCGATAAGTTGTACGGCAAGTATCTAACAGAGCCAATTCCAGCTGCCGAGGAGAAACATGCAACCGATGTCTTGAACGGTGAGGTGCCAAAGGTGAATGGGGTTGAACCGGTTCAGCCAACGCACAATCAACAATCGGCTCCTGATGAAAAGAGGACAGAAAAGCAAGCAAAAAAGGCACCCATGAATGACCCTTCCGAACAGAAAGCTAAACCATCTAAATCGAGTACAGCAAATCGTTCGACCGGTGGAAGTAAAGCATCTAACCAGAACAGCACAACCAACGATAAAGAAAACAAACGTCGCTCAACGCAAACGAAGGTTGCGCAGGTGCAGAAAACTTCCCCAAAGACAACCACCGGCAGTCGGTCAATTCGTGTGCACGAGGATGGCAATATTGTGGCTACGATTACGCGTGACACACCAACCACACCGACGAAGAAAAACCCACCAGTCACAACGCAACCATCAAACGCAACCCGTTCGCCAACTACCACCAAGCAGAAACTTTCGCCACGTATGGAGAAGCTGGCAACACTGCCGAAGATCACCGTCACCAGTGCGACACCATCGCCGAAGCGGACACAAGACAAACATGCGCCCATTTCGCCCCGGCCCGTTCTTGGTCCATCGATAGCGAAACAAAAACCGCATCCACCACCGAAAAGTCCTACCCACAGTCGGGAGGGACAGTATGGATCGAAGAATATTCCACAAGTGCCTCGAACTCGTCACGATCGAAATGTTCGTGATCTTCCTAAAGGAACCACAAAGGAACTGACAGAATCGGGCAGTACAATTAATAAACCACGCATCGAAACGTTTACCCCCAACGAACATAGAAATGGTGATGATTTAAAGGTTACTGGTGCAGAACCCAACTCTCGGACGATAGAATTGCCTGCTCAAAATGGTCACCAGCAAACGGAGTTACTTGATTGGGGCATGCAATCCGAATCCGACCAAGAAACGGTGGTACAACTAACGTCGATCGAAGTCACCAAGAATGGGGCACCAACCCGCGAACCGGAAGCGAACCATGTTGATGCTGTGGTACCGACAAGTAAACTTAACGTGAAACCTTCCTATTTTCGGGAGGAAAACGTGGAAAACTTGTCCTGGGATGCACTGATTGCACTTGATGACGAATCGCCACAAAAGGTGAACCCGCACACCAAATCGTTCCTATCGTTTTTAGCCAGCGAATGACAAAGCGGGCAACCGCGGGAAATAATTTCCTAGACAGAGAGAGAGATAGAGAAAGAGAGAAAGTATTCCTGTTAGCACGTAAAGCGCTCGTAAACATTAACTCCACTAATTGTTGCTCCATTAAGAAACAAGAATTGTACAATTAAAAAACGCGACGTAGCTTGTAAGCAAATCGCAGATGGCATTTAGTGATGAGAGAATTAGAATTAAGGGTACTGAAGATTGTATATGTGGGTAAACAGCACGAAAACGATGGCAAGATTACGTTAATACGCGATTTCGGTATAGAAAATACATACTATTTTTGATAACAGAATATGAGACTGTCGTGTGTTTCATTGCTTTTCATCAACCAATTTTCTTCCTATATTGTTTTAGCTATAATTTCCACCTTCCAAGTTACAAGTTGCACAGCACTTTGTCACAAATCTGCCAAATGGTTTAGTAGTAGCTGAGCTAATGTTTCGTTCGAGCTTTCATTTCATGTTACCTACTGATGGTTACTAGCAATAGAACTAAACTGGTTCGAACGTGAAGAGGAAACCGTTTACCGTTCGTGATACTGTGTTACATTGCAAATGGTATTGCCCTATTCGCGCTTCCAATGTGTGTATGGATATCTGCTGTTTGCTTGTGTGTTATTTTGTTTAGTGCTGCTGTAGTTTAATTGTTCCTATAGTTCTTAACATACTAATTACAACGGTAGTCAACAACCGACGGGTTCTGAAAACAAAAAGTCCTTCCCCAGGTAGGAAGGGAGCATTTGCTACGACAGCCAGCCAGCAATTCATTGGATGGATACGTTTCGTTTGCGTGCGATGAAATGGAAAATTTTGTTTATCCCTCTGCATTTCCATACATTTGCCCTTCTCGCATCACAAGAATATTGCTTCCGGCTACAGGAAAACAAAGCTTGTCCATTCTGTCCATCTCACCGAGGGAACCGTGTCGCGATTGAAAGCGATATAAAAGCAACACTAACTTGTCGCGCTAGTGGTGAGCTTTTACGGCCGCATAAAGCTCTGTATACGTGTTTTTGTGTTGTATGTGGGAGCAATGCAGCTAATCGTTTAAGGTTTATTTCCTCCTGAAAGCTGCAGGTTTGATGGCGGTATCACCATACGAGTTCTCAAAGAGGCACCAGCAAAAAGCACGTAAAATAGGTAGGTAAGCAAATATTTTGCAATCGTTTCTTTCTCGATTCTGTGAGTTTGTTTCTTTTTGGCGTCATTATTCTCCACTATGCCGAATGTTCGTATATCTCGTTTACTATTCATTTTTCAATATGTATCTCCTACAGAACCAAAAGTTACACAAAAAAAAACAAAAATAAAAATAAAAAACAAATGAACAAAATGGAACGATCCACACGTTAAGTTATTAGAAACAACCATAGCTTGATTAAAATGCACAATAAGTGTGGTTCAAACCGAAATATAAACAGATTGAGTAAGTATTCCCCCAGTTCCTCATATATGCTCTATGTTACACATTTTTAGTTTTCAATCAATTTTAATTGCACCTATCGCTTTGCTACGCCGTCGGAGCTAATCGTACGGAATACGCTTGGCCAAGAAGAAATTAACTAGATTATATTATGATGCTTGGTAGATAAAGATCTATACACACGCGCTAGGCATACGGTTGGTATAGTTGGTTCGGTAAGTTTTGGTGAGTTGGGGTTACGTCCAATCGTCTGTTTTTTTGTTTCTCTCGCGAATGTTAAATACTTTGCGTCAAGATAGTAATGTAACAGTAAATTGGCTGATGTGAGAATTTTCCTGTGTTAAAAGTGCTCGATCGTTTTGCGATACGGACGAATGAACACATTTGCTTGCCTGCCCAGCCTGTTCCGTTTATCATACGGCTTGGCTTCTCCTCAGTTGGAGAAACATTGATTCGCAATTATGTTTGACCTAGCTTGCTAATTTCCTTTTCACTCACACACCTTTCTTCTGATTGAACAATGGACTTAGAATCATGTTAAGGGGTTACTAAATAGGTTAGCGAAAAATAAAAACGTTCCAACTAACGTAACACAGAACAGAGTAATGGAACGGAAAGTAGAAAAAGAATGCAAGTGTGTAATTAAACTTTCAACAAAACGTATGGTAGAGACAAGGGTTAATCCATGTAGCTCCTTAACGGTACCATATAAATGAACAATAATATAACAACTATATAAATACAATCTCTCGCACCGCACGATAACACACTGTACGTCGTCAGTATGATAAAAAAATATATAACAATCGGACGAATTGAACGTATCGCGTTTTAGAAAAATTGAAAACCATATCCTCCCTTGCGATACTGCTGATTCTGCGACTGTTGCATTGCCATCGTCTTTTCCTGCTATAGTAGATTGTTTATCTGTCCCATCTGGAAAACAAACGGATTTTGGAATATGATTAGCAAACTCTATACTACCTAATGCTCCACCGCTGGGTTATTACCAATGATCTCCGATGTGCTTCCTTTTCTATGACAACCTGCGTTTGTTGAGGCGAAAATTTCAGGACTGCCGCTATCACCTTGACGAGGGTACTGTTGTTTCCAGTAACGCTTCCACTGAGGTACTGTAAATGTTAGATATATGAGAGCGATTAATGTCTGATCGATAAAAAAAGCGGAAAATGCGTTTGAGAAAATAAAGATAACGCTAATACAGGTATCGCCACCAGCAAGAGATTCTGATCAAGATTGTTTCTTATTTAATGTTTGTGTAGTGATCAACAATTAATGAGACAAAATTTCACGCAGGAGGATTTAATCACGTTTCATCTACATCTTAAGAACATTTGGACACTTTGAAACCATACACACCTGGAATAGAATGTTTCTTAAGTACTCGAACTCGGTATTAGCAGCAATGCCTTCATTGTGATGCATGGAAACCTTAAATGAAAACAGAAAAATGACCCATTTTAATCTTGGATATTGGAAATTTGATTAAAATGTATCCCCATTTCATAACGCTCGCTTACCAGTGTTTCGTCCAGCTGCCGGGATAGTTTATCGTTCGCAAGCTTTAGCCGCTCGTTCGATTGTTCTAGGATAAGATAATTTTCACACTTCTGCTCTAGGAACAGATTCCGGTTTGAGACGTCCTGTACCTCGTGCATAATCTTCTTCAACTTATTCTCGAGCTCTTCCTTTTTATTCCGCAACTCATCGTGAGACTGTTGCAGCTCAGCGGATACTGCTGTGTTCGCTTTATCCGTTACCTCCTCACCTGTCGTACCGGCAGAGGATGAAGAAGCGTTCCGTTTTAGCTGCTCAATTTCTGCCTCAAATCGCCGAACATTTTGCTCCGTTTCAGTGGTAAATTCTGCCAACCGGCTACGCAACTGTTCGTTGTCAACTTCTAGACGCTCCTTTTCAGCGATCAGCAACTGCTGAGCTTGCTCGTGTTCCTTCACCTGTCCCAGCTTTTCTACGATCGCTGCGTTCAGTTCGTTCTTCAGCTCGTCGAGATCGCGTGCATAGTTTGCGTTCTCTAATCGTAGTTCCTTTTCTACGTCCCCCTTTTGACGCCAATCCTCCAGCTTCTGTTCCAATGAGTCCTTTTCCTTGCGTACCTCCTGCAGCTGTTGCTCTATAGCGATTTGTTCGTCCTTCAGGGTTTTCCGTTCATCAGCAAAGCTTTTGTCACACTCTCCTCGTACACGATCCGTTAATGCATCCAGCTCCGTTCGGTGTCGTTGTTCCAGTTCTTCCACCCGTTGCTGCTGGTCCGCCTCTTGTTTCTTTTCTTTCGCCACAAACTCATTGATGAGCTTCGTAATTTCCTGATCGCGCTCTTCCAGCATCGTTTCCGTTTGGGATTGCTTCGTGCGTACCGCGGCCAGTTCGCTTTCTTTCGCAGCCAAACGTCCCTTTGCTTCCTGCAGTTCACCCTGCAGCTGTTTGTTGAACGTGTTTAGATATTCGTTCTCGATCTTTACCTCCTCGTAGCTTGCCAATCGCTTCTCGAGATCGGTCGCGTTCCGTCCAAGCGACTGTTTTTCCTTGGCCAGCTCCTCCATCTGTCGCTGCAACGCATCGTTCTGGTCCATCAGTCTTCGTTTGTCGCTCTCCAGCAGCGCCTTCAGCTCGTTGTGCTTCCCCTTGAGGTAGTCGTTCTCACTGCGCACCTTCGTCAGTTCCTCCTCGAGACACTTGTTCGTGTCGAGCACGCACAGTTTCTCTTTTTCCCGCGCCTCCAGTGCATCCTGCAGCGAACGATGCTGATGGTCAAGCAGTTCCTTCTCATTGAACAACCGCGCATGATCACCGGTACACTGGCTGAGCTGTTCCTCCAGCCGATCACTCTTATCCTTCTCCTCCTGAGCGCGCCCTTCCGCTTCGCGCAACGCTGCTGTGAGCTTTTTCATCTCTTCACCCGTCCGGCGACTACTTTCCTCCAGCAAGCAATTTTTCTCCGCCAGCTGGGAGTTTTCACACTCTACCTGCTGGAGCTTTGTCTCGTGGTCTTTCACCTTTGTTTGCAGCTTACCGAGCGTATCCTTCTCGAGCTTCACCCGCGCTTCACAGTGCTCCCGCTGCAATCGTTCAATCTTCTCTTCCAGCGTCTGTTTCTCCTCCTGCAGTTTGGAATGTGCCTCCTTGATGTCCTTTAATTGCTCCTCCAGTCGACCGATCTCCTGCAAGATGTTTTCGACCTGTGCTTTCAGTTCCGTTTTCTCTCGAATTTCACGCTCAAGTGTTTTCTCCAGGTCGCGCTTCTCCCCACGGATAGTTTCGATCTTCGATCGCAAATTAGTACTCTCCGTCTCAAGATCCGCTTTCTCCTTGTGAGCGGTTTCGAGTTTCTCCACCAGCTCGTCTCGCTCTTCACCGAGTCGTCGGTTTTCGTCCGATTTTAGCTCGAGCACGTGGTTTAAATCGCGTGTCGTTTCGAGCAGCTTTGTTTCCGCCGCAGCCATGGAGGCACGCATCGACTCTTGCAATGACCGGAGTGCTTCCGATTCGGAATTTTCATTGATTATTTTCAAATTCCGTACTTCCTCGGTAAGCGTTTGCTTTTGGGCGGTGAGTTGTTTCAGCTCCTGTCGCACCTGCTTCAATTCCTTGGACATATCGTCGTTTGTCGCTCGCAATCCACTCTTTTCCTCTGAAAGCTTCTTCTGCTTCGTATTCATCTTCTCCAGCTTCTCCTGCAATTGCTCCAGCTGTTCGGACAGTTCGCTATTGCGTTCGACCAACTCTTTTAGACCAGTTTCGTTACTTTTACGGTCACGATCGTGAAGTTCTTTCGCAGCATCCAATGCTTTCGTCAGCTCCAGCAACTTCTCCTGATCGATAGACTGAGTTTTGCGGAATGCAGCAAGTTCTTCTTCCACTTTTTGCAGTTTTTTCTCGCTTTCATCACGCTCCTTATCGTTCTGTTCTGTTAGTTGCTTCTGCAACCGTTCGATTTCCTTTTCCCGTTCGACCAAACGTTCTTCGGTAAGTTTCATCTGCCGCTCCAGTGATTCCTGGGACGATTGAGCCTCAGTTAGTTCGATTTCCTTAGCGCATAACCGCGTTTCTATCGCTGCAGCTTTCTCATTCGATTCTGTCTCACGCTTTTTCGCCTCTTCCAGCTCCTGCTTTAGCGCTTCAATCTCAACCTTTCTGTCCAACGACTGCGCTGTTTTTTGCAGCTCTTGCACTTGCACCACCAAACCGTCCTTTTCTTTTTCCAGCGTCGACAATTTCGCTTCGAATTCAGTTCCTTTCTTTTGCAGCTCACCCTTTTCATAGTCCAGCGTTAGGTTCGTGGCCTTCAGCTGCTGTTTGTCTTTCTCCAGCTCCATAATTGTACGCTCGAAATCGATAAACTTGGACTCAAGTTTGTTCTTCTGGTCGTTACACGTACTGAGCGTACTTTCGAGCTCTTTCACCTTGCCGGCAACCTTGCGCACTTCGGACAGCTCCTTTCCTAGTCCATCCTTTTCGAGCAACGTTTGCTTCATGTTCTTCTCTAAGCTTGCCAGTTGTTCCTTAAGCTTTCGCACTTCTGCCTCCTTCGCTTCCAGCTCGGAATGAATGGCCATTTTGTTTTCCGCTATTGTGATCGTGTGCTCTTCCTCTCGTTTCTTTAGCTCGCTCACTTCCAAGCTCAGCACGGCTTTCTGCCGCAGCTCGTCATTGAGCTTCGATTCGAGTGCCTTTATTCGTTCCTCCAGTGGGCCAGTATCGCGCACAGACACATGACCATCGTTTCCATTGGCACCGTCTTCACCGGATAGCGAGATGAGATCCTTTTCTCCGCCGCTAATATTCCCATTCTCACCTACCAGCTCCAGCTTCGAACGAAGTGTCTTCACCACACACTGCAATTCGTCAATTTCCATCCTTAGCGCCGAATCGAGATGTGCCTTGGCTTGCTGTTCTAGCACACATTGCTCCCGCAATTCGCTCATACGACGCAGAGCTTTATCCTGCGTTTCTACCAGCACCGCACGGGCCTTGGTGTTATCTTTCTCGAGTTCACGGTAGCGACGGGCCAGTTCAGTGTATCGCTCCCGATACTTTTGATACCGATCAAGTGCCTTTTTGTACGCCTGAAACAGCTTGTCCTTGCTCACTAGGTCCAGTTGGTTGGCGTTAGCGCTTCCGGACACCGATTCCGTCTCACTCGCCGATATGTCCACATCCGTTTCGAGATGATAGATTGCAGGTGAGTCGTACACTGGAAGACGGAACGATACGTCGCTTGCCATCGACGAGTTCGACAGGCGACGTGTGCGCTGCTGCTGGGTTGTGGAACCAGCGGAACTGTTTCCGGTCGCTGAACCGGGACTGGTGACCGTTGATGACGGCGAGACGCCATTGTTAAGGCTGGTGCTCGACGGTACGGAGCTGTTGCTGGATGTATTAGCCACAGCATTGTTTGGCTGCACAGGTGTGCTCGAGTTTCCTTTTTGGGGAGAATTTTGGGGCGTATCTACAATGAAAAATATAATGCTAGATTAATTTCATTCAGCGATCCATATGTTATTTGACATTTGGTTCGTACCATCTTCGGTAATGCTAAAAAAGTTCTCGCTGCCCGAAACTTCGGAGGTAGTTGAGGACGCAGAGCTAACGGCGGCCTATAAAAACATATAATAATATAAATAATAATGCATATTACCTTAAGCAAGCATTATTGTTGTTAATGTTCCATGGCCATTTTTCTATAGTGGATTCAATTTCATCTACGAAGTGCAATTGTTCCACGTCAATCTCGCCAAAAGTGCGAAATATGCTAATCATCATCTCCATCAGTGCGATGACCCTATTCAGCTAGAGCGAAGCGAGTGAAGTAGATACTCCACACCCTCACTGGGAAGCATGGCAAGAACATTAAGCAGACTGTCCAATGTAAACAATGTAAACATTTGTCGGGAGACACAGCAGGCGATGTAATGCAGTAGTTATCACCTTCCCCCTCCAACGAGCAAGCGGAAGAAGGTAAACAAAGTCCGCAAAAAGGGGTTGAGGGTTAAGTGAGCGCCAGCTCTCATTACAAATTGTTTCTTTCAGCATAAAATATGAAGAGGGTGGCAAGCAAACGCTTAAACGCACACAAACACTACAGTCGGACGTGCGAATGTTTAGCTGGAAAGGGGAACACTTCGCACAGAGCCAATGATCATTCGTGTGGAATGGCATCCGATTAGGAACATAACTGGATTGCGAAACGACCATGCCCTAAAGGCGTTTCTATCATACCTGCAATCCTTTCGATATCTGTTCGAACCGTTGCGGCGACTGTTTGACTTCCTCGGCAATTTTGTCTTTTAGTTTACGGAACATTTTGTTGCCAACGTACAAGACAGTGTGCACGGATTCGGGTCACTACCAACGGGATTGACCAATCAATCCCCTCTTCTATGAAAGTACCCAACAGCACAGATGCAATCGTACTGCCGTCACTGTGATTCGTTCGTCACCCTCCGGAGATGCACTAATTTAGACAACACTCTGATTACATTTCACTGCACCACACAGCACTATACCGTCAGCGCACGGAACACTCTGACAGAGGTCACGAAAATGTTACGCCGCTTCCGAGCCAGGGAAAATGGTCCGTATTTTGGTTACACTTTTCTTTCGATACGGCACCTATTCTGATGGAAGATTAAAAAACTACGTGTAAGAAAAATTTTCACTTTCCTCTTCGCTCGCTTCTTCTGACGTTTGGCTTGACAAACATCTGACTGACAGCAGCCAGGGTGTTTGCTCTTTGGGCGAAAGTGCGAGCGATCTCTTGCTAAAAAAAGCGTCAATTATTGCTAAATCCATACCTTTCCACTTGTAAATGGCTTACGTACTGGTTCCTTTTTTATGTCGGGTGGCTGCTTTCCTTTCTTGTGCATTTTTGCTTTGAAATAAAATATGTTTTTCATGCCATTCAGATATTGTTCGCGTTTGAAATTTTGCTGAAAGTGTAAATGCACCTTAACAATGAAAACGAAATGACGCAAAGCCGGCGTGCATGCGTTTACTATCCATAGTCGTGTATTTGCGGCATCAAACGAACTCACTCGGTGCACACGAATGAAAAATTTGAAGTTTTCAACCACGCAGCCTACCCAGTAAAGCAATTTTATGGAACTGTCATTTGTGGAATGAGAAAGCTCGTGAACTGCGTAGTGTGAAAATTATTAAACAAAATTCGGCTACAAATTGCTCTCAAAAGTGGTGAAAAGTGACGAAAACGTAAAGTGCTAGTAGTAAGGCATAGTGTAAGTATGAATTTTGGAACAACGCTGCACGAATGAGGTTGAAAAATTGAATTGAAATAGTGGCTTGTTTGCACCGGGTGTGGAGCGCTAGTGTATCATGGCGGCCAATTTCACAACCTCATAGGACAGCATCGTCTACAACCGTGAAAACATTGGTGCGGCTAATGTTGATGTTTTGTGTATTTATCTTCCCGTTTGCTTTTATTTACGCACCAGATTCGTCAATATGGCGATCCCGCCATACATGATACCGCCTAATCAATGGGCCCATATGATGGCCCAGCAGCAAGTGTTTGCTGTACAGCAGGCCCAAGCTCAAGCTCAGGCACAGGCTCAGGCGCAACAGCAACAGCAGCAGCAGCAGCAGGTCCACATGCATGCACAGCAGATGGCCGTGAACCAGATGCAGATGCCTCCCATGGGACACATTCCTCCGGGTCCACCGAAGCCGGACATCGTACTGACGGAGGAAAAGCTACAGGAAAAAGGTTCACAACTTCAAACCAAACACGACCTTCGGGGCAGGGTTTTAATCAAACGATCGCTTCTCTCCTTTCCTTTTCCTCATACAGCACAAAAATGGCAACAGTTACAGTCGAAACGGTTCGCCGAGAAGCGTAAGTTTGGTTTTGTGGATGCCCAAAAGGAAGACATGCCACCGGAACACATCCGCAAGATCATACGCGACCACGGTGACATGACGAGTCGTAAGTACCGACACGACAAGCGTGTCTATCTCGGAGCGCTCAAGTACATGCCGCACGCTGTGATGAAGCTGCTGGAAAATATGCCCATGCCCTGGGAGCAGATCCGGGACGTACCCGTACTGTACCACATTACCGGTGCGATCACATTCGTGAACGAGATTCCGTGGGTGATCGAACCGTTATACATTGCCCAGTGGGGCACAATGTGGATAATGATGCGTCGTGAGAAGCGCGATCGTCGTCACTTCAAGCGGATGCGTTTCCCTCCGTTTGATGATGAGGAACCACCGCTTGATTATGCTGACAACGTGCTGGACGTTGAGCCGCTAGAAGCGATCCAAATTGATCTGGACGGCGAAGAAGATGGCAGTGTGTACGATTGGTTTTACGAACATCGGCCTCTGATTGGAACACAGCATGTGAACGGATCGACTTACCGTAAGTGGAACCTCACGCTACCACAGATGGCAACGCTGTACCGTTTGGGCAATCAGTTGCTGACGGATCTGGTGGATGACAATTTCTTCTATCTGTTCGATCCAAAGAGCTTCTTTACCGCCAAAGCACTCAATATGGCTATTCCTGGCGGACCAAAGTTTGAACCGCTTATCAAGGATCATAATGTGGGGTAAGTTATGCTACGGGCTGAACTGAACCGGTCGTGTACTTAACTATTTGTCGTATCTCTTTCCCAGTGATGAGGATTGGAATGAGTTCAATGATATTAACAAGATCATCATTCGCCAACCGATTCGTACGGAGTATCGCATCGCATTCCCCTACCTGTACAACAATATGCCACACTTTGTGCATCTGTCCTGGTGAGTTTCGATGTTTTCTTTTTTACTTTTGTTCTGATTGCAATCATAATTCTCCATCTTTGTAAACGATCGTACCGAAGGTTTATACGATGCGCGATTCACCTTTGGATGGTAGAGCAATAAGCCGTTAGAATTTGTCTTACTACTATTAAGCGTTTTATTCTATAGTATTGTGGTGCCAATGTTGATCGTTCGAATGTAGCTATTACAACGATCGCTAATGTCCATAAACATTTTTTTATAAGCTATTTTTCCTGCGCAACATGATCATGCTTACTCTTGGGTTAATGTAGCTCCTTTGTTCATCCTACTGTTGTGTTTAAAGGTATCACGCACCAAACGTGGTGTTCATCAAAACAGAAGATCCCGATCTGCCCGCTTTCTACTTCGATCCCTTGATCAATCCAATCGCCCATCGGCATGCGGTGAAGTCGATTGAAATCCTGCCAGATGACGATGAAGAATTCATCTTACCGGAAGAGGTGCAACCGTTCCTGCAGGATACTCCGCTCTACACCGACAATACAGCCAACGGTATATCGCTGCTATGGGCACCGCGTCCGTTCAACATGCGATCAGGTCGCTGCCGACGTGCGATCGATATTCCTTTGGTGAAAACATGGTACAAAGAGCATTGCCCACCGGGACATCCGGTTAAGGTGCGTGTCAGCTATCAGAAGCTGCTGAAGTACTACGTACTGAACGCATTGAAGCACCGCAAGCCGAAACCGCAGAAGAAGCGCTATCTTTTCCGATCGTTCAAGGCAACAAAATTCTTCCAAACGACCACACTGGATTGGGTGGAGGCTGGATTGCAAGTGTGCCGGCAAGGGTACAATATGCTGAACTTGTTGATTCATCGCAAGAATCTAAACTACTTGCATTTGGATTACAATTTCAATCTGAAGCCAGTGAAAACACTCACCACAAAGGAACGTAAGAAGTCACGTTTTGGAAATGCGTTCCATTTGTGTCGTGAAATTCTGCGCTTAACGAAGCTGATTATTGATTCACACGTGCAGTACCGATTGAACAACGTCGATGCGTTCCAGCTGGCTGATGGACTACAGTATATTTTCGCCCACGTGGGACAACTGACCGGCATGTATCGGTACAAGTACAAGCTGATGCGACAGATTCGTATGTGCAAGGATCTAAAGCATCTGATCTATTATCGCTTCAACACGGTAAAAAGAATATGCGGACACCGCCATCTTAATGCAATAATGTGGGCTGATTGTTGCTCTGTTTTCTTCCCCTCTCGTTACAGGGTCCAGTGGGAAAAGGTCCAGGCTGTGGTTTCTGGGCACCGGGTTGGCGTGTATGGTTGTTCTTCATGCGTGGCATTACACCGTTGCTGGAACGTTGGTTGGGTAATCTGTTGTCCCGTCAGTTCGAAGGTCGACACTCGAAGGGTGTTGCCAAGACGGTAACGAAGCAGCGCGTTGAATCACATTTCGATCTGGAGTTGCGTGCCTCCGTAATGCATGACATCGTCGATATGATGCCGGAAGGCATCAAGCAGAACAAGGCCCGTACCATTCTGCAGCATTTGTCCGAAGCATGGCGCTGCTGGAAAGCCAACATTCCCTGGAAGGTACCCGGTTTGCCGATTCCGATCGAAAACATGATCTTGCGGTACGTGAAAATGAAGGCAGATTGGTGGACCAACACGGCCCATTACAACCGCGAACGTATCCGGCGCGGAGCAACCGTCGATAAGACGGTGTGCAAGAAGAATTTGGGTCGGTTGACGCGTCTGTACCTGAAGGCGGAACAAGAGAGGCAGCATAACTATTTAAAGGATGGACCCTACATTTCGCCCGAGGAAGCAGTTGCTATCTACACGACCACGGTACATTGGTTAGAATCACGTCGCTTTGCGCCCATCCCGTTCCCTCCACTTTCGTACAAACACGATACGAAGCTTTTAATTCTGGCGCTGGAACGATTGAAGGAAGCGTACAGCGTAAAATCTCGCTTAAATCAGAGCCAACGCGAGGAGCTTGGTTTGATCGAGCAGGCGTATGATAATCCGCACGAGGCATTGTCTAGGATTAAGCGTCATCTGTTGACGCAACGTGCATTTAAAGAGGTAGATACATTTTATTACTGGCACCGGTCTTGTGAAATTGAGTAGTAATAACCATTTTCCTGTTCCCATTTACAGACTGGAATTGAATTTATGGATTTGTACAGCCATCTGATTCCGGTGTACGATGTAGAACCGCTGGAAAAGATTACTGATGCGTATCTGGATCAGTACCTTTGGTATGAGGCTGACAAGCGACGTCTGTTCCCACCGTGGATTAAGCCGAGCGATACTGAGCCACCGCCACTGCTCGTTTACAAATGGTGTCAAGGTATGAAATGCGCAATGGAGATCCTTTTTTACATTAGCATTATCATTTTTTTACAGTGTTTATGCTCCACTACTGCAATGGACACTGCCGGTGTGTGCTTTGTGACAATGAGATTTTACAGTTTAAGTTCATCCCCTTGTTGCAAACCTCACGCTGGCGGTTTTTCCAATGAACATCGTGTGGTTATATGAATTTTAAAAATGAATATGCCTTTTTAACTAGCTTGCTTTTTATGAAACGATTTGCTAACTATCTGTTTTTTTTATCTTTCACGCCCGCCAGGAATTAACAACCTGCAGGATGTATGGGACGTTTCGGAGGGTGAATGCAATGTGCTGCTTGAATCGCGCTTCGAGAAGCTGTACGAAAAGATCGATTTGACGCTGCTAAATCGACTACTACGTTTGATCGTAGATCACAACATTGCTGATTACATGACCGCCAAAAACAACGTGGTTATCAACTACAAGGACATGAACCACACGAACAGTTACGGTATCATACGCGGTCTACAGTTTGCCTCGTTTGTAGCGCAATATTATGGTCTGGTGCTTGATCTGCTTGTGCTTGGTTTGCAGCGTGCTAGCGAGATGGCCGGTCCACCACAGATGCCGAACGATTTCCTCACCTTCCAGGACGTTGCCACGGAGGCGTGTCATCCGATTCGTCTGTACTGTCGGTACGTCGATCGTATTCACATTTTCTTCCGCTTCACAGCGGAAGAGGCGCGTGATCTTATTCAGCGCTACCTCACCGAGCATCCGGATCCGAACAATGAAAATATTGTGGGATATAACAACAAAAAGTGTTGGCCACGCGATGCACGCATGCGTCTCATGAAACACGACGTCAATTTGGGCCGGGCCGTGTTCTGGGACATCAAGAATCGTTTGCCGCGCTCGGTCACAACCGTTCAGTGGGACAACACGTTCGTGTCGGTCTACTCGAAGGATAACCCTAACTTGCTGTTTAACATGTCTGGCTTTGAGTGTCGCATTTTGCCAAAGTGTCGTACACAGAACGACGAATTTACGCATCGTGACGGTGTGTGGAACTTGCAGAACGAAGTCACCAAGGAACGAACGGCCCAGTGCTTCTTGCGCGTGGACGATGAGTCCCTGAGTCGCTTCCACAATCGTGTTCGACAGATTTTAATGGCATCGGGATCGACAACGTTCACGAAGATTGTCAACAAATGGAACACGGCACTGATCGGTTTGATGACTTACTTCCGCGAGGCAGTTGTCAACACACAGGAACTGTTGGATCTACTGGTGAAGTGTGAAAACAAGATCCAGACGCGTATTAAGATCGGATTGAATTCGAAAATGCCTTCCCGTTTCCCACCCGTCGTGTTCTACACGCCAAAGGAACTGGGTGGCTTGGGCATGTTGAGTATGGGTCACGTGCTTATACCCCAATCTGATCTACGCTGGTCGAAGCAGACCGATGTGGGCATTACCCATTTCCGCTCGGGTATGTCACACGACGAGGATCAGCTGATTCCGAATCTGTACCGTTACATCCAACCGTGGGAAAGTGAGTTTATCGATTCGCAGCGTGTGTGGGCCGAGTACGCGTTGAAGCGTCAGGAGGCAAATGCACAGAACCGTCGTCTTACGCTGGAAGATTTGGAAGATAGCTGGGATCGAGGTATTCCGCGTATCAACACTCTGTTCCAAAAGGATCGTCACACGCTGGCGTACGACAAAGGATGGCGCATCCGGACGGAGTTTAAGCAGTACCAGGTGCTTAAGCAAAATCCCTTCTGGTGGACACATCAGCGCCACGATGGTAAGCTGTGGAACCTGAACAACTATCGTACGGATATGATTCAGGCGCTTGGAGGTGTGGAAGGCATCCTGGAGCATACGCTGTTCAAGGGTACCTATTTCCCGACCTGGGAAGGTTTGTTCTGGGAGAAAGCGTCCGGTTTCGAGGAGTCCATGAAGTACAAGAAGCTCACGAACGCACAGCGCTCCGGTTTGAACCAGATCCCGAACCGTCGTTTCACGCTCTGGTGGTCACCGACGATCAACCGTGCAAACGTGTACGTCGGTTTCCAGGTACAGCTAGATTTGACCGGTATTTTCATGCACGGTAAAATCCCAACGCTGAAGATTTCGCTGATTCAGATCTTCCGTGCTCACTTGTGGCAGAAGATTCACGAATCGATCGTGATGGATCTATGTCAGGTGTTCGATCAGGAGCTTGATGCGCTCGAGATCGAAACGGTACAGAAGGAAACGATTCATCCGCGTAAGTCGTACAAGATGAACTCGTCCTGCGCTGACATTCTTCTTTTCCCGGCGTACAAGTGGAATGTATCGCGACCGTCGCTGCTAGCGGACACCAAGGACACGATGGATAACACAACAACGCAAAAGTTCTGGATCGATGTGCAGCTGCGTTGGGGCGATTATGATTCACACGATATCGAGCGTTATGCACGCGCCAAGTTCCTTGACTATACGACGGATAACATGTCGATCTATCCGTCGCCAACCGGTGTGCTGATTGCTATCGATTTAGCCTACAATCTGCACAGTGCTTACGGAAACTGGTTCCCAGGATGCAAGCCCCTGATTCAGCAGGCAATGGCGAAAATTATGAAGGCCAATCCGGCGTTGTACGTGCTTCGCGAACGTATTCGAAAGGCGCTGCAGCTGTACAGTTCGGAACCGACCGAACCTTACCTGAGTTCGCAAAACTACGGTGAGCTGTTCTCGAACCAGATCATTTGGTTCGTGGATGACACGAACGTGTACCGGGTGACGATTCACAAGACGTTTGAAGGTAACTTGACCACGAAACCAATCAACGGAGCAATCTTCATTTTCAACCCACGTACGGGACAGCTGTTCCTGAAGATCATTCACACATCGGTATGGGCCGGTCAGAAGCGTCTTGGTCAGTTGGCCAAGTGGAAAACAGCCGAAGAAGTAGCGGCCTTGATTCGATCATTACCTGTGGAAGAACAGCCGAAACAGATCATCGTAACGCGCAAGGGCATGTTGGATCCGCTCGAGGTGCATCTGCTCGATTTCCCGAACATTGTGATCAAGGGCTCAGAATTGCAGCTACCGTTCCAGGCGTGTCTAAAGGTGGAGAAGTTTGGCGATTTGATCCTAAAGGCTACAGAACCACAGATGGTATTGTTCAATCTGTATGACGATTGGCTGAAGACGATCTCATCGTACACCGCATTTTCGCGATTGATTCTTATCCTACGCGCTCTGCACGTCAATACGGAGCGCACGAAGGTTATCTTGAAGCCGGACAAAACGACCGTTACCGAGGCGCATCACATCTGGCCGACACTGACGGACGAGGAATGGATTAAGGTGGAGGTACAGCTGAAGGATCTGATTCTGGCCGATTACGGCAAAAAGAATAACGTCAATGTGGCATCATTGACGCAGTCGGAAATTCGTGACATTATTCTCGGCATGGAAATATCGGCTCCATCCGCACAACGTCAACAGATTGCGGAAATTGAAAAGCAAACCAAGGAACAATCGCAACTAACGGCAACAACGACACGCACCACGAACAAGCACGGTGACGAGATCATTACCTCAACCACGAGCAACTATGAAACGACAACGTTTAGCTCGAAGACTGAGTGGCGCGTTCGAGCAATCTCGGCAACCAACCTTCATCTCCGTACGAATCACATTTACGTCAGTTCGGACGACATCAAGGAGACGGGTTATACGTACATTCTGCCGAAGAACGTGCTCAAGAAGTTCGTTACCATTTCGGATCTGCGGGCACAGATTGCTGGCTATCTGTACGGCGTTAGCCCACCGGACAATCCCCAGGTGAAGGAGATCCGTTGTATCGTGATGCCACCGCAATGGGGCACACATCAACAGATCAATCTGCCGAGTACGCTGCCTGCCCATCAGTATCTAAAGGACATGGAACCGCTTGGCTGGATTCACACACAGCCTAACGAATTGCCACAGCTATCGCCCCAGGACATTACGACGCACGCACGCATCATGTCCGAAAATCCGAACTGGGACGGCGAAAAGACGATCATCATCACGTGCTCGTTCACTCCCGGCTCCTGTTCACTTACCGCATACAAGCTTACCCCGTCCGGTTATGAGTGGGGTCACAAGAACACGGACAAAGGCAACAATCCGAAGGGCTATCTGCCCTCGCATTACGAACGTGTACAGATGCTGCTGTCGAACAAGTTCCTTGGGTTCTTTATGGTACCGGCGCAGGGCAGCTGGAACTACAACTTCATGGGTGTGCGGCACGATCCGAACATGAAGTACGAGCTGCAGCTGGCCAATCCGAAGGAGTTTTATCACGAAATTCACCGACCGTCTCACTTTTTGCTATTTTCGAGCTTGGAGGAAGGTGGCGATGGCAACGGTGCCGACCGGGAGGACATGTTCGGTTAGGCGGTGTTAGTGCGACAATTTTAGAATAGCTTCTTCAACTTATGTAGGGGTTTATCAACAGTATGTAATCGAATGAGCGGTAAACGTTCGTAACAAACTTGTGACATTGATACGATAAGGCGGATAATAATAATAATAATAATGTACGTCAATATACGTTGTGTTTTTAGTCAGTTTGATAAGTAATTTAGTTTAATTTTGAATCATGATTTGATTTTACCTTCGAACGGTGTTTTTTAATTTCCCTTTTGTGGAGTTACGCCGCTTATAGATTTTTCTTAATTTTTAAAAACAATAAAATTTCCACTTAAGCTATTACTCCTCTGGTTGGTTATCCTTTCGAGTGTGTCATGGATGTGTACGCGTGGGGTTATGTAATATACTTTACACATCTAATCTTGATCTAATTTACCGTAATCAATGATTTTGAAAAAGGTTATGGATTCGCGGAAAGCTTGCTTATTTCTTCGTATTGTGGCTATTTTTATGAAGGAAAGAGAATATTTTAGTGTTTTCAGCTATGCTCATTGGATGTGGAGCTTACAAATCGCTGGTCTTCTAAAAGTCCCATATTGTCTAGTGGTTAGGATATCCGGCTCTCACCCGGAAGGCCCGGGTTCGATTCCCGGTATGGGAAATGGTGTTTTTTTTTAACGTGTTAAAAACAAATGCACTTTTCAATTATTTTTGCTACAGCGTATTCAACAAAGATTATATCTTAAGTAAAAAAGATTGAAAGTGTGAAACATGGTTGCAAAAATGCAAAATATAATTGGATTTAACGATTTATCCTATTACTGTTATCCTACTGTTATCTGTAGCACCAATACAACAATCTTAATGATGAATTAAAGATTGAATCAAATTCGTATCCCATCCCTCCTTAATCATTTTCATCATCTTTCCCTAAGGCCACATTATCCCTTCCGAAGGGATGCATTCTGATCGAATATAGGAGGGGTTGCTAAGAAAAGGCGTTCCAATTCTAGCACACGTGCTCGGAATAGTGAAATCGTTCAAGGCTGCGTTCAAACAACGGGAATACGCAAGGATTCTGGATCGCCTTTCACTGCGCATGTATGGTAAACATTCTCCAAACCGGCAACCATAACAACACCAATCCGGCCCAAATGCCGCCATAAGAGAATCGCCGGCATTGGGTTGATGTATCCTTGCGGAAGAGGAGACAAACCTGCTGTGGATGAGTCACCATGGTAACACACGATAAATAAGTCAATGTTTGAAGGGAGATCTAGTAGTACGGTGTCGTTGTTTGGCGTGTGCGAGTTGTGCAAAAAAAAACCAGAAGACAAAAACAGTAAGTGGTAATATTTTTAAAAGCATCTTAAATGTTAAATTTAACTGTTCAATTTGGTGCTGTATTGTGCAAAGCCTTCCGGAGGTTAGTTGCTGCGAAAGTAAAGTACGCTGAGGTGAAGTGAATTTTCCCCCATTATCCAACAATCAAGTGTGGGCGATTTATTGGATTTCTAACGAAAGTTTTAGCAATTTGTTCATTCTGCAGATTTTCAACCATAAGTAGAACTTGTCTGCAGGACATCATCACTCACGATGGAGGACCAACCGAAGGCAGAAGGTGAGGCGGACAAAAAGATTGTCCATGTGTATCCGCTGGTAAAGGTACGTACGCGTTTGATTACCCAATGTCCGGGCTGAAGGTAACTTCACATTTTGTACGTACGTGTTTCGAAAATTTCCTTTCACATTTACGTTTCTTAAATTCATGTCTGTTGTTGACTGTTTCAATTTTGCACCCCAATGCACCAACACTACCACAATCTCACACACCATCAACACGGGGCCAGTTTTCCGATATGAATGACGATGTCCGAGCCGAGGCGATAGAATTGAGCATTACAGCGTGTGAGAAATACGCACAAAACTACGAGGTAATGACAAAACACCAATTGCTCAGCACCTGGCATCTTTCGCTTCCTTGTATCAAACCCAGTTCCATTACCACCCACGTAAAACGAATCCAACAATTTCCCCCTTTTCCTAAAGTGACAAACGAACCGTGTTTTTTGAAATGTGGTATTTTCTCGTTCGGATTCCACCGTTTTCTGCAGGTTGCGGCTAAAACGATCAAAGAGCTGATGGATAAAAAGTTTGGCACCTTCTGGCATGTGGTCGTCGGTGAAGGTTTCGGTTACGAGGTGTCCTACGAAACGAAGAACATACTGTACCTGTTTTTCGGTGGCAATTTGGCGATTGTCCTGTGGAAGTGTTCGTAGGCACTACCAGAGCGGACGCGCTTTAGTCCTTTTGTTATCGAGTAGTAATGTTGTCGGCAAAAAGACCGCCAGAGGAGTTTCATTGGAAATTAGCACGACAAATACACCGGCGCTGTTGATAGCGAATTGTTAATCGAACGTGGTGTGTTCCACATGTAATTCCCCGCCAGAAACGGATTCCATTCCACTTCCAAATTCCAATCCTGATCCCAACATTAAAATCATGTACAAATTGCTCAAATGAAACGAAACTGCACACGCGTGTGTTTGTATAAAGTGTCCTACCTTGTAAAAATGATCCTTCTTATTTGCACCACGGGAACGGAAAGCTCAGATCTGTACATAGGATGCGATGTATATAATGATGATGTACAGATGTACCATAATTTGGAAACGAAATCATACACACACACACAGAAACACGCATATACACTGTAAACTACCATTCCTTGATCGGGTTTTAAAATCCTATAACTAGTCGTTGTAAAACTAGTCGACATACTTCAATACCGTCCCGACCGTCACAAACAATGTACAGCAATTAAGCAGGAAAAAAGGCGTCACGTTTGTAAATGAACAGTGTGTGCCGGAACAGGTGCATCCCGGATCATGGGGAATGTTGGGATCGTTCGATTCCTGCTCGACGTGTAAATGGTTGTGTTTTTCCCGGCAGTGGATGCATCTCCCGGCTACACTACACACCCGTTTCTCACGTTCTGCAATGCTATTCTACTCTAATCTGCGCCTTACAGCGTCATTGTTGTTTGCTGATCAAGTTCTGATGAAAGATCACACCGAACGGAAAGTGCGTGTGACCTCCATGTCTATCTGAACACTGTCTTCGTGCCGTTTTGTTCATCTTTGTAGTATCTTTGTGTTTTACAAGCACCTTCATACTTTGCACACTTTTTCCTTACTAGAGCTAAATATCATTAGCACACTTTGTGTGTACTTGCACATTAGTATCATACAAATTAGGATTCTTTAGCATTAATAAAGCTTCATGTTTCAAACAGACACCCAAACATGTATTTTGGTTTCCGCGCATACTAGCAAAAGAATGATATTTCGTGAATAAGAATAGAGATCCGAGAGGTTGAGCTTGATAGAGCGATCAACAAACTTACTTTCCTGAACCAATCAGTAGGACTTTTCGTCACAAGGAGAATCCTTGGAGACACGCTTTTCGGCCCAGCACGATCATATTTTCCAGCACTAATCTATTGACCAGAATTGAAGAAAAGCGAGAAACCTCCAGGTTATCCTCAGATAATTAAGCTAATGTACTAGTGTCCCAAAGAAAAGATCTTCAGAAGACTTTAGTAAGACATAACAAAATTGGAAAAATTAGCACTGAGGAGTCATCTTGAAAGTACTTTTGCAAATTTCAGAGGGATTAAGATCCAATTTACTACAGATAGTCAGAAAACCAAGTAAAATACGATAGAGCAACCACAAACGGAAAGAGTGTTTGAGGACATCCAAAGTCTGTTTCCGGAAGTCAGTATTACTAAGAATATATATGTTTTAACAATAGCAGAACTCGCAATCGTAGAATGACGCACCGGACTATGCTTGATAGGAAAATTGAGATAATTTCTCTTCAGCAACTCAAAGAACAGTGAAATCATCCACAGATTTAGAAATGTAATGCCGTGCAGGTACAACCCTGTTTTAATCGCTCGTTTATTTTATGAACATTATTATGGATTAGGTATTCGTATGTAAATTGCAATAGCTGATAAATACTTCCACTGTGTAATATTATTGTTCCGCGTTTCGGAGCTTTCGAGTCGTAGAAATACATTCAATACGCTGGTATATAATTGCATCTATGTTGTAAAACAAAATACGCTTATCAAATTTGTAAACCTTTGAGCTTTGAGTTTTAACATTTTTATCCATCTTTAGTTATACAATACAAACTGGTAAGGAAAAAGGTGTACGAAGTTACCAATGCACATTATTATTGTCATACTGGGTATAAGTGATTGGAACTGTATTATAAAATAGTTATAAAATCTCATTCAATAACTAACCAATGCAATAATGCCCTAACCGTTCGTGTTGAACATGAGGCCATGGCTTCTGGTGTACAGTTCGTTGTAAAAGTAAATAATCTTAAAAGAGGTTGTTTTTTATCTACGAGCTTATTGGTCAAGTGCGTTCTGTTACAAATACATTGATTGTGATTAATATGCGCATACGCTCATCGCTCTATTTCACGCACGTACAAATATTGCAAATATGGCCATATCGAGCCATATTTATGATGATACACATCACATCAATAAGGATCTATAAGTTTTTACGAAGGTGTGTTCTTTTGGCACTTTTGGGAAAAAATAATTAGCGATCAGCTGCTGTATAACTATATGAAACCACAAACAAAATATTGCAATTCAAACATTTCGATGGTACTTCCACGATGAAATGTTCATTAAATTCTCTCTCTCTAAAGCGGATAAACCGTTCATTGACTACGAATACTGTTCGGATTGACTTTAAAGGTGAACGAGTTGGGCATAAGGTAAAGGTTAGGTCCACTGGGTTTAGATGGTAGTAGCTGCCATTTAGAGGATGAGTTTGCTAAAGATTGTTTTTAAAAAAAAGTGTTACTCCCTCGAATTAACTGCTTTGTTTATGTCGGGAGTTTTAATTTGTTCGCAAGTGGTCACTGGAAAATAGTTGATAGAAATAATTAAAAACTATTTGTGATAGCCAATTAAAAGCAAATATCCTTCTTTAGTGTCCCTGTTAAGGCTGCTGCAGGTGAGTGATGAGAATTTTCGTCGACATAGCTAGATCATAGGCACAACCACGAACCTGCTCCATGCTCTGTTGAATACTTTCGGCCAATGGTTTTCCTGTACCCGTTGGGCCACCATTCGGTACCGTCCCAGCTGTTGCACCCTCTGCCGCTAAACATTGCTGCAGCCGGGCACATTCCGCTTGGATAAGGTTACCGTGAAAGTTAAGCTGCTGTAGGGCACCGCGGAGTGATTCGCTGGCAATGAGAGATGCGGGAAATAGTGCCATCAGATCTATCACGGCTAGCCGGATGCGTTCCGCGCTCGGGACGAAAGCTTCCCGCTGTGATAAATCTTTCATGGCAGTGAACAAATCTTTTATGCGTCGCGCAACTACATCCGTGCGGCGTTTAACCTCCTCGAAGGAGGGTAAAGGACTGCCACCATTGCTGGGTGAGGTTGTATCGATTGCCATAATGCCGCTAGCTGCCGAAGAAGCGGGAGCCATCGAGTAGAGGCTTTGCGTGATCGGTGGTCGACTTTCATCGCGAGGCGTTTGTCGCGTTTCGTACATACTGACGGGTCGTTTCGCGTACGCAGCAGCGGCCGCTGCAGCTGCCTGCCTAGCCTCCTGAGTAGTGGGATCCCGTTCCGGTGAACCTTCGCTCGCACCGGACCCATTCAGATGGGAATCAATCCGGCTACAATGGATGGAAAAATGAAATTAAAACATCGATTTACAGTGGGCTGCTTTCTACTTACAGTTGCACTTCGTGTTCCTTCGTGTCAATGGTTGTTTTTAGCTGATTGTTTTCCGAGGCCAGCTTTTGTATCATGCTGCGCAGCTCGTGTATAGTCAGCTCTTGGTCCTGTACTCGTTGGCGTAACGTTTCCACCTCTACGTTAGAAACGGCCGCCGGCGATGATTTGTTTACTAGTGCCTGATGGGGACCAAAAACGGGAAGGTCGGGAAAGATTGCAATTTGCAAATGGCGATGAAATATTGCGCTTACTTTTAATGATTCCTTTAAGCAACGAATGTTATGATAATAGCGGACAAATTGTTGTTAATAAAGGTTATGAGAAAAGAAACTTACGGACAGCACAACAGGCATGATGATAGGACAATTTGTAACATTACAAACATGCTTCAAAAGATAGCGCAAATAGAGACAGAGAGACGAATGTACACACAGAGGTATAACGAACCATCGGACCATTTTGAGCTAACGATGAAGGGAAGAAGGTTAGTAATATGCGCAGGACAGACAAAACGTTTTATTGATTCTGTTAGTTTCCTCGTTCACTAGTAACACGCCAACGTTACAATACTACAGTACGGACGGATGATGTGTTGTTAACAAAAATGTACGGAAACCATAGAACTTTTCAAACATTGGCTGTTTCAGTTTACAGTACATTATAGCACTAGATGAGCAATGGCACAATGAGAATGTTACGCTATCGTTTTGTATGTTTGGAACATGAAATGAGCACTAGTAGCGGGGTAGTAATGTAAATAGGTTCAAACATTCACTTTGCTAAAGAATTTTAGCGATAGTCATTCACCAACGATATAATGACAGAGAGCACACATGTACCATATCTAAGCACCACGAGAAGCGAATTATTTAGTTAGTACTCTACGGCGTTCAATACAGTGCCACAGGGGTATAGTATATCCGCTTCTCACAAACATTTTAACTAAATTTTGCATTTCCCGGAGCACCACTCCTTTCCTTTCTCCTTCTGATGACTTACGATTAAGTAAATATCACATGTTAGTAATGTTAGCGTATTTTGGATGCAAAATTTTGGCTATACTAAGCTAATAAGTGTTGTAACATATTTTCCCGTCGGTTCGCGCCACTCATCTACCGCGAGTGGGTTGCTGCTTAGTAACACACGGAATCCCCACAACCATATTCCGAAAGCGACCCTGGTAGCCCAACATTTATCCGAAGCTGTTGTTATGATTGAGTACGGCTTTTTTCTGGCGCATAAGGAGTTTTACCTGTTGCGCTACGGGCGCCAACGCAGCATAGTCATCGTCGGACGCAACCGCATCGTACAGTGGCTCATCGTCGGAGAGATTTGAGTCACGGATTCCACTACCACCGGTACCGGGAACCAGAGCTGCCGCCTTTAGCTGTGCCAATCCAACCGGCAGCGGTCCATCGATGGGACGCAGATTGGCCATATTCTGACGCCGGTGAGCATCAAGCAGTACGTCCATCAGTAGCCCGGCGAACTGCTGCTGACTGAAACGAGCCAACTTTTGACGTCCCTGAGGAGAGAGCGATTGCAACGGTGCAGTAAAGTTAATAGACTGTCTAGCGTGCATCAAATTCTGGAACCCCCAAGTACCTGATTTCTTGTGGCACTAAGATGAGGATTGGTAGGAAGAAACGGTACGGCACCGGAGTCTGGGTTTAGGGCGCTCGTAGCCCATATTGCTTCCGTTTCGCGGCGATCCACCTCATCGTACAGATCCATCACCAGCTCTTCAAACATTCGGTTCGGGACAAGCTGCAGTTTTCCGCGAGCAATCTTGAGCTGTTCGCTCATTTCCTTTTTAGACTGACCAGGGATGAGTAGATGTTGTCCAGACTGAAACAAAAAAATGTTCCCTCAAAGTTGTAATACACATTTATACTATAAACTGTATGAAAACATACCGCATGATTTGGTTTTTTGCCAATAAGAAAGAATGTAAGTCGATCGGTCACTTCGTACATGACCTCAAGCAAACGTTCCGCAATGACGCTATGTTTCGCTTGTATGGCCAACTCTAGCGGGGTATTTCCTTGCGCGTCCAGTGCACTCACATCCGCACCGTACACCAGCAGCAGTTCGATCTGCGACAGCTGGCCCGACTTTACAGCCACATGCAACGGTGTGGAGCCTTTATCTTCGTGATAAAAATTTGGATCGGCTCCCTGCACAAGCAAACGTAGGGAAGTTTCCAAGTTGCCAGCTCGCACACTCGCGTGCAGCTGTTTGCTTAGTTCCAGCTCCAAACTGCTACCCTCCTCGGCCTGAAATGTGGGCTTCAGCACGTATGCCAGCTGGACGTGCTTTGCGCGGATAAAGTCTGCCTTCGTTGGATGTACAGCATCCTTGGAAGTGGGTTTACGCTTCAAGTTCTTCGGTGCTGCCGAATCGAGCAGCAAATGTTCCCATACACTGTTGGCACCGTGTGCATTGAGCTGGTTGACAAAGTTCAGCACGGACGGTTGCCAGCTACCCTGGCGCAGGGATTTCACTTGCGATATGTGTCTGCCCAGGCTGCGGTGGATCGAGCAGCAGTCTGCACAGAGCAGTATACCACGGTTGATTGATGCCCATGATGGATCTACATTGGGATAATGGATATGCAATTGAAATTTCTATAAATACGGAAGATAAAGGTACACACTCACCCGCACTACCACAATCCCCGCAAACATCCGTCTGTATGCGCGATTTAGCACGTGACATTGTGAATTTATATTAGCGCCTTGTTTCCTTTTACGAGAGTGCAGTCAAATACTGTTTGCTTATCGAATTGTCGCTTGGAAATGCAGCACTTGGGGAACGCAAGAAACCGTTAGTTACCACGGCAGATGAATAGGGTAGGTACACTAGATCATGGGTTTGGAGTAATGCTGCCGTTTCGCGATAAACCCGTTTTGTTTCAGACAAGAGTACACGGTCAAGGGGAAGAAAAGTGCAACTTAGCAACAGAAACAGGTTGCAGAAGCCCAGGGAATCCACAGTGCACGGGACATCAATGAATGTTGGATGCAGCAACAGTACACACAGACTTTTCTACATAAGCGATGAGCGATGACCAATCCCGGTGATTCAGGTGCAGTATTGCACGGTAATCACCCACGCACGGTAACTGAATGGTGTTCGATTCTATAAGGCCAGCGAGGTTTTCTTCACCACTACGTAGGTCGCCATTTTTCGAGATGCTGCTGCTTTGCGTTGCTTCCTTTTTCATACGCTGTTCTATGTTTAGAAGCAGCAGCAGGGGAAAAAACATCAAACTACACACCTACTGAATGTTTTGACACAATCGACCGCGCCTCGCATCCCTGCCCGGTGCGTCTGATGCATGCCAGGGTTGGACTAGACGCTATACTGTTCGATTGACGATGTACGAGGGTGTGTTTTTGCTGCTTTTCTGACAGAATCTTTGTTTTGGTACGAAAAAGTAATTTTATTGAAGCATTATTGTGTCTGTGGGTCAGTTTTACCTTTCCATTTTCGATATTTTGCGTTTCATCCATTTAATTTTAAATTAAAAAAAAAGGTTTGTTTGTTCGTTCACCCCTGCACATGGTTCGCATCTGTCAGCATGACAGTCGAACCAAAACATTCCTCTTCATTGATAAACATTGCCGGTATTAGTGGCGCACATGTTGGTGTTTTGTGGTTTTCCTTAATTAAAACTTCCAGAATGTCCTTCGAAACGCTCTATACATCCGCGGCATGTAATCGTACCCCGGACTCGTTGGATTGGGGCCAGGATGGGCTGATTTACTTCGCTGCTAACAACGCTATTGCTGTGTTCGATCCAAAGGTATGTGTTGCTAAAGCCAGCAATCACGCACTTTCATTAATGTTATCCCGTTACTATCCTTTCAGTTCCAGGGCTCGGTTAAAATCGTGCGAACGCTAATCGGACACACTGCAAGAGTAAACACGGTACGTGTGGTTCGCAATGGAAGTGAATGCAATGGTGGAATTCATCTCGTTTCTGGCTCTGACGATGGAACTTGCATACTATGGAACACTAAGGACAATGGTGCCGAGTATAATCCTGCACGATTCGTTCTAAAAGGACATTCGAAGGGGGTGACGGTGGTTGATGCATTCGTTGATACAATGAACAATGTAATCGTTGCGACTGGTTCAGTTGATAGTTCAATCAAATTGTGGCATTATGCGAATGAAACCACTTTCGAGTGCTTTCAAACGATCGACTTACGATCGGGGCTTACGTTCGGAATGAAGCTGTTCAGCTTAGCGCGTTCAAACTCCATCATGCTTGCGTATACAACCGACACGGATGTGGTAAAGTTATGTGTGCGTCAGACAGAAAGCGACAGCCAATCGAACTTTGTGCAGGTGGAACAGTTAAAGGGACACTTTGATTGGGTGCGTGGGTTAGATTGCGTTCGATTGGCGGAAAGTGAGGATTGCCTGTTGGCCAGTTCGTCTCAGGATACCTTCATTCGCTTGTGGCGTATCTCACCAAGAGGATCGCTGCAGAAGCAAAAAGATTTTGAAGAAATCCGTCCGGATGAGGATATAACGATCGAGGAACGTACGTTTACCGTTCGTGCAGTGGATGGTGGTGAATATCATTACGCGCTTTCGTTGGAATCGGTACTGCAGGGCCATGAAGGATGGGTGTATGGTGTACATTTTTCCATCCATGACGGTAGGCTACACCTGCTGTCAAGCTCTATCGACAAGAGTTTGACCGTTTGGACACCGTCAGAGAGCGGTGTCTGGGTGGAAAGTGTGCGGGTGGGAGAGGTAGGCGGATCGTCGCTTGGATTTTATGGAGGAAAATTTTCGCCCAATGGGAAGTCCATCATTGGACATGGCTTTCAGGGTAGCTTTCATCTGTGGCATGAAGATGACGAACAACCGGGCCTATGGAAACCGGGAACCATTTTGGGAGGTCACTTTGCCGGAGTGAGAGATCTTGCGTGGGATCCGGCGGGTGGAATGTATGTGATCACACTTTCCGCTGATCAGACTACACGCATTCATGCCCCGTGGAACAGAAAAGGCACAGCGACGTGGCACGAGATAGGACGACCGCAGGTGCACGGATACGATATGCAATGTTTAACGTTACTTTCCCGCTATCGCTTGGCCAGTGCAGCAGAGGAGAAGATTATAAGAATTTTCCAGGCACCGTCTAATTTTGTGCAAAACTTTAGAGCACTTTGTGGCATTACGAATGATGCAGAAGGCGATGCAGTTCTTGAAAGTAAGTAGCAGACACTAGTTTAAGTGTTCGAAACAATTAAACGTTACAATAATGATTTCCTCCATATGATAGGTAACCCTATGGGAGCTTCAGTACCCTCGCTAGGCCTCTCCAACAAGGCAGTGTTTGAAGTGGAGCAACCGGAAACAGAAACCCGACATATCAAGGACATGTATCCGGAACATTACTTCAGCCCTATTGCATTGGAATCTCCGCCAGCAGAAGAAACGTTGATGCAAAACACACTTTGGCCCGAAATTCAGAAGCTTTACGGTCATGGTAATGAGCTGTACGCGATCGCATCTTCTCCGGACGGAACCCTCATTGCGTCTGGTTGCCGCGCAACATCAGTAGAGCAGGCACAAATTTTACTTTGGGACACGTCATCCTGGCGCGTAGTTCAACATCTTACCGCCCATCAGTTAACGGTAACACAGTTGGCTTTCTCGCCGAATGGTCAATTTTTGCTAGCAGTATCACGAGATCGTACGTTTTCCGTGTTCCATCGCGAGACAAGCGGGTTCGAATTGCTCATGCGGTCCGACAAAACGAAAGGAGTACATACGCGAATCATATGGTGCTGTGATTGGTCACACGATTCGAACATTTTTGCAACCGGATCCCGAGACGGAAAGGTCGTTGCATGGATGGCTGCTGCTGAAGAACAACAGCAAGCTGGTTCTGTGGCGCCGTTTGTACAACGAGCAGTTTTGGAGCTGAAAAATGAATCAATCACCGCTATCGCGTTCGGCAGAAGGAAGCTCTCCGGCGATCGGTACTTGGTGGCTGTTGGTTTAGAGAGTGGCGTGATAAAATTGTACGGTTTGGGCCAGTGGGATCTTCTATTCAACATAGCGGAAGCGTAAGTTAGCCTTACTGTGATTATAAAATGTAGACTGTATATCAAACTTTTGACTATTTTTAGGAACGCACATCATATGACGGTTAAGCGTCTATCATTCCGACCACATGAAGAGAACCACCAGCTGGCAAGTTGTGGAGAGGATGGTTTTGTTCGGGTGTATGCTATAAACTTGTAGAAAGAAGAAGAAAAAAACTATTACAAATAAAATACATTTAATGTTGAAAATATTGCAAAAGGTACATAAATTTTGTTTGTATACCATGCTGCAATTAAGCGTATATTTTATATGACCCGACGTGTCTGTGAAATAATGTATTTATGAGGGTATACGCGATTTACTCAAAATTTATTTAGAATATGCAATTTTTACATCTAAAAGTTAAACTCCTGAATGTATGCAGTTCGGAACGCATACAGTTGTTACGGGCCTTCAGAACGTTCGTTCAGTTCACTGTGGGCTTGATTAACACAATACGGACAAAAACATGAGGCACACTAAACATTCGTTTAAAAATCATGCTACATTCGGTCAAAATATCGACATGACAGTTAGCTGACAGCAAAACCGTTCAGCAGTGAAGAAGATTCAATCGTTTCGGAGAGCTTGCGTGTGTATGTTTTGATAGGCGGATCAAGTGAGTGTAGATCGTCGGTTGCATTTTTCAATACGCATAGGGGGGAAAAAGCCCCGCAGCAGTTTGGGAGAAAGTGCATTTTACGCACGGAGTGCAATGTTGTTTTGGTGCAGTGTGCTGGTGCGAACAGTGCGCGCACCATTCTCATTTCTTGGAAAGGCGCTTGGGCTTTCTTTCCCGTGAACGTGAATGGGTGTGTGTGTGTATGCATTGCTAAGGAAAGAATACGCGTGCGTGGTGCAGTAGTGTGCGGGAACCCTGATTGATTCTACAGCATTCTTTGCTGACGGGTCTTTCACGCTGATTCGGGAGCAGGCATCATCTCCCACCGACACGAAAGGAACACCAGTGCCAGGAAGATATCAATTAAGCCGTTTGCCACGGTTTAGAGCAGCGAGTTCACTCTCGGCTGGGCGCATTGTGCGAAGCGGTAGACGGAAATGTATGTGGCAAGTGTAATGAAAACAGCATTTAAATAATTTTCCGATCGTCGCTGATAAAGATGTGCGTTAGAATATTTGTGTGAAAGAAACATGCAAAGCATAAGTTGCAAAGAGGAAGGCGTATGTATGCTAGCCGATCGCATCTTGGCTGCAACCGGAAAGGCAGCAGAAGAGCGGTTTTACAGTGTGCTATACGCCCGTCTAATAGGTGTGTCTGGCAGTGGTTGTGTGTGGCTATTGTACGGCGCTTGTATGTATGCGTGCGATTCCTCGCCGTCGACGTCGCGATTGCATTTTGTGGTGTGTTGTGTGTTTTTCTTTTGCCCCTGCACAAGCGGTGGCAGCGTGCATAAATTATGTTGCCAGAAAAAAAAGTGTCTATCCGACAGAACGCATACTCGGTTGGTGGGCACATTCGGCTAGCTTTTGGGGCATGAATTGTGTCGTCGAACTGCGGCTGTGTGCTATATACGGGGACGGGTTTTGCATTTTTGTTTGTTTGCTAGTTTAACGATTTGGGTGCAATGCAAGTGCACGACGACGGGGTAGCATTCTATCTTCGCTAGCTAGATATTATTTCGTCCGTTATCAATGAATCGATCTTGTGCTCTCTTATTTTTCGCCCTCCGTCCAGTCTAGTTGCCGTTGCGTGGAGATATGTGTTCGAGCGTAATTGTGCCGCAAAGCAAGTGAGCGAAGCCAAGGTGTGTGTGTGTGTGCTGTGCTGTGTACATACGTGCATGTGTACGTGTGTATGTGTGCGTGCGTGTTGTGTGCAGTGGGTTTTCCCCCCTCTGGTTTTTTTTGGAGCAGCAGCACTGTTTCTTTTTAGGTGGTGGCTGTAGTACTGTGGCTGTGTGAGTGCGTGTGTGGTGCGTGTATGTGTGACGCGCAGAAACCGTATGTGTGTCCCCTCTTCCCGTCGTTGTGTTGACGTAGCGGTGATTTCCCCATCACGGCTCGCTTTCAACCACTTTTGCTGCTGCAGGCCGTGGAAAAACGGAAAACTGCCCAAAAACCGTTCCGGAGTGGGCTTGTTGTGAGTGTATGTGTGTACGTGTGTGTGTGTGTCGGTGTTGCCGTTTTGCCACTTGAGCGCCGTCAGCATATCGGTGGAAGGTAAGTTGGGCAACAGCATAGATTAACGCTATCCAGGTGTTGTTTGGATAAAAATCACGAACCGTTTAAGCATCATCCGGCTGGGCACATGTTTACTTTGATTGATTCTCCTAGGTGTCTGTTATATTGTGGTGGCCGTGAAGAAAAGAAGAACAAGGCTTGCTTTGGACGAATTTGATCAAAATTTCAATGATTTGCGATGGGTTCTGGATTGCACTTTTTGTAGTTGCAGTTACAGTATAACAGCAGCTTTTGAATTCAACAATTAATCACTGTTGATGACGGTTGTATAAATATCGTATGAGTATTGTGAGAATATGATTTTATATTAGGTTTCTAATTTTCCACAGCATATTAAAAGCGATTGATCCTTTTTTTGTACTTTCAACTTATTTGAATCATTAGAACTTTTTTATCGACATCGGTGTGGCACAGAATCTCTCATCCGCAGCCTCCGGGAAGTGACCTTTTTTGGCCGTTCCTTTGCTCGCAGCTGTATGCCGGATGAGTCATTTGAAACCACTGTATCGTGTTGCTTTATTGTAGCAGCAGCATTGTATGCTGGTTAGGGCTGTGTTTGTGCGTATGTGTGCATTTTGTGTGGTGCTAATAGCTTCATTGGACAATTTGATACGGCATCGAAGCAGTAAATCTGGTTTTGATGGTTTTTACTCGATTCTTACCTGTCTGAAGTGGGGTAATCATAAAAACGTCTCCTGTCACAGAAAGGTGTGACGAACAACCCTTTAAAACAAAACGAGAAGAAAAAAACGTCGGCAAAGCATAATGGATAGTAGAATAAGAAAAAAACAACATAGATGGGATCAGAATTCAATAAATGGATGTGATATTATAATTCATAGTGCGTACGAACCCTTTAAGAACAGGGTAAAAGTGGTGCAGCTGGTAATGAGCTGTATGTGCAACATTTCGTTCCCATGGGAAAAAAGAGGAAAAGGGCGATTTAGAATAGTAAAATCAAAAATCGATCAATCGATCCACAGCATTTGCTCGCTAGAATCGTTTCGATTAGTTTTTGGTAGAGCTGAATGAAATTGGCTTGAATTAGCTTCAGCAAACGGCATCATTTCGATTTGTTTATTTTGTTCCGGGAAAGCAGGAATTTTATGCCGGCACGACACCAGCATGATGACCACCAGACTAGTCTAGCGACTAATTGAGTTTGAAATCAGTCTCCCCGGGTTCGTCTCGCAATCGTAAACTGGACGATCGTAAACCACCACCAACCGAACGAGAACCATGAAGGTGAAAATTGTCACCACCAGTACGACGGGATAATGCGTATAAATTTCGCACGACATGGCTGTGAGAAGCTTCCTTTTTGTAGGGGTTTAGTGTCGGAAAATCCGATCGATATTTGTTCGTTCGTTCATGGCAATCGTAGTAGGTTGTTATAAAGCAAGCTAAATTGAACCTTAAAAGGACATTCGCTTGTTCAAGACAGAAAGATCAATTGATCGTAATCATCGTCTACATCGGGGACAAAATTGGAACGTTCCACGTTCAACGAAATCCAGTAATAAAGTTTAATAAAACAACTTTTTCTACAAGCACAAACAATGCAACGCTAGCAGATGGGCCCACTTGAACAATGTTCTTGTTATGCTGTCGCATCGAGGAAAGTTGCTTTATGCTGTGCTTGTGTATGTTTTTTTTTTCTTTATTCCAAATTCCCTTCTAATGTACAGTTCATGCTCAACCAAACAAACAAAAAATGGAAAAGATCCCCTGACCTATAATGTGCCCCTGATAGATATACGGCAGTTTTTGTGGTATCTTTATGATTGTGCTGCGGACATCCCAGTGTCCCCGAAAATAAACAGACAAACAATCCTTTATGAAAATGCAATAATGTTTTTTATTCATTTGCATACAGCCGGCATTGGTGTGATGGTCTGGGAAGTGATTTTTAATACGAAACATAGACTCAGGAGGTAGATTTTTTTCGATTTTTTCAAAAAATTAAACGCCTATGGCAAGTTGTTGTTAATTTTAAATTTCCTAACAGTTTTAAGTCTTTTCAATACTTTTTGTGAGAAATATTAAAGCCAATCAAGATTTTTGAATTATATTTGGAAATGAATTGTTTTCTGAGTTGTTCTTTCTGATCGTTAAGGTACTTCCAACTTTTGGCTCAAATATTCTAGAATTTAAAAAATACGACCAAAAAAAATAATATAAGTAATTATTCAAATTTAAAATGTCTTTCCCCCTGTGTGTGTGTGTTGGTTGGTTTGTTTATTTTTTCCTAATGAGAAGAGATAATGCCACCCCGTCTGCTTCCGGGAGGTCTTTGGAAATGAGCTCAAAAGGCATCTCCCTTTCCCTGCATTGCTTGTGTTTGGTGTGCCTTATGGCTACGCTTCAGTCATCCGTTCTGTTTTCTTTTTCTGTTTCTTTTTTTCTGTTTTTCTGATCTCACGCTTTTTTTCTGTGTTCTTTTCGTTTCCCTTCCGGTGTTGTTGCTGTTTGGCAGGGTGATAACGAAAAGGCCGTTTGCTAGTTTTGTGGCAATTTCATATTGCCACAGGAACACAACTGTTGGAAATAAGCGATAAAACATCGGACAGTTCTTTAGTATGATTTTGTCCGTAGAATGTTAATGGTTGTGTTTTTGCATTGTAGAGCTTTTGATTGGTCAGTCTTTTTTTTTTAAACAAATAACTTATCTAACAATCTTGGCTAGTTTTATTAGTTGCATTCGAGCTGAGTACTTGATGGCTTAGCGTTGTCGAATTTTTCTTTAAATTATCATCAGCAAAACCGTTGAAAGTCGTCGTGATTGCTCCTGCTCCTGATGGTGGTCTAGATTGTACTGTACCAACAGCAAACGCAGCAATTTGCCCATTTGTTCTCATCCATTCTGGTGGTCCCCCTTGTCGAAAACATAAACTCTTTTGACGGGCGGGATTGAATCACTAAGGTAACAAAGGGGAGTCACAAGAAAAACTTGAGCTTCCAATTAAATTGCGACCCTTTGCCACTGTCTGCCAACTTCTACTTTCATCTCCCCGGAAGTAGAATAGTGCAGGTTTCCGTTCCTGGGGTGACCGTTTTCCGCTTCCCGGACCCGGAGCGGAACAGGAATGTGGAACTTCGACACGACGATGCGCGGAAGTCGTAAAGAGGAGTCTCTCGCCTGGGTAGAGCGACATGACACTATTCTTTAATTTTAGGTGGAGAACCATGGCGCCAACGTGCTACATGACGCGTTTGCTTTTGTTTCTCAAATACTGGCGGATCATTTGTCGCCATTCGGGCTACCCCAATGTGCACCCCACAAATGGGTGGTTGGTGGACAGATTTTGAGTTTAGTGTTATTTAAATAGTAGCATGAAAGGGTTCCATCTTTTTAGGGCGAATTTTTATGTTGGAACGATATCAACACTTTGTAACACTTAACGATGCAATATTTTTGGTTAGTGATATTAAATTAATAATATATTTGTAAGAGAACATTGGATGCTTTCGACCGAGTGGCACTAAATAATATGAAGATATTGTTCAGATTCATTCTAAGAGCTGCTTTATAGCTGGTATTCATTTGTGATAATTTGCGTTCATTTTCATATCAATTTCGAAAAACTGTTATACTTTGACGTTTTTACACAAAATGAACTGGAAATGAACGTTCTCATGCGCATGGAACGAAATTTTTACGTTGTTTTTATAACTAAAAGAGAAATTTTGAAACAAAATATAACTATATTTGTTTGGTATAACCATATTTGCTTGATGTAAAACATTATGGGAAAGTAAAATAATTTTAACAAATTTTAATTATACCATTATTGTTGTGCCATGTGACAAATGGTTGAACAATTAGGTAACGTTTCATAATACTTCTCTTGCATAATAATGATGTGCCCGGTAAATATGGTAAATATGTGCGAAATAATGTCTCACCATCGTTTTCCGGTGTCCGCGATTAAATTGTCGCGTGAAAGTTGTAGGTGTGGGAGCCTTCTCTCCTATTTGTTTAAACAAGTCTGTTTTGTTACGTTTAATGTGTTTTTTTCCCCCTGGCGAGGAAACCAAAGCGACACTTACCAGCGATCCTTTAGTATACCGATGCAAAATGGCGCACAGCGGGAAAAAAACACCCTTTATGAATAGTGTTCTCAACAATCGGATTTACGGTCGCCTTTTGTGCAGTGTAGTTTGGTTGCCTTTTACTCTTTCTCCCTGACGGGTCGTTGATGATGGCTATTGAAATGATTCTCCCTGGATTTCCTTGGCCGGTGGAATGATGATCACTGCAAGAAAGCCATCTCGAGACGACTGACGATGACTGTTGCACGTGTTGTTGATGTGGTGGGAAAGAAACGTGTACGAGGAATTAACAACAACAAAAAAACTACCCTCCTACGGAATTTAAACTGAGAAAAAAAAAATCATAGTACCTCGATGCCGTTTGCTTGGCAACATTCCTACGCACCCCAAGTCGCGTTGTGTTCGTGCGTTCATGCTGCCGCTTTATGACACGGTGAGCTTTCACCTTTTTCGGCCCAAACGGATGAGTAAGTGATAAAAGTGTGCTGTGAAAGCTCGGCGAATGTTGCTGTTGCCTGTTTGGCACGATGTAGCCACGGTGTTATAACTTGTTAAATGTAGAGGGAAAAAATATCATCATTAAATTATGAATTCTGGCAGCGTTAAAAAAAAACTAATCCGTATTCTGCCTTCATTTTTACACTGTTGTTATTACAGCGGACGCCTTTTTCTGTTATTTAGAGAATAAAAAACACACAATCCCACCACAGATTGATAATGCCAAAGTGTAGAGCAGCTTGTTTGCTGTTTCCGTATGAAACACCATGAGCAAAACAGGTCATCAGCTTCGGCTCTTATCGAAGGAAAAGTATATAAACAGCTCAATCGTCTTGGGCCAACTGTCGAGAAGGGTGTTTTATTGATAAACGCGCCTCTGTACAAAGCTGCAGCATTATTTTGCAGCCTGCGTTAAACATTATTATTTTTTTATTCATGAAGAACGGACAATACGGCCGTATTGCTGTTATAAAACATTATATTTTTCAAACCTTTTTTTACACATAAAAAATGTTTTTGAACATTAAAAATATATCAATATGGCAGATTTGGTTTCTACGATCTTCGAATATGTGAAGCTTACGATCTTAACGGTTGCTCAAGGGTGTTCATTTGTGTTCATTTTTGTTGATTTTCTCTCAAACGGATAATCAATTTGGAAAATGAATTATACGCTGACGGTTGCATGCACAATGAGCTGGCATACGCAAAATAGACAAGAATTGCTATTTATATTTTTTAAAAAGAAAATAAATTGTATGTTTGGTATTCCTTTTTATTGTTTCTTAGTATCAATTGGCTGCTAATACACTTGCATTGTAAAGTGATCGTATCGATCGAATTGTTACATATCACTGAATATTTGATGGATAAATTCTTTTTAACATTTGCCAATGCATGTGAGCTTTATTAAATTAAATTATAATTTACAGGCATACATGTATGCCTACCCCCTGCCCGAGAATTGACACATTTTCCAAGATCAATACGCCATCTCCTTACCTATCGTGTTTGTTGAATGAAATTGGATTTCTCTTTCTACGACGATTCGAATGGCACTTTCGTTTAGTAAAATTGGCGGTAAGCGTTAAACCCTAGCGAAATGCATCCTCTGAAGAGTGCACACACACTCACATTCCAGTTCAGCTGGCGGGTTAATCACAGTTCATTCGACCCGGTACGCAGGTAGTGTCCAAAGTGCCCTCTGGCTGGCCATTGTGCTAGTTTCATAAATTATACCGTAATTAAATCTCGCTGTCATACGCGAACGACGTTGCTTCGGCTCTGGCCCCGTGATGCTGGCAAGTATGGCCAGCGTTTGAGCATAAATGATGAACACGAGATGAACTCCGCTTCCGACCGGCGCCCGGGTCCCGGATTGCGCGGTGATCGTCTTTCTCGGTCGATTTCGATTAATTGTTTCCGTTGTGTTCGCACTTTTCATCAGCCATGTTGTAGTACTCTCTTTTCTGCGATGCTGTTGATGGTTGCTACTGTTGCGTTGCGAACTCGAAGTGCTCGGTCTGGATAATGAGCCAGACACAGAAGCGAGATAGCTGCTAGAAGAGATGGCCGTGTATCAGACGTGTGTTCGGCGTGAAGGCGATGATTAAGGCGTAAGGAGGCAGCATGGATGTGAGGGAAAGCTGTTACAGTAAAAACATTGCCGCACTCTGTGTGTGTGTGTGTGCTGCTGGCGGCTTGAAAATTTACTTTTAATGCCCCGGGCCTGAAGATGAAAGTGCATTTTAATGGATGGAAAAGGATGTACCGAGGGCCTGCGAGGATGGGTGTGGTTCGCTGTGATGATGATCATGCTGTTGGTTTGCGCTTCCTTCGGAATCTGTTGACCTGTAGCAATAATGATCGCAGTGGGGTGCTGCAGAGCTTTTTGCCTAGGGAAATATACGAGATTTGCCAATAGCCCAGGCAGTTAGCCCTCTTTTCCAGTGATCGATTGTGCCTCGTGTATTTCTTCCGCTGCTTCCTTTGGGGGGGTTATTTCGGGTTGTAAATTAATCGTTACCGATTTTTACTCCACCAAACCGACTCGCTTTGGGCCGAGTAGGCAAAGCGAAAAGGTAAGAAGCACGCCAGGAAATAATTGCCGTTCGTACAATTTTCACTTTTCACCTTCAAACCACAAACCTCTGGTACTGCTTGCTGCTGCAGGCACACACGACACATGAAGCAAAAGGTAAACCACTGTAATGCCTTTTGAGTTGTGGTAGGAAACGTACTCACATCGGTGGTCCCCGCATGCTGGATGGGAAAATAAGAGCGAAAGTCTCCGGTGTGTCTTCTACCGGTCGTAAAAAAAACACTCACAAACTCACACAAAAGCCTTTGCAAAAGATAATGGCTCGTAAAAAGAAATTCACCACCGAAATGAAATGCGCTCTGTTGTGCCGGTGCGCCAATTTTGTTTCACATTTCTTGCTAGGAAATGGAAAAATAAAATGAATATCATTATCATCGGGCGTGGAAGGGAAACTGTTACTGCTGACGTGAAGTAGAAGTGAGCAGACTCGACCGGATTGTGGATCGCACACACACACAGCACCGTCAAGATGTCGAGGGTCATGGTCGCCTATCGGGAAATGAAAATCTTCGTATTGTAAGGGAAGGAACAGCTAGCGGAATAATGGGTCATGCAAGTGTCTGCAGGAGGGAATAGCCAACGAGTCGGCACAGCAGATGGTCCCGATTGCTTTGGGAGCTATGGGGCTTTTCGTATGCTTCTTTGGTTTTTTTTGGTGCTTTATTCGTGTGAGAAAAATCCACCGTTTAGGAAAATGAGTTGATTTTATTTATTTATTTTTTATGCATGGTATGCTTTTTGTAGTTTAAGGTGAAAATTCATAACGGCGTAAAGCAATTGTTTCTAGACACGTTGGTAGATTGAGTAGATGGAACGAAGAGTTTGATATAAATATAGAATTAAATTACATTTTTCCAAGTGGAACAATAAAAATTGTATGAAGCTCGCTGCCTGCCAGCCGGTTCGATATGCAGCAATTCATTTCATTTATTCATTTATTTTGTAATTTTATCTCTTTTGAAGATGGCATGGAAAACAGTCTACAACAAACAACGAAAGTTTAGAAAAGCTGTCAAAAAATATTTCTCTTTAAAATCGAATGCCACGTATGGAGGAAAAAATACGTTAACAATCATCAATCGTATCTTGTTTTGTATGCCCGCTGTCTTGCATTATTATATAGGGAATATTATTATCACAATGCGTACCTTTTTCGCCGTATCATGCTCTAATCTCGTCACGTTCCTTTTCTGTCTTTCTAAACACGTCCCGCTTATTGGGACGTGCCGATTTCTCCATGTCCGACCAATGTGCAGGACCAATGTGTCCGGGTCTTTCAGGTTGGGCGGTTGCCTTGCCGTCGGTCTGGTGTCGGTCCCACAAGACATACTTATCGCGGTCAGAGATTGCGTTCGCTTATCTTTTCGACTGCCACGGTGGGTTCTTCTTCTTTACTTACCTTTTGACGTCAGAGGCAATGCCAAAGTTAATCTCTAGAGCGGGAGACATTCGACTCAGTGATGCAGAAGAAAAAAAAAGAAACATGGTAACGTTTGCTTGACCTACGATTCATATAACAGCAAGTTTGTGAGCAGACAAACGATGAAGTATAAAATTGCATATAATTTTGTAAAAAGCATATTGACTTGTAAGAATACTCCAAAACATATTTTAGTTATATTTATTTGATATGATAACGCCGTCAGTTTTTTATCCTGTTTTTTGCCTTGAAACCCGAAAGAAGATATAAAGCTAACTAATTTGTATGTTGGATGATCAAACTTCTGTGGCAGATGATATGACAACTAATTGTGATATTGTTGTGTTTGTTCCAAGTACCCCCATACAACATATTCAAGACTCGTTAAATGTATGTTGTGCCTAAGAAGTCAAATTTAGCAGTCAGTATACGTTCAACTTTGCTCGTGTGCTTAACGAGTACTGTCTATTTTGTCTTATCAAATGGTGAACACCTATTCACAACACTCGGTGGAATTAACACAATTACACTTTTTCATTTCATTCAACATTGCTGGGTCGTTATATCTATACATATGTGACGTGTTCGTAGAATGTAATTAACATGTTAGTTTCACAGTTTGGCTAGTTATCGTCCTTGTTTTTCCTCTGTTGCTTCGTTTCTCGATTCTACGAAAGTCACCAACTACAGATCAGGCGAGTCCAAACGAACTCTGTAATCACACGAATGCGCGCGGACTGTTATATACTCAATGCTGTTATCAGTGCACAGCAATCGCAAACTGGACTGAAATGACACGGTTGCCTTGGGCGTTGGGACCAGTGGAAACTATGGTAATGTTTTTGTGGGAGGTTTCATACACCGAACTGTGCTCTGTGTGGTGCGCTGATAACAGCTAGTGTCTGTTTGCACTAGTTAGATTCTGGAGGACAAATTGGATACGTTGCACTCCACTCTGTAGAAGTGTTTAAAAAGAACGAAAGAGAATCATTTATTGGCTCTGGGTTCTGGGTTGTATATCTCTTAGTTATTCTAGAACTCATAGAAAATAGAGATAAAAAAAATAACCATTAGTCTGCAATTCTAGAAATTCTCACTAGGAACTGTGTAACATTCTCAATACTTTTAATTGATACTGTTTGGTTAGACAGTTAGATGTGAAGTGTGTTTTATTTGCTCTGGGGTAACATTTCTTATCAATGGGTGATAATCAATTGCATCAATCGATCATCCATACGAATGATGTGCAAAGGGGCTGTTTATGCTTAGGAACGCGCTTCACGAACGAGTAGAACACAACGTTTTCGCACAAGAGCACTAAAATAAAAGCACTTTATTCGATTAACGCGGGTTCAGCTGTGAATGGATCCTCCTTTTGATGTGCCGATTATTACCGATTACAGCATGCACAAGTAGATCAACCGCGCACCTCTCATCGGGGATGGTTCTTGTGAGGGCAAACTACCGACAAGAATACACATACAGTGCTTTCTTGGCAAGCTAATGGCGTGGGGAAGCAAATGGATGGAAGTACATAATGATTTTTTATACCATTTCATTGGATGTTGGTGGAGTGGCACATTAATCACAACACCATGTTTATGTTAGTTGGTCCGTAGAGTAGGATAGGAACGAAAGAGTAACGTTTCTTATCATGCAGTTTGGCACATACAAATTCCGTCATGTTTTTGGCATAGTTTGGTGGATGGATGGCGCCATTAACATTAACTAGTCGGTGGTTTTTATTGAACTTGTGCAATGGTTTGTACAAATGAATCCCACGGTAATTAAATCAAGGGAAGTTGTGTATTTTATATTAAAGAACCAACCATTGATGACATTGTNATGTTTATGTTAGTTGGTCCGTAGAGTAGGATAGGAACGAAAGAGTAACGTTTCTTATCATGCAGTTTGGCACATACAAATTCCGTCATGTTTTTGGCATAGTTTGGTGGATGGATGGCGCCATTAACATTAACTAGTCGGTGGTTTTTATTGAACTTGTGCAATGGTTTGTACAAATGAATCCCACGGTAATTAAATCAAGGGAAGTTGTGTATTTTATATTAAAGAACCAACCATTGATGACATTGTTTCATTATGTATGTGTCACCACGCACACGGTAAACTTGTTCAAACGGCACACATCCTAATGGAATAGCTTGTTTCGCTTGTCATTCATTATTAGCACTCGTTTGTTGCAGTTTATCAGAAATTTAATTACAAGCCTGCCATAACCTTGCTCACCATTTCTCTCTACGGGGAACATTTCAACAAGCCACAGCCTACGGAAGAAGCATCACTGGTTCGTTTGTGGGTGTGTGGAAGACGCCTTCGGTCAACACTCTCTGAATAACTTATGGTATCATAGGATGTTGTTTAAATTTTAAATGATCGTACCAGGGCAAGGTTTCAAAGTGCTCCGTCCTTCAGGTTGACCTCGGGTGTGTAATGGCGAGTGTTTGTGTATCTTTCCCGTTCCAGGGTTGCTTTGCTTCTTTACCGCTTAATCTCCCACCGTTCCGATCTTGCGTACCTAATGCAATAGGGCACACGCAAACCGAATTGTGGACCGGCTGGTCCCGTGGTTGACATTGGCATGCCAGTTGCATGCATGCACTGCTGGTGGGGATGCACTTGTAAGCGTGTTCCCTAGCCACGGCATTTAACGTGCAGTTGGAAAATCGATTTTCCCACCGTCACTGTTTTACAAGCATCGGAAAAGAGACCAACCGGTGGAAGGGAACTGAACCGTGCGACATAAATAATCCTGTTCATTGATAGTGATCTTTTCGCTACACGTGCTTGGGCTTTGGTTGTGTGTGCAGCGGTGGCTTTAGATGGATGATGTGTTCGTGTAGCCCGTGTGGTAGTTTTTCCTCTTTTGTATGATTTTTTCTCGTTTTTCTACAGCTCGCAACATCAAACGGAATTTTCCTCGAACTAGGTCAAGTCAACAGAACGATGTGGTTGTTGTTGTGGCGGTGGTTTGTGTTGCCATTTTAGCGTGCGTGTAGCATTATTGCTAGCAGCCCTTGTGCGCTGGGGTAAATGTGCTGTGAGTGCTCATTCCCAAAACAAAGCACTTGTCTCGTGTGAACATACATACAGCCGTCAGTTAATGCTCTGAAGGAGCGTGTTGATTAGCTTCCGCGCTACAAATCCTTTGCCGTGGTGGTGCATTTATTACAAATAATGAATTCCCTGTTTAGTAGTAATTTATTCTCATCCCTTAAATTATTATCTTACTTGCTGCATGGGAAACAAGAATAAGCGGATTACGATACAATTTTCAGCGGTCTAAAAATACTGCAATTTCAATTTACTATGCCGGTTGGTGTGATGGTGGTGAAACACTGCCAAGCAGCAGGACTAAGCAAGGTCAGGGCCACGTGTGGGGAAAATAATCATTCCCCCTTCCCTATCACCACCACCTCACTGGGGAGGAAAATTCGGACGCAAGTAAATGAAAGTTATGCTACTATTCGACACCTCCCATGTTTGCAAGGCAAGGCTTTTATGCCGTATCGATTTTCTAAACATACCACACACACACACCCGTAGGGTGTTGGTGGGTGGTGGTTATGTTTTTATTTTCATTTCTTGTCGAAACACAAGTTTACATATAAACATAATTGTACCATGCGTATTGCCTATTCTCTATTGTTACAATGGGTGTTTACATCTATTTCCTATTGGGAATCGTTTGTTATTTCTTACACCAAGTTTAGGTTATAAACACAACCTAGACTAGGTAAACCCCCGCGGGGCCAACGAAATTCATAGAGCAAATGGAAACGAATCGATTTAATGTTAGGGACGTAAAACGTAATTCGCGGACACAATGTTTACTTCTTTGCCGATCCGGTTTTGTTGGATGGATGGAAAGATGTAAATGGATTTTTTTATAAACATTATTTATTATGCAACAAAATAAAATACACAATTCCTTACATGAAGTATAAAATGAGATTATAAAATATACAGCGGTGATCTGTGAAATACATATTACTTACTTACTTACTTACTTACTTACTTACTTACTTACTTACTTACTTACTTACTTACTTACTTACTTACTTACTTACTTTTTTAGAAACATAATGAACATTGGCTTAGACTAACATGGACGTTGATCATCGTAGTCTTTAGAACTTTACTGAATTAAAGTAGAAGACTTAAGTTTTTAAAGCACATGTTTCGAAATAAGCAAATTTTCAATTTATTTCAACTTTTGAAGCCTTAAACATCGTTAGCTTTTCATACGAGCAATGAAGTGCGTGTGGAGCAATTTATTATTCAATTACATTAGCAGATGTTCTCACATTATTGACCAACATTCTAAATAAGAAGAAAATGGTTATGAGTAAATATTAAAACTTAAAACAATGATACCAAACTCTGTGCTAGCGTTAGAGAAATGTCCAATGCTGTAGCTAACCTGTGTAACATATTGATTTGTATTCATACCTTCCAGACATGTTTCATGTCAACGACCCATCCATGCACACCTTCGTGTAGCAGTGACACACCTTGCTGCCCACTGTCAGCTACCATGCGGACAGAAATCGTTGTTGTTTCTTCACGGTGAATGGTTTTGCGTTTGGTGCGGCGTGCCTCCGGATATGGTATATGGTGTTGCGTGTCGACCGGTCGAACTTGATCGTGAACTCGATCGCACAGAAGGCCCCTCGAAGACGGTAACAAACTTACCGTCTCGAAACGATTAAAGTGTGTACATCTCGTCGTATGTGTGGGGACGTTTTTCTTCTTGACCGGTGTTGGTACTTGGGATATATACCCATCGGTAGCATATTGCGGTGACATATTGATGTTTCTTTTCTCACTGCTCCGGTCTGCTGCTGCGTGTGTCTGTTGGGCGATGAAAAATGAATAAAACATGGCTATAAACTCGTTCCTTCGTCGGCAAAGTGCGGGATGATTTCATTTGAAATCCATTCGTCATTAGGTTTTATGTTCGTACTCTTTCCTGTCTCGAAGACTCTCGTTGATGAATCATCGGAAGTATTTGAGTACAAGGGAAGCGGTGTATAATATAAATTATTCTTTATGCAATAGAAAAATAAAATCACCAACATGCATAGTGATCGCGAATAGTCCGAACACACAAGTGTGTCAAGCGAAAGAGCGAATGATCATTCGTAGTAGAACCTTGGGAGGTGTCTAATCGTAAGCGTTCGAAAATCGCGCCGACATTAGAGCTTCGCCCAAGCATCGTTGGGAAAATATGCAAATCATGGTAATTTGTGCAATCTGACGCATGCTTATCCGCTTCCTGTTCTCGGGTGCTTTGTGATTTGCTTTCTTGTTGATCCTCTCGAGATTCGAGTCGTTAAGCAGCCCCAGCGCTCTCCATCTTCCGCGGGAACAGTGATTCGCTGATGACAGTTGGGTGAAATGTAGTTGGAATGCCACAGCACCAAAGTCAAACAGCACACACACAACACACACACACACAATTGAAACATATTTTCGCATAGTTTATCGTTCGCTTGAGTACGAAAAACGCGTACACCACTCGTCGTTTGGATGGCTGAGTTATTTTTAACTGCAATCTGCCATTGCTTTTGTGATGCGGTAGAGCGAGTTGGTACTTGTCGCAATTGGCTGCTTAACTTGAAGTGAAGAGAAGCGATTGCTTGCTAGAATCCGTCGGTAGCACTTGTTTCGCTTTAGTGCACTGGTGGTGCATCTGGCGGGAAATTTACTGGAGATTACGTGTACGAGCTCGTCAAGGGGGTTTGTGTGGATTATAAATTTATATCGCACTAGTTTTGCGAGCGGAATTAATGAAGGGATTTACTGTGATTCTCTTTGACACACAGAGCGATGAAGTTATGTTCATTTCATTGGATGATGGTGAAATGCAAACAAAGTTACGAATGTAGATGGGAGTGCATTAATATTAAGTCCCCAATGCTCGAAAGCATAAGATGTATAGCTTTTATGAAGCTTTTAAATAATGCTTCAAGGTTAGCATGCTATATACAGAAATATCACGGGCATGCCGTTATTGCGCGAATAATGTTATATTCTTCAATAAATAACGCAACTTATGGTATACAAATTTTCTAACAAAAGTTCCTAAATGATCGATGTATCTAAGGGAAAAAAATCAAAGAAATCCATTTCAAGACTCTCAATATCATCAAAGACATTTTGAAACAAGAATTAAACGTATGTTCGCATGGTTCTCCAGAAATCTCCACCAAGAAAAAAAATCCTGCTGAAGGAACTGGTTTTTGAACGGTATTGATGGAACAAAATTTCGGTTCGCTCAAAGCCGCAAAGAACGGGTTAGATTTGACCGCTTTTTTTAACCTCCGGAGCTCAAGTTCATCTTCGTCCGCTGATGGAACCCATCCGAGAAGGAAAGGAAGGCAAAGAAGCATACCCAAATATGTCTTTCTATTTTGTCTCATTTCCTGGCGCCGTCGTCCGGTTATTTTCTGTCGGGTTCCCTTTGCCCCAAAGCGGGAAGCAGCATTACCCACGTTCGTCAGATTATTTGAAGATCAGATGAATAAAAGCGTGTTTGGTTATGGCTTGTGTGTGCATGACGTATATTCGTTCAGTAGAAGCGAGGATTTAGTTGGCTAGAATTTTGGGTCAAGTGACCATGAAGCAAACATTGCTTCGAAGATGCTGCGAGGTTTTTTCCCTTGAATCTTTTCTGGGATCTCTTCGGCGAACCGAAATGATTCATGAGGAACTCCAATATCTGAACGGTTCGCCGATGACAGATACATATTCGCTTGTCGGCGGAATAGTTTCTCTTCTTACCAATTTTCAATACTAATCGATGTCGCTTTTCAGGAGTTCTTCACGTTCTTCACGGCTGTGGCTGTGTTGACTTTGCTGAGATTTTGATTCCCGCTCTTGGAATGCAAATAAAATGCCGTTATATTTGGGGATTGGTTGGTATATTTGGGGATAGGATGAGGTTCTTGCTTTTTCTCTCTTTTCCCGAATATCTTTAACGTAGTTTTGAATTTTTCGCTCCCGCTGGTGTGGAAGCATACTTCAAAGAGTCTCAGTGCACAATTGAGATAAAGGTTAACAAACGCATGAAAGGTATGTAGAAGAGCTTCATGATCGCTCTTGGAACCCGTTAGAGTACGAATTGAAAAGGTAAGTGGGAGAATTTATCATCATCCACCGTCCTTTCCAGTGTTCGAACCGTAGCCACACGTGTGGTGATGTGATGTAGCCAACGTGCTTCGTTCTCCGAATATTCGTCTATGAAAAGTGTGTTAGCATTGACTTGATATGCTCAGCTTGTTTCCAGCATGGTATTGTGGATATTTTTTGCCTCAATTAAGAACAACTACCATTGGAATGTGACTTCCGAAGTGAAAGACAGCGCAGCACGGGGCTTGGAGACGAGCAGGAGAGGCGGCTCGGATGGGTGACCTATTTTCGCGGATGTTGGCTGGAGATTTTCAGCTAACAGCAGCCAACCCAATGTACGCCATTGGCCGTGGTGAATGTCGCAGCCTCTCTCAAACCGGCTTTGTTCGATACGGCATGAATGATAGTTACCACTTTCCTTCCACGGCAGCGTCTTCTTGTTTTGTCGTCTTGTCTTGCTTGTCGTGTAGCGTAAACTTGAATGAAAGTCACTCTCTCCGGATACTGGGCGGGCAAAGGTAATGTTGGTGGTACTCTTGTAATGTTTTGCTATTCTGATGTGTTATCTAGTGAACAACAAGTTGTCAACTATTGGTGGTATTACATGCATATGCAGAATAAGTTCCTATCGTTCGTGATTATATGAAATTAAATATTGTACACAGTTTACGTCCAATTGGTTCGTAGAATTGTTGCTGTTCCATACTACTCCACACAAATTCTTCTATAGTTCTATACTTTTATTTCATACAAAAAGAAACTCAAACATGCAGAAGAACATGAAGTAGTTTAGCAAACGCAACATGTGGAACCGATGATAATTCATTCGATTTCAGTTCATTGATCTTGTAAGCAATTTCGTGGTAGTAGTGGTCGTAAGAGTGGCAATGAACTAGCATTTTTTGTTGTTACATTTTTCACGGTTGGGGCCATCTTTGGTTGTTGGACTCTTCAAACATATGTGTGGTCGGTTAATACAGACCTGCCATACAAATGCTGTATCATCATACGAAAAGTACAGATTTTATGGGAATAACAGCTCACTAACATAAATTTACTCTGAGTGAGTGAGCTGCATCAAAGAGGCAACTGGAATAGATGAGTTCGAATCGTTCAGAAACTCACTCATGAATTAATAGTTAAAACTCATTTCCTCATAACCAAATGATAACAATTCACTCACTGTGTAAGAATTGATGGTCGCCGCAAAAGTGTATAACTTGGGAGTTACATGACTAATTGTGGTTGTTTTGTTTTTGTATGATTTAATTAACGTTACAAAATGTTTTAAAATTGGTATAAGATATCAATTCCTAATCTTATACATGGTCCTGTTCTCTGTGCCTCAACTATTGTTCCATTTATTAATCGGTTGTAAACGATTTATTAATAAAAATTGTATTTTTGCACAACAAATTTTTAAAATGATAGAAGAAAATTTTTAGTATACTTTTTCAATTGTGTTTTTTTTCTCCTACGAAGATAATTGCACATTTACATCCGTTCGTTTCGCGCTATTCCGTAATCGTAATGTTTTTGTGATATTATGGCGAAATAAGTGATATGTGATAACATTCAAAAGTGTTCTGTTGGTGGTATGCGCTGCTTACAATGGTCTGATATGCATTGAGTTTCTTTTGGTTATCAGTGGAATTGAATAACAATATTTCAAAAAAATGTAATTTATTAATTTTATTTGCCTATACCTTCTAAAATTCTAAAACAATTATTTGCCGCCAACGTAGTAACGTCCAACCTTGTTCCATATTTCCTTTTGGCAATTCTGTTCGTTTGAAACGCTTGAGCAAATATTGAAATTGAACCGCGTTTTTTATCCCCCGTATTGTAACCAGATGCTTAGCCCCATGTTCCCTCACGTACGTGTCGATGTGTCCCTGTGTGCGACCGGAAACATGATCGCAATGCAAAGGCGCGTACGGTTTGTTCGCACACGCTGCCGAGTATAGATATGTATCCGCGTGTATGTTTATACCAGATCACTCGTCCCCCGTGCTCCAGAAGGGGAGGGGTGGGGGAGGGGCGGCTCACTTTTCCAACTGGTCGGTATTTTTCCGCATCGCCGACAAATTAAGTGAATATGAAATGGGTGAAAATGGAATGTTTTATCGCCACACTTATGTTGCTGGTGAGCTCCCCTTATCGGCTGTTCCTATGCACGGTTCGCCCTCTCTTTCCTTATCGACATTCTGCTCGGTGTGTTTGTTTATGCTGTGCTGTTGTTGTTTCCCTTTTTTTACATTTGGTTTCCTCTCGCAATGATGTTCATTCATCCACTGTACCACAGTGGTGTTTTTTATGTGTTCTTGTTTTTTGTGTGCTGCCTCTACTTCCAAATGTCGTTGCATTTGTTGATTAATCATGCGTGTGGTAGTCGGTTATGCTTAGAAGAGCTTGAAAGGTGAACTGACGTTTGCGTTTAGCATACTGTTGAATGTCCGTCTGATTGACAAGTTGCCATGGAACGTGCTTGATCGATATCGATCGCTTACATTGTTTGATTTTATTCATTTTGTACTGTTGCGTAATTTGGTTCTGTTAGTGTTCATATTAAACTCGCATTTGATAGAATTGATGGCTGATTTTTACATGATAATTGTAAGAATTCATGAAACCCGACAGCTTGGTTAATAATTTGATTAGAAATTAATGAACTCGCTGTAGACATCGTTTCCTTTCCAACGTCCCAATCCACCCATAAATGGCTCTGTTTAGGATGTTAGTGAAGCGTTACAACTTTATCACTATGCTTCAGGTATCCATCTGCAACTAATTTTTCCTTCACCGTGTTCACTGCCCACCACCACCATAATCTTTCTTCCCCAGCTGCGTTTGGGTGGGTGAGATGGGTCTGATGTGTGGTGTGTCATGTTTCATTTATTCACGCTCACACAACATTGGCTTCGCATACCACGCACCCACTTTGTGCTAGCATGCTACTACCCGGCGCTACTGTTCGTGTGCACGGTGAGCACAGTAGTAGTGACAGGACCTCCGGACCAAAGCGTCTGATGTTGATGTCGTTAATTAGCCGGCACGGGGCAGCAGCAGCAGCAACACGATACGAGCAGGAAAAGGGGTTAGAAGAAGGAACCTTGCACATGTGTGGTGTTGGTAGGAGCCGTAAGAGAAATTAGTATCACTTTTGCAAGCACTTGAAATGTTGAATGTGAAACGCATCCATCATCACTCAAACGTGGGATGTTTGTGCGAAAGGCACAAGGCGTCTAATTATCACTTAACCACACGACTCTGGCGCTGGGGCGAACTTGTGAAAATATGCTTTTAGTGTGCAGTTTTCTAATGCGGAGATGCACACGCTGCACACGAATGGGCTGATTGAAATCGCATTGCGATCGAATCGTATGTCACAAACATAAATCGCATCCAATTAGTGTGTAGGCCAGTGAGGATCGATCAGGCAATAGCATAAATATGGGCACCGAATTTGCATAGTTAATTGAATCGATAGCAAAAATACGTTGTAGCGGGGTTGGTAATAAGTTTCAGCATACAGTCATGGAAAGTTTAAGAACTCTGTTTTAATTTTAAGGTAAAGTACAAGTTTGTAGTAAAAACCTTCCTTGCCTTGAATGCTGAGAGCGCATGAAAAGTTGGTATGCATTCGTTCGATCTGTTGAAACATTTCATTTCTGAATAAATTAGCACCCATCGGCGAAGAGGAAGGACCGTCCCAGTCCATCCAGTCCATCCAATCGACTGACATCACGTATTCTAATGGTAGAGAAATAAAATTTGCTCCCGCCTCGAAAGGTATTATGCCGCATAGACTGATAAAATGGTGCTCTTATCATGCTTGCAATCATATTATATTTCCTTCCTTCACAGAACACATCCGCGCCAGTGTGTGGGCTTCTTTTGAAGTTCAGCAGTTGAAATGAAATTTATTAACCATTTGACAAGGTCGGCGTGCTTTTTTTGTGTGCATTTTGGTGGTCGATTTTTGTCCTTTCAACGAGTGCGAAAAATCCCATACCGCAATCGCATATTCGGTCGCGTCACCGGAACCGTAACATTATTTGTCTTTTATTGGTTTCACTTTTGCTCCAAACTCAAACAAGTTCCGTTTGACGGTTTGATTGAGCATATTTCCGTCCGTTCGTGGTGAGAGCACGGCTGATGCTGCTTCCGAACACTGCTCTGTTCTCGGATTCGGCTGGGTGAATTTTTTCCTCCCAACCATCCCGAAAAATGTAAAGGGAGGAAAATTGATTTATTTCTGCTCCCCGGCCAAACCAATCGAACCACCACGGTTTAGGTAATGTGCTTCTGTCAATAGTGTAGTGTGGCCCTTTGTTTTCCCATTTCCTCATTCGCTCGAATGTTTCGTGTATTTTATTCTTAACATTATTTTCGTAGCTTTAATTTGCTGACCTTTAAGCGAGGCGAAGGGCGATATATGGGGCTTGTGGGGTACACGACGAATTGTTGTGGTTAGCTGATGGTATTGCAACGAAAGTATGTAGCTTCCCTTCGATAAACTATTGAATTCTGGAAAGGCAGGCCCACCTCGGTCGTGTAGTTTGGTTCTGGTTCTCGCTTCACCCTCGAAACACACAACAAATACACAGGAACCGGAAAGGCTTTTCGAACCGGAACACACGGGTATCGACATGGGGCGATCCGGTGATACCTGTCCCTGCCCTGTGTATCGCTTTCTCATTCATTCCGCTTCGTACGGATATCCGTCGTCGTCGTTGTTGATGTCGTCGTCGTTATTATTATTATCATTATAGAACATGCTGTTTTATGAGGTGGACAGAAACAGGGAAAGGAAAACGCATCTAAACGATGTGGTGATGTGGTGAGGTGCGCATGTGTGTGTAATGAAAAATCAAACAAAAAAACCACAAACCACACACACACACACACTGCTACACTCATAAAATATCGATGGAAAACCTCTGTGCCCTTGGTTTGGGTATGGTTGGCTTGGTCGAAACCGGATGGGAATGGAAGGCAACGTCGAGAATTCTGGAGGAGAGCCCTGTCTGTTTGATCGGAAACGTTTGGTTTTCCATGAAGAACATGATTAATTTTCATCCGTCCGATCATGCTGGTACCCTGACGATGATGACGATGATGACGATGATGTTAATGACGATGTGTCGTCGTCCTCTAGCGCCACCGGCATGTTGCGAAACTGTAATGGAGAATGTTTACCCCTTGGGTATTGCCAGAGTAAGAAGATACGTATTGGCATTGGCAATGGTTCATAACAAGAAAAAAAGAACAGAAAAAAGAATATTATCAAATTCTCTGAAGAATTTGCGAATTTGGTAAAGGTATCAACCTTGACGATGGCTGAAATGGACTGTTGCTACTTATCGTTTATTACACGAAAATTCTTTGAAGGATCAGCAAACGATGCTAAATTTGTAGTCTGCCGGCGTCGGTGTGCCTGGAGCCTATTTTTATACCACCGTGGGTGTGTTTTGTTCCAGCCGGCAGTTGGCAGGTACGACATGGAACGAAACGAACGAGAATAGCATCGTAAGTCTGTCCTCTTTCATTCCCCACCCAGCAAGGGACATGATGAAGCCCCTTTTTTTTGGGGAGCTGATTGCTAGCCAGCATTTGAACTGCCAATGGTACAAGGCAGTTAAGGTTGGAGCTTTTTTGTTTGCAATTTCCCCGTGTATATGTGTGCGTGGGGATGCCGGTTTCAATTCCATCTGGCAAAACCCCATGCACCACGGAGGTTTAGATATCATGATCCCCTAGAAATAGTCGAGTGAAAGCTAATATTTATTTATCGTCTATTTTTCCTGTGCTGTGTTGCTCAGCTCCATCTGTTAGCTTTCCTACAAAAGGGCAGAAGAAGACAAATTTGGGTTTTCCTGTGACAAGGGGAGGGTTTTCCACAATTTATACTACCTTTTTGTGAAAAGACGTGCCCTGAAACTGTGAAGCATGCTCTTAGTTCTGTTAAGAGTTTTTGTCTATCTGTGCCCCCACGTCGTGTTGCTTCATGCTCAAAGCTCAAACAGGTGCGCAAAGTTTGAAGAGTTCGTTGAGAAAAATGGGTGTAAAAAAAATTGTAAAGCACTTGCGTGGAAGAGACTAAGGAGGAGCCTAACAGACTATTAATAAGCTTGCAAGCACGAGCAAACTTTACCACGAGTCTGTTTGGCTCTTTGGGCGCTGTAAACGGTGATGAATTGCTTGTTCTGTAATTACTCTGCCGGAGGTACTTTCAAAAATCTGCGCCCAAACAAATTGGATTTGTGATGAAATTTTGAAAACGATTGAAAATTTTTTGAAACTTATTGTGTACACAGCCGGAAGGATGCAGTGGATGTACTGATTGTGTTAGTATAAGCATAATTACAACAACAGCTTGGTTGGAAGGGTTTGAAGCACTGGAGGGTAATGTTTTGTTCTTTTGAAATTCGCCAACAAAACCTTTCTTTTGCTGTTGCAAACATTAATGGTTCTTGATCCGTTCCAAAGCGAGAGAGTCGGTTTGGGTGTGCATGATAATTGAGCGGAAGATTTTCGACACGAAGAAGAATCAAGATCACAGCCCGTAACGTGGTCACTGCAATCATTCAATTCAACTATAAATTGGATTAGTTTCGTATGAGAATATTGGGTTCTGCTGGAGAACGTCAAGAGAGATTGTGTCTTATGCATGGTTTGCATTAAAGATTCTTCTTCATGACTAAAAAAAAAATAATTTTAAATTGTTCCTGTCATTAGTATTAAGCTTAAGTTTTTGTCACAACTTGAGTAGAAACCTCGTGCTATATGCTATATTCATGCATAATACACGACATTACAGACCGGTTGTTACGGTTGTCTGTTTTGTCACGTCTCTGTCATCTTTCATCGCAAAAAAGGAAGCTAGCAGCAGCAGAAGCAGCAGCTAAATCAGGGCATCGCCATAAAGCTTCCGTGCGGCAGATCTCCAGAGAAGCATATATCATAATGCTTCGTGTGCGCAGAGGACTATAGCTTGCTCTGCACCATCCAACCACAGCGCATTGCCGGGGACCGGGTTGTCATATGGCGTCGGTGGGAAACCTAAAGGGAGCTCGTGTCGGCAGAATTGTTGATGGGCTCAAGAATAATGGGGCCACCCGGGTACGGTGGCCGGAAATTAGATTATTCGATTTGATTGACACTACAAAAGACCAGCATCGGGGTGTGTATTGGGTGGGGAACACCCGGGACGGACAACAGTGCCTTGGTCGAGCGAAGCATCTAAATTATCCTTTGTGATCATGCGGTGGTTAATACAGGAGTGCTGATCTGAGTATGATAATTGTTAATTGTTGGAAAGTTTAGAATTTGTTGGCACTCATTTCAACGTTAAATAACAATTTTGAGTTAATTGTATTTGAAGATCGTACAAGAAAATACGCGACCATTGCTATCCGTTTACAGAAAATGCACTCTTCACTTCTGAACACGCATCTTAATTCTTAATTCGACCTAAAGCCCTTCCAAAAGTAATAATTTGGTAAATTTTACCAAAAATTAAATTATGAACTTTCGCGCCACAGAACAGCGGACATAAAACTGGTCCAGAGTCTGGCTAGACATGGTGCGCCAAGTATCGTATGTACTTGAGCTGGTATCCTGTGTTCCTTCAGCATGTGATTCCATTTTGCTCGTTGCGGATAAGAATTGGGAACGTTTGGGGACGGCAGGATGGCGAATATAGAGCATGATGCAAATGAGATTTTGCACCGTGGGTGAGTTGCGTTTTGCAAAATCTGACGATACTGATGATGATGATGATGATGTAATAAAGCTTTAATTTTATTACTGTTTCGTTTACACATTTTCGGTTGCAAATGGATGGAACCGTAAGCTGCTGCTGCTGCTGCTGTTGGTACAGTATGGTGCGTAATGTGATACAGCTGTGTGGGATGTTGATGATCTTGACCAATATATTTTATTTGGAAATTATCTGTTTCTTATGTATCTCGTCTGTTACTGAAGATGGAAATTATTCTTTAAATGGGTGTGATATTATTTTTTATTAAAAGTTGACAAAGTGTGGTTGTATGTGTCGTAAATAAAACGTTATATCTGCCGATTATTCATTGCATGCTAGAAATGGAGAGTAGTTTCATATAGAATGCTATCTTTATAGTTTATACGCTTAATAATTCCTTTTTTATCCCCGCCAGACGAACCTAAATTGTTCAGAGGGGGAGAAAATGAGATCAATAAAGTCCAGTGCAGAAGAACGTGCTACCAGCAAGCAAAAGCATTAAAGAAGTTGGATAAAAAGTCGCGAGACTTGCAATGGCGATATACGGTGCTGATGCACCCGCCATAATGTCTACCGACTATTACCGCTCTCCGTTCATGGCAATAAAACCTTTCAGCTCCCACCGCGCACGTGTTAATGGTGTCGCTAGGAGGGTGGCAGCATCACGACACCCTCGACTCGACTCGATTCGGCTTGGAGCGCGTACTGTGTCTAGCCGATGCAATGAAAGCACGAACGCAACTGCAACAAGAGCAGACTCCACGGAGCAGGAAGGTATGGGTTTCAATGACCTGGAAAAGCTTCTGGTGGTGCTCGCATCTCGGCTGTTCTTGTGCTCGAGTTTCCATTCGTTTGTGACTAGTTCCGAATGTGTGGAGATGACACACTAAATCGATAATTGCTCCTTTTCAATGTGGGCTAAATGAAGGGTGACGAGAGAAAACCTACAGCCAACCCATTAAAAACGCCCACATGACAAAGAAGTTAAACACTGACAATGGAAGAATTTCGAAACTTTTCCCTATCGTTTTTTTTTGTATCAAATAAGAACGTTTATTATTCTAGTTAAGAGAACCTCTGTTCAAAAAGAACTTCAAACACTCAATTTACATGACTATCTGTTTGAATATATTCTTCATCTAAGTTTTTTTTCTATCAGGAAAGAATATTCCATTCACCGCGTGTTGCTTATTTGTGCGTTAGTGGCATCACGTGTTTTGTTCATTGTCCGCAGCATAACGATGGCTGGAAACGATTCTTGGTATTTCTGAGCTCCGGTGGATGGATAATCGTGATCCGCAACTTAAAACGTTCCCCACATGTAGCAATGAGCGCTCAGACATCATGCTCCCAGTGTGTACTGTTCATGTGCGTGCAGCTATCATCATCGACCGACTGTGAAAGGCCCTGACAAACGGGTCTAATGTGGTCCCCCGTTCGTTCGTGTTCATGTCATTGGGATGGTTGACGTGTGTTAGGTTAATAATTCTTCTGCCTGCCTCCTTCCTGATTCCTAATCGCCCTAGAATGTCACTCTCAGGGGAGAGGGGGGAGGGCAAATTGTGTGGGAGGAAGGAGAGAAAAGGGTTAATTAATCAGCAGGAAACACAAGAGTATAGCTTTGTAGAATAGCAACACTTGATGGACGCACCAACAACGAGCATATTTGACAAAGAATGCAATGAAACTATTTCTAATGTTTGCGCTGCAACGTTAACGCTATTCTTCTGGGGTTTGTCCAGCGAGTTAAGACCGATCCGTGCTCTTACATCATCGTCGTGGATCGTGTATACATGATCGCCACCCGTTACATCATGCTGTGCCAACGGAATAGTTTTCAGTCACTCGACCGACACAATCATCGATGCAAGCGCCCCGGCGATAAAGCGGATTGACGTAGACATTACGCGGGAAGCATAAATTATCGGAATACTATTGAGGGATTTTACACTTTTTATTTCCTTCCGGGGCCGGGGTCGGAGTCGTGGCATCGGCATTTGGTGGAACGTCGTTGTGCAAGTAGTGTGCAAGCGATGGGAAGCGATGGCATCAATTCTTTCGCCTGCTTGTAACCAGCAATTTTGTGAATGAATTTCTACTGCTCGTAACCTGTTGGAAGAGTTTTTGCTGTGTTTAGTTCTTGTAAAAAAGTATTAAGTAAGTGCAAGAGCAAAAAGTGTAGTAGTTGACTTCCCTCTCACCTTTGAGTTGGTAGTTTGATGTTTTTTTTAAGCTAAATGCTCGCGGAAGCGACACACAAATATGTTGCACACTGTCGAACGCGCAATCCGCCATGTTTTACGCGCTTGAATGGAAGTTTCAACGTCACGCTATTAGCAAATGATGCTTTGGGAGCTGCCAATAAACAGGCGGGCGGACAGAGTGGGTGGTTCATTATGTTGATAAACTATTTTTATGCCCTGTTTTTTTGTTGTTGTTGCTGCTTGCTGTTTGAAAGCTCTCGAAGCTCCCACGGTTTGGGTAGTGTATTTGGGATTATTACCATGCTGCCCGGCCCTATCCAATACCCCGTTAACTTTATGTAACTTATAGAGGCTAATATTTTCGTGTGCTTTCGTTTTTTCCTTCTCAATTTTATTTGTTCCGATAAAATAAGCGTTTTTTTCAATTTTCTTCCATTTTCTTTTACATTGCACGCCTCTTGTGAGTAAAGGTTAAAAGGATCGGCATAACGTTATCGTTTATGTAAAAAAAAAAAATGCTGCCAATGGGGTGACGACCAACGTGGCGGATGCGTTTGAGATCCACCCGGCGGGACGTCGCGTCCCAATGTCCGATAACGGAAGTAAATATCATAAATCGACTTCGACCTTTGTGCGTCAAAGAGAGGCACGGAATGCAGGAGTGGGAAGCCGTACAACGCAGCATAAACATTGCATTATTGCGATTATGATAAAAATGTGTACTTAATAATTGAAATTCCATTTGTTTGGGACGGAAACCCCCCTCCTCCCTCGTTCGAGCTATGGACAGGAAACGAATTTGTGTTATGAGGGAAGACATTGCAACATGTGGAAAATTTTTGTTATATTATACGCAAATAAAAATTAATTTGATTTAAACACGCTTTATACACATAGACCACAACAAAGCGTATGAGAGCGCATCGAAAGTATTGGAAAACCCCAGCTTTTCGATGATTGATGATTCGGGGTTTGTTCCCTAATGTTCGGGTTTTGGCTAACGACCGTCCGAAACAATGGGTACAAGCGCTCTGTTAAGTTGAGAATTCTTCATGTTCATTCCCCATTTAATCATGCGTTGTACTCAGTCGGAATCCGGTTGTGGTATGGTGCTATTGAAGCTTTTCCGGCTATGCATAGTTTAAGCTTCACTTTAGAGAGCAGTTGCGGTCAATGGTTTGCTGGGAAGACTCTTCTTTTAGCACAACCCAGCATTCTGGTTGTGGTTTCACGTCGGATGCTGTGTCAAAATCGATTTCCACTACTTCTCCACCTTTAGTTTGGTCTCTACTTTTTGTGAAGCGTTCAATAATACAGGATTATTTTGTTTTCTTTCTTTCAATTGCAGCCCTATTGAACGTTAAGAAGAACCACCACCACCGCCAACGAAGCTATCTACGGAATATGGTGCACCACTGAAGCAAGGGCGATAGGTGGTTGAGGTGCAACACTAGACGGTGCATCCCCGTACGGTCAAATCAACATCCTGTGTGCGGCCCAGAGCTGCGTGTAATTCACCCAAGCACCTTACCTTATCGAACAAACAATTTGAAACCCGTCTGATTCACCATGGGGAAGTTGCTGTCGAAAATTTTCGGCAACAAGGAAATGCGTATCCTGATGCTTGGTCTAGATGCGGCCGGCAAAACTAGTAAGTGATGTTGTCACCATTACGTACACAAGTTCGACATTGCCCAATGTGTGCGTATTCGTTTAGCAAAACATTTGACGTGTTATTTCTGTTTGCTGTTCTGTTTCGTTTTAGCTATACTGTATAAGCTAAAGTTAGGTCAATCGGTAACCACAATTCCAACTGTCGGCTTTAACGTCGAAACCGTAACGTATAAGAACGTCAAATTCAACGTGTGGGACGTTGGTGGACAGGACAAAATTCGACCCCTCTGGAGGCATTACTATACGGGTAAGAACTGTTTGCATA
>CM032178.1:38459467-38499478 GCA_018908115.1 Anopheles rivulorum | reverse complement strand
GGGGTTGAGCGAAAGCGACGCACGGCACTGAAGCAGAACTGAGGCACCGAGAGCAAGTAAAACTTTCAACTATTTCCGTAACGAGCAATGTCGGAAATTTGCGGCATCTCCCTGTGGCACGGCACTCTTTCTCTTTTCTTGTTCTTGCTTCAACCATCATCATCGGCTACTGCTGCTGCTGCTGGTGGTAGTGGTGATGATCGTGGTTACCATGGCGTTAAGTTCCATTATCATCCCTCCGTGTCAGCGCGTACATTGGCCAACATTTACGCTTTCTGTGCAACGGCAGTACGCTAGCTTCGGGGCCTTTAAGCTTTAGACCGTGCACAGCAATCCGTCGTTTTCCCGGGGTCGAAACCGACGGTCGAAACTCGGCGCGCTGGTTTAGGTTTAGCCATTTCTGCTCCCGCGTTGTAATGATGAACAAGGTTGCAGCACGAAAGTTACCCGCCAGGTACCAGGTGACTTTCTTTCTGCTACACGGGCACGCGTTTCTTTGATCCGCGTTCGGTTGCGTTCGAAACCGCTGGACTTTTGCAGATTCGCTAATAGATTTTAGCTTATCTTGGCACCATGTTAACACCGCAAGTTTGCAACGTAACGAAACTGGGCGAAAAGTGAGTTGGAAGTTATTATGTTAAAACCTTCAACCAACGCCTTAATCACATCTTTCGCACGAAGGAAATGAGCGTTATCTACTATCCTTTTACATCGATACCGGGAGCGATGCATCTACCTGTCTTCCTAATGAGACGCATTACTTCCCCGTGCTGGCTGTGTGTTTGTTTGTTGGGCGTACTTACACTTTTTTGTCCATTAAGTAAACTTTGTTGGTAAAGAAATAATCACCGTTTATATATTACATTCAACGGACATAATGCGACTTCTTGATGCATGATGATGACATAAATATTATATATCTCTACCAGAGCAAAATATATTTTCATTGCCCGTGTTCCCCTGGGATAGAACGATTAAGCCCTGCGTTAAACATGATCTACACGGTTCTATCTAAAACGCCTGAAAGTATGCAATTCGTGTGCTTTAAATCCTTTTACATTGTCTGATATGGCTTTGGAAAAAGACTAAGGAATTCTAATAGGGGAATAGTGAATATATGAAAAAAATAATATATTGCATATCTAGAATATGATAACGATTATTAAAACATTTCAAACGTTCACTTACATTGATTCCGATTGAGTTAACAAGACTTTCTCAACAGGGACTTATGAATGGTTCCTAGTTTTAGTGATAGTACAAAAACCATGTTTTTTTTTTTTTTTTAGTATGTTAGAACGGAACAGGCCGTATTAGACTAATTTTACCACGTAGCAGGCTAGTCAGACCGTGCTACGGGGGGACGGTCCGAATGGGATTTGAACCCGGTCCGGTCGTGTTAGGAACAGGCGCCGTTGCCAAATACACCACCGGGCCGCCCCAAAAAAAAAAAAACCATGTTTTTATTGTTTATTGATTTAAATCCTTAACTATCGACGCTGTTCGTACCTGGCATAACCTGACGACAAGAGTATAAAGATATTTATTTGCATTATTTAAAATTTTCTACTGTCGTTTTATCTTGCAGCTGCCTTCATTTTAAATTATCCAGTGTTAAACGTTGATATTATACACTTTTTAAAAGAATACATTTCTAATTTGGTACGAGGATTTATTAAATTAACTAAATCCAAATATCAAAATCCTGGCTGTATTCTTGTTGATCATTGCTTTGTATAAACATTTAAATATTTGTCCATATAGTTTTAAACGTTATGCACACTTAACTTTTTTGTTGTTATTTTCTGAAATTTAATTTCTAATTATCTCGTTACTAAGTATTAATTTTATTTCCTCACATTACGACGCTCTATTACGATGGTTTGAAGAAGATGATGATGCATTCTCACTATGGCAATGCACAATTTACGACCAAACAGCTCGTAGATTAAAATACGTTTTTAATCAGCGCTACAGCTTCACGCAAGAGTTGGCTGAAATAAAGCACATTGGCCTCGAGTTCCAATCGAGCTTTTCCAGCCTTGCGCTCGGTGAGCGCTCGGTTCCCGTTCAGCTACACCCATCCGTGTACATTTATCATTATCTCTTGCCAAACAGCAAACAAAACCGACGGCGTACACACCGGGCATATTGGCAGGCAGCACGTACGTTGCATGTTGCCGATATCCCGACTATTCGTACGGAGAACGGTTCTACCATGGTCGTGTGTTGTGTAGTAAAACAAAAAAAAAATAGAAAAAAGAAGTTCAAAATAACAGTCAACCCTCCGATTGGATTGAAGCGCGACGCTTTTTCGACGAAAGCAAATAAGCAAATCCCATCCAATCCCATGAAACGCATCCCGCCTTCGGAGCGTCGGGAAAAGCGGTTTGTTATCATTTCCCTGCCAGCCGTGTCATCCGTGTCCGTACGGGGTTTTTCGAGATCATGGTATGGGTCTTACGGGGAAAATAGTAAATCGTCGTTCAACTTCCTTTCTCTTCCTGTTTTTCGATTGTTTTTGGTATTTTTATCTCGGCATAAAGCGTCCAACGATCTGTCAGTGGAAACGAAAAATCCCGTCAACCATTTTAAAGACCGACCACTAGGCAGGCGTTCACCATTCCAACCTTCCCCCGCTGTGCATAACTCACCTCCTGGTGGTTCGCATTCCTTTAGGATCATCCGTTCGAACCTTCGTTCCGACGGTCTGGAATCGAGGATACATACGAAAGAACGAGATAAATATGCAGAAGACGAATACAATTTTCGATGAGCAAAATATTTTACCTTACCTTTGCCGAGTGAAGAACAATGCTCCAAATGTGTCGCTAGAGAGCGCTGTCAGTAGTGTGTCAGTGTGTGTGTGTGTGTGTGTGTGTGTGTGTGGGGAGGGGGAAGGAGTCAAACAAACCCTCCGCTTCTGTTGACATGGTAACAGGCTGACAGGTGAGAAAGATTCCGCAAAAGGTGAAACACAAGGCAGGTGAGTACGAGGTAGGCTGGAATAAGAAAAAAANCACACACACACACACACACACATGCCTTTCATGGGTTGCTTCATTTTGTCGCATGTACGAAGCATGCCGAACGGACAGGTTTTAGGAGCAATGGTCAAACGGAAGTGTCACCGAGTGCAAAGTGGTTCAACGTGCCCATGAAGGTTGGGAACTATTTCCAATTGACACACACACGTACTTAGTGCTTCATTCTTTCTGAGAAACTGGCCCAGGTTTGCTTACGCAATAGCACTGGAGGTATTTTTTAATTGGAATCCTTTGTAGTAGCAATCCTCCTTCACCGTGGCAGGGGCGATGAAGGAGACCATTTTTTTTTTTGCTTGCTTTGGAGTGCTGGTACAGTTTGCAGGGCAGTTCATGAGATGAGAAGTAGATTATGGCACACGTTGGCGTGCCGATTGCACCGAAGCGGGCGTGATTTTTACCGGTCGGTTCTGTGAACATTTATGGAATTTCTTCACGCCGGTAATCGCTTTATAGATGGTTGGCATACCATATCAGCAGAACGCTTCAGCCAGGCATATCGGACCGGCAGGAAAATGACTATTGGAATCTTCATTAATTAAATGAGTAAGAGATGAAATACGGTTTATTGGGCGTAGCTTTGTTGCTGCAATATCTGAACAATATTTTTTTAAGTTTCATCATATGTAATTCGTGATAAATTTAGCACCTCTCATGACCTCGATGAACAGCGCAACCTTGTATCTGGCATTTGTAACAAGCTATACAATGCTGCACTCTCCCATCTTGTCGCAAAGAGTTACAAATCAAGGTAAACAGCATTAGAAAACCTCAATCTCAACCTTCACGAAGCACCGGTGGAAAATGCCACGAGCAAGCGGAAGTGACTCGTTTATGTAATTAGTTTAAAAATTACTAAAGATCAGCCGAGCGCACGATGGCAAACGAGAGAATCAAAGTAGACAGGGCGCCCTGCCCTGATAGGGCGAACACGTGTGTAACGTGGGAGTAGTAAATATCATCTCTTGTGACGTTGGCTCACAGAAGTAACAAAGTATGTAACAGCAGCTATGCTTACGCTGATTACGTCGTGAAACTTGCGAGTATCCATCGGTTGTGGTTGTGGGTAGGTTGGCAGACCGTGCAGAGAGAGAGAGAGAGAGAGAGAGAGAGAGCTAGAGAGAGTAAGCAAGAGAAGCGAGGTTTTGATCACTTCGGGTTGATTGCGGGTTGTGTTGCTGGTGGTTTAAGCGAACACGGGGCATGAGCATGCTTGGATGTTGGTTGCGTCAAGCATGTGTTGTTGTCTGTCTGTCTCTTGCGTACCGTAAACCATTGGCAAAAAGTTTGTGTAACTTGTGTTCTTTACCGGTGTGCTGGGCTTAAGCGGTGTTGTGGTATTGCTTGATCAAACCACCAAATCATTCGGTTTGATACGGCAAGACACAAGGGTTAAAGCGAGTGGTTTTATGTGATCGAAGATACAAACCGTCAGCAATGTTGTTGGAACAAGTGATACAAGAGGATTTTTCATCCTATTTTTTCATCATGTTAGGTTTTGCTTGCAAATGATTCCTAAAGTTAGCAAGTAATGTCAGCAAAGAGTAAAATGTTCGAAGGATTATACAGATGACAACAATTTTACTACCGTAATACATAGTCCGACAGCTTAAATCAGTAGTATATAAGAATGAAAAGTAGCGATAAAGACACAATACACTAAGGAAAGCCTTAAGAAACATAATGAAAAATGGCGTTACCTATAAACTGAACAGGTTTGGTTTTCATTTTGGTAAAAATAAGTAGTTTTCACTTTAGTAGTAAACTAATTAGTAGTATATCAAAAATGAGTATTGAGTAGCTCTCGCGTAGTTTAATAAAAAATATAATTTAATTAGTATTAAATTAAATTATTCAATTAAGTATTAGTATTAGTATCAATACTACCGAGTGGTTCACTATAAAATTACTATAAGACTACACATAGTACGTATAAAATAAAGTAATAGAACAAATTAAAAGTACACGTAATTTTTGTAAATTGTATTTAATGAATATTCTAAGTTGATAGGCTTGCACGTCTACGGGAAATTCTTGGTATACAATATTCTGAAATGATAAAAATTGTTTTGATAAAAAAACCCTAACTATAAACTTTATACCATTTCTTTTATCAAACATTCTGACTGTATCTCGTTCCTGAGTAAATATTTTAAAAATTACTACCTTTGTTGATTTTTGTATGCAATAGCAGGAAGAAAATTGCGCCAAATGAAATTTTCAACTAAAACATTCAACTTATTTTTCATATTTGTCTAACGTTGTATGTGTGTTTGCACAGCAATGCATTGAATTATGATGCTTTGATACTTTATAAAGCCCGTTATTTACCTACGTATTGTTTATTTCTGTGAAACAAATGGAATAAATAACTAAACAAAGTCGGTACAAAGAGCAGGCAAAATGTTTCATTGCTACTGCGCAACAAAATCGAGTCGAGGTTGATCCCATAAATTTAATCACCGAAATCACGATCCTCCAAATCACGGCATTTTTATTCGTGCCCGACTGCCTGCAAACAGGATAGGAGACACCGGCAGGATAACAACAACAGGTACGAATCTGTTGCGGCAAAAACGGCATGTACGGCACACGGCTATATACAGAACGTTATGTGTTGGTCGTAATGGCGGCATGTCAGACGACACCGGCCGGCAAAATAAACCAGCGAACAATATAGCAGCCGTAGGGTAGGGTAAGAGTTGTAGCTACTCTTAAGATACTCACAAGCATTCTGCATCGCTCTCCTGTTCGCTCGTTGATTGTTCCGCTAGAGCAGCAAGATGCAATGTTGGTTAAGCTTGATAAACTCCCACATCTCTCACAGTTTCTCACGGAATTGTGCCGATTCAATGCTACTCGGGGCTTGGTGGTATTCAAGTGTCCTGAAAAGGGATTTTCCAGTCTCTCACCGAAACAGCTGAGATGGAGGATTGCTCTCTGTTTTCGTTCTCTCGGCTTTTCCATCGGGTTTCCGTTCGTGAGTGCTTTGAACGGATGAATCTGAACGAAGGGAATGAATTTTTCATTTCGTATAGCTCGTATTTCATGCAATCCTTCAAGACAATGTAAACCCGGATGATACAGGACACCCTCTGGCTTGTTCCTATTTATTGATTAAAGTCAAGGATTACAGCATCGAACCCCAGGGGTTTGATTTCCAGCATTAATTTAGTTTTATATAACTTCTAGTTTAGCGATCGATTTCACCAAACACGACATCAAGCGTCCCAATGATTGCCACTACGTCCGCCAGCATGTGATGACGGCCGATCTTATCTAGTGCGGCCAGATGAGCGAACCCGGGTGCCTTTATTTTACAGCGATACGGTTGGCTGGAACCATCCGATACCAGATACACACCGAACTCACCTTTGGGCGCTTCTACAGCGGTGTAAGTAGAACCGGGCGGTACCTGGTAGCCTTGCGTGAACAGCTTGAAATGGTGAATAAGAGCTTCCATCGATTGTTTCATCTCAAGACGGGACGGTGGAGATATCTTAGCATCATCCGTCTTGATTTCACCGGCCGGCATCTGGTTCACGCATTGATCGATGATGCGCAGTGACTGTCGCATCTCCTCGACGCGGCATAGGTAGCGATCGTAGCAATCACCTTTCGTACCGATCGGTACGTCGAACTCAATCCGATCGTACGCATCGTACGGTTGTGTCTTGCGCAGGTCCCACTTGATACCGGACCCACGTAGCATGACACCGCTGAAGCCGTAGTTTATGGCATCGACCGCTGATACCACGCCAATGTTCACCGTACGCTGCACCCAGATGCGATTGCTCGTCAGCACATCCTCAACCTCGTCCAACCGTTCTGCAAACTTGGATGCAAAATCGTAGATGTCGTCCAGCAGCCCGAGCGGAAGATCCTGCGCAACACCTCCAGGACGAACGTAAGCAGCGTGCATCCTTGCACCAGATACACGCTCGTAAAACTCCATCATCTTTTCGCGTTCCTCAAACAGCCAGAAGAATGGTGTAAGTGCGCCCACATCCAACGCGTGAGTACCGATCGCCATAATGTGATTCAGGATGCGCGTAATTTCGGCGAACAATACACGAATGTACTTCGCCCGTAGTGGAATTTCGATGTAAAGCAGCTTTTCTACGGCGAGCGAATAACACTGCTCGTTGCACATCATCGAGACGTAGTCGAGTCGGTCAAAGTAGGGCAACGCTTGCGTGTAAGTTTTGTACTCGATTAGCTTCTCCGTGCCACGGTGTAGTAGACCGACGTGTGGATCCGCTCGCATTACCGTCTCACCGTCCAGTTCCAGCACCAACCGTAAAACACCGTGCGCAGCCGGATGTTGAGGTCCGAAGTTGAGTTTTAGGTTACGTACCGTCCGCTCGGCCGGAGCAATTTTGCTGTTCCATGGTGGCATCTTCCAGCGTGACGTCACCGCGTCCGGGTACATGACCGTGCCCTTGAACTGCTGGATAAATTCCTCATCCGGAAACCATTTACCCGCAGAACGGGCCGGTTGATGGGCGCCATACAAAGTGGGACGCTGGTTCAATAATCGTCCACCGGTTAGGAAAAATGTGGCAGCATGTTGTTTCGAAATGATATTCTTCACTGCAAATGCCATTCTTAATCAATCTTGATACAAGATGTAAGTTTTTCTTCCTTATTTTGATCTTTTACGACAAATCTTCGACCCTGAATTCCGCTTTGAGCTCTACTGGAAAATCACTGCACAACTGAATGCAAATGACGCAACGCTATCTGACAGCTGTCAGTTTGACAAAATTTTGTCTGTTTGTTGTTTACTTTTTTCCTATACGTAAATGGAAAGGTTCTAATCCTAGGATTTTTGGAAGATTAATTTACAATTTGTTAATTTGCAAGATGTTTGCACTTTAAGCACGATTCGTGTTCAATACTACCTTGTCGTGTTCCATATTTTCGTTCATTCATCGATTGCTCTACAGATGGTTGTGTAGTAAAACCGAAACCGGCAAACGGTAACTCACGGCGTTCGGATTCATTCGTCGTAGAATTCCTTCACATCGCGTTATCCTGTGTGTGTTTCTGTGTGTGTGTGTGTCTTATGGATCCTGAACTGGGGAGATGCGCCATCGCGTTTGGGAGCAGTTCCGTCGTGACCGTTCAGTCGTGCAGAAGCTGGCAGCCATCTTTCTGCTGGCTGGTGCCGAAGTGTGTACTAAGCGAAAGTGAATATAAATATATTGTATGGAGTTGGAGTGAAGCAAGTTTGTAAGTGTTTTTAACCATCCAAGTTTGTAAGTGTTTTCGTAACCATAATTAGTGTAATACAAGTTGCACAGATATATGAGTGTGTTTATTTTGTCTGAAAGTAGAGCACAAAACGTGTTCCATTAACGTTTCGTAGACAGGTACGATGCACTCGCCACCGATTCAATTGGTGTGAAGAGCTGTTTTACGAATGTAGATCCTGCCGGGAATGCACGGATGCTGTCAGAGAACAAATCAACAGTACAATACGTTTCAATGCAGCCTCCCAAAAGTGGGAATTCCCTGTTTGTGGAGAAGACTTTCAGTGTTTTTATTTATACATTTGTTGTTTGATATAACACAAAAACGCTTCTGATTTGCTTTCAACAGTTGTAACAGTGCAATGTGGCTAGATTTAATTCTACAAAATCAGTTCATTTGGATTGCAAATGTTCTTTGTTAGTATGTTTAGTTAACCTGCTTTCCTTTTGCGTTTCACTCACAACTTTTACTTCCATCCCTGATGGAGCTTTTTCGTTTGGTGGGGAGTGTTTTTGTTCATGTAGCGCAAACCAATCAGTCGGTGTGATGTGCATCACAGGGATATTCTATTTTTTGTTTAAACTTGACAGCTACCGTTCTACAACTTTATGTGAGTTTTCCAGCACCTTACATGCCAGCCGCCATCATCATATCCGATTGGGGAAAGGAAAAGTGAGAGTGAGCGAGGAAAACGACTGCTTGCCTGAATCAAAGGAGGCCGTGTGCGGTGTCGTGTGGCATATGACAGCTTGACAGTGTGTGTGTGTGTGTGCTTGAGTTTGTGTGTGTGTTTGGGATCAGTGTGTCAAATCAAATCGTGCACAAGAGTTCTAACCAAGTAGCGACCGGTGAAGCAGTGCAGCAGCACTACTCACTATACTCGCTGACTAGGCAGCCCTAGTCAACCGGAACCCTTCTTGAAGGTGGACGTACAGTTTCCCCCAGTTTTGACATTTGGCTTGATGTAGCGAACGGTAAAGGCGAAGGAAACGGTGAGTAAATTTACATTCCTTACTCTGGGGAACATTTCAAGTGTGTGTGAGTGTATGTGAAGGGGTGAAGGGTTTTTGTTTTGTTTTGTACGCTAGTCACCCCGTATCGTAATAGTGAAAGGATGCTCAACGGTAACTAGGTTGCCAGTGAAAGGAATAAGACATAAGACGTCGGTATGGGCTTTCACGGGTGGGCCGGCGTTCGTTTGCTTGCTATCCGTGCGCTACTTCAAGTTGCACTCAACGTATTGCTGAGACAGGCGAAAGGCATCTGTTTGTTAAAGTTTCCCGCTCGAGGAAAGCCTCCTTTATCTCCGCGAACCTGCCGAACGAACAAAGAGGGAAGAAAAAAAAAACTGTCATGAAACTCAAACACGATGCATATATGCACAAGCCAGGGATGCTCCACGTTGGCATTGAACCAAATGCAACTCTTTTTTGCTAACGAAGAGAGAAGCAGAACGAAAAAAAAGCCTAACAGACAATAGCCCACATGAAGCCGTGTGTTGTCCCAACCGTACGGTGTGGGCGCATGTAAGCACGCTCAAACACAGACAGTTTTATCTCGAGGCCTCATGAGGTCTAGAAGAAAGAAAAAGTCTTCTCTTTCCCGCTGCATCCTTTCCTTTCCGCGGGGCATGAGAAAAGGGGGAAAACGGGGCCGTCTTCACTCTCCCCCCCCCCCCCTCACTGAAGCCGCGTCTTGGTTAGATAGAAAGAAAACAAGCGTGGCCCTTGGAGCACCGTTCAAGCAGCATCCGGCAAAAAAGCGGTATCACATCATCTGCTCGATCGCAAGCAGCAAGAAGAACCCACAAAACTGGGGGTTTTACCAGGGCGTCGCGCACCGAACCCGTTGTTTGTAATCATAATAATGGATAATATTGTGCATTTGCTTCAGGGATGATCGCGCGCAATAGTGGATCAGGTGAGGCTTGGACATGGGAATGATGGTGGGTGTGCGCGTGTGTCCTCGCCGTACCCCCAACCCGCCGTTGGGATGCTTCTAGTTATTATTTTGTTCTCCTATTTCTGGAACAAAAACTGCGGCTCAGACAGGATTGGGCTTTTGAGAGGGATTTTGTCAAGTTTGCCTTCTAAGCGAACCACGTCCCCTATTCACCTTCGATCCGTGGTATGGTGTAGCGGACGCAGAAAAAAAGGCTCTTAGCTGAAGTGGACGAAGAGGACAAAATCCTTTCACTAGCCGAGCAGAACTTTTGGTCGCCGCTGCTCAAGCACGTGCAGGGACGTGAGATGGAAGCTAGAAAAATGGCAACGAATGAAAAGAAAATGATGAACAGGACGCTCGCTCCCCGGGTGAAATCACGCCAGTGTATCCGTTATGGTTTGCGCGCTGCAAGAAACGCGCGTAATTTGTGCTTACGAAAGCGATTTCATCTACCGAAAGATTCCCCTGGATGTGTGGTACTTGTGTGCATAGGTGTTGAGATTTTTCCGCAAACATTTCGAATAGCATCTTTGCAAACAAAACGGTTCCGGTCTTATTCTGCTGGGAATGCGATTGCAAAATAGGGGGCTTTACAAATATTTCCAATTGTAGAGATACATTTTTTGGTATGCAGTTGACAATAGTTATATGTAGTTGACAATTAACTGAATGATAAATGATCATTAAAAAACAGGTTAAAAAATACTATTTGATATTTACGTATCTTGGGCATGTAAAGAAGTTTGAAAGCTTTGCTTAAAATATAGCTTTAACTTTAGTAAAAATCTATTAAGAGTGCATGAAAGCGATAATTGATAGAACAAGATTAATAAGATGAATCCAAAAACACAATATTGAATTGAGCAACCACTACAAAAGCTAAAAAAAACGATGATTTTTGAAATGTTGGCTGTTGCGACCATGACGATTATTGTAGCTAAAAATCCAATGGCGTTTGTGCGTACCATAAATATACAATAAACGAAAAAAAACCCTTTTTGACCATCGTTCGCTTCAAACTGGACAGGAAAATAAAACGAAATAAACTCCAAATATATCTCCGACATTGGAATTGAAAGAAAAGGTCACTGCCAGACCGCTATCGACCGGTTAGAAAGATTAACCCTTCGCTGTGGGAAGAGCGCAAAAGAAACGAGATTGAACTTCGAACTCACACGGCCGTGTTAGGCGTTAGGTGTTAGGCAGTGCAGATTGGGGTTAGAATTTGAATCTTTAGCAAAGGCAACCGCACGATGGGTACGAATAAAACAGAGCGAGAACAAAACAGAACGGAAACGGATGGGATTGTTGTTTTTTGCTGTTGTTGCTACCCCATGCTGCCGAAAGCATAAATGTTAACAAGGATGCAAAGGGGACAATATGAAGAAAAAGTGGGTTTTTTTTTGTAATGCGGAATATTTGGTGCGATGAGCATAGTTTTGGGTTAGGTTAGTCTTTGGTGGTAAGGGGAGAAAGATGAGAAGCATACAAAACACCACGCATACACTGGTAACTTACCTTCCTGCGTAACACCGTACGTATAAATGTAAATAAGGCAAGCGTGGTAGGAAGGACAGACCGGCAGACAAGCACACCCATTCAAACATAGACGCAGGTGAAGGATAAGAGTTCCTGCTTACGCCATTGTTTACACACCCGAGTCCATTGTTGTCTCTGTTCGTTCCGATCACTGTTTATTCGTGTCTGTGAGAGCGTTTTTAGTGCTTTTTTCTCACAAATTTCGCCACCCACAGTGCTTGTGGCAAATGATTATCCTTATTTGAAGGGCGCGCACCTTTCCTACGCATCGAGCCCCTTAAGGACTTAAACCGAAGCGAAAAGGATTGGCATTTTTTCATGGATGAGGAAGGTTTCGTATGTTACTTTCACGCGATATCCGCCTCCGTGCCGGTTGCGGGTTTTGCATGTTCCTTCTGTTCCGCCCAAAGAATAAAGAATGTGCCGGTGACAATGTGTACTCTCGGTTTCCACTTTCGTAATGGAACGCATACACCGTGAAGCATCCGGCTTTATTAGCGACATTATGTTACAGCATGTGTTTTTTTGTGAGAAGTCGAGAAGATTCCTTCCCGTTACGCGTAGCCCTTGCTGTAATCCCTTCCCGGACATGTGTTGTAGCTAAACCGGGTACAGTGTAAACCCTCTTTTTTTCTTGTTTCGGTAAAAATCAATGGAGACGCCTGGTAAGTTGTTAGTACAATGTCAATGGAGACGCCTGGTAGGTTGCGACGATGAACATGGAAAAACATGACTGGGAGGATCCGACCAGGCGAATTTGTTAGCACCTTGCAAGGATTATGCGCTCATGTGTGTGCCTTCAAACATGGTTGATATTGGATGCTAAGCTTCTTGTGGATAGTGGTTCGAGTAGCGTAAAATGTCAATATAAGGCTAATATGACAACCTTACTGTGTGGGGAATTCCTATTCGTAGAAATGCAGCTAAAAAAAGGGACCACCAATGGGTACGCATTAGCTAGAAGGCATTCCGTACGGATGTGAACAATTATGACTAAGTTAGTACATACCTTGTTTTTGGATCAGGGCTCTGTTTAATTACGAAAGCTATTCGGGCTGGGCAAGCTCATGCGACAGTAAGGAAACAAGTGTGTTGTCCGTCGCTACGACCTATCAAATATAGACACAACGAGGTTGTATTTGAGCAAAGGCACTTGTCTCGATGTCGGCACTTAACGATTACGGTAAGATGTTTCGTCTGTTGCTACAAGTGGCACTAAAAGTTTGTCCGTCCTGTTGGAGTAGGCAGATTAGGAATGGTAGGGGTAAGTGTCGTTAACCGGAGTGGTGGCAAAGATGGGCCATAGCTGTTGAGCACAACTGCATCATCAAGCTCCGAAATGGAGTGATAGTAATCTACTTTGATGAGCACCAACGGATCGGTTTAAGAAGTAGGTTGAGCTTGTGGACGACTGGTGAAGTTAGTAGAGAGTGATTGTGTGTTTTTTTACTTTCTCAAAGCAGTGAACATACAAGTTATTGAAAGAAATTGTAATTTTCATCACGGATTTGCAATATTTTATATTAAAGTTATGTTCAACGTTAAAATGCTTGGGATCAAAAATCCAAAACGATTCTTCGTATCGTATGCTGAAAGATTAATTGATCTCATTTTATGCAAACATGAAGCATGATGGGTCTTTTGATTGATTGCAATAGCCTTGCTGAATAACATAAACGCAGCAGATGTTTTGAAGCTTTAAGGAATTTCGGATCAAAGAACGATGATTTTGGGCCAAAGAGAAAATTCCCAACAGTTTTGATCTTATTAAATTAAAGAATTCTTAAAAAAATTAATTGAAAGAAACAATTCTGTTACAAAAACTAATGCGGTTGTTAATTTTTTTCTAATGTTTTTTTTTCTTAAATTTTGTTGTTCAGCATGGCAATCTTCTAACTTAAATAAGTAAAAAATAATTAAAATTCATTTGTGTTTTAAGTATAAGAAATTTGCTTGCAAATTTTATCTTTTTTTAAGAAATTAGGTTATAGTGCATGAGAACTTTTAGAGCAACCCAATACAGTGTTAGTCTCACAATTGACGGTTCGCCAGCTGTCTTGTTGTGCAACGGTTGTTAAATTTTCAAGAGTCGATAAAACAACATTACCCGCCTAAGAACGCGTGAACCGCCATGGTCAGCGATTTCTCGTCCGTAGATGGGTTTCAATTTGGCCATTTGACCTTAAAGTACGTTTAAGTATCGCTTAAGGCAGGATAATAAACGTACAAAGCCAGTCAAAGCGTGGATGATATTCTCGCACAAAACCATGCTTCATTAATTAGACAAAACACAAAAAAAAAAAAAATGAAAAAAGAAATGCGGCACCGTCCGAGGGTGAAAGATGTTACGTTCGAGAAATTCCACGACCGTCCATCGACGGAAGGTTTGTAAGTGTTTCGGTGATGCTCGTTTGATGGAAGCAACAAACAACGCAACGGAAAGCCGATAGCCCAGCAAACTGGCTACATGAAAGGTGACTTTCCGTCGCTGCTGCCACTCGTATCTCGTACGATGGGAAAAGCGACCAAACGCACCGTGCAAAAACCGGTTGGTGATGATGGGCGATTGTAGGGCGAATGCCGATGTAGACGCTTTCAAGCATGAAGTATTTCAGCATAATGAATGGGTTTGTTCTTTGATCGCACTGCTCGATGGAAGGGAGAGGAAGAAGGGAATGAGGGTAGGAGGGGAAGGAGGGGGCAAGAAAAGGGAGCAATGCAAAGCCTATCTCAAAGGGGGCAAAAAAAACATAGAAAAAATGGCAAGTATGGGAAAAATCATCCCCAGCTCGCTGATTTTCAACTGATAACAAACGCGGAAAGGCTATGAATAGTATCAGCTAGATTATGATAAAAATGTTGAAAAATAGCAAACAATAGCAAGCAATTTGTGAAAGTTGAAATTGAGTGAACATAGCGATGCAAACTAATCACAGCACATAGCCATGAGGATTTTTGCTTCTTGCGATGAGCTTTTAATCCTTCAATAACGCTTATCGAAGTGTACCCACTGGAGCAAACCTTTAATCCCACATTTCGGTAGCTTCTTAAGTCGTTCCTCAATTCGTTCCCCCATTCTCATGGTTTTGAAGAGACTCCTGAAGGTTTAACTTGGTGTATTGATTTAGTTTTGAGGGAAATCGTTTCCAAACGCTTTATCTGTCGGGTTCGCAATGGAGGATAGCTTACTCGGGAGGATGTGGATAACCCGTGCGAATGATTCCGTGTTGCCTTGTTCGCCAGTACCCGATACCAGCATAAGGCATGAAAGATGAGTAGCAATTTGTATCGATGTATCAGCGTGTCTAGTAGAGTTTTTCACTGCTGTTAGCCAGAAAACGCACCAGACACAATCGACTGCCTGGGTTCGGGTTCTGGGTTCACACGGGTACACGAAGGTTGAAATGTTGTAGCAAGAAAATTGTGGGATGATTGGAAAATTTACATTTAAATGAAAACAACATCCGGATTATTTCCCATCCGGTTCCGGTAGCCCTGGTTGTGTGTTCGAACACTCGTTTCGATGATCGTCTTCATGAACTTTTGCGACCCGAACGACCTGCCTCGGAATCCGATGGGGATTGATTGCGGCACGTCGTGTGTCTTTTTCCTGCGTCAACTCTTTGCGATGGTTGTTGATTTGCAACCGCTTATTCGGTTGCTGTTTGCCAGTTTTTGTTCACTCCATGCAAGCAAAGTGCATAATACCAGTGCAGCAAGATAGATGGATGAGGATTTTTTACCTGTTCTGGATGGGATGCACTCCCCTATCACTAGTGGGATGTTCTTGTATGCTGATTCAAGCCTTCCGTTTTTTTCATGTCTTTAGCTATCTATCAGATGCTGCTTTAATTGTCGTCCTGTGGGATTACTCGTTTCGCCGGCAAACGATGACTTTGCCTCAATGAGAATGAATTATTCATTCATCTGATGGCAGCTGCTGCAGACGCACTGCACATGCTGCATAGTATATTGATAAGTGATCAGGAGTGTTGGACAAAAAAATAAATAAAAATGGAAGGAAGAGGGACAAGTGAATGGATGGCACACAAAGAAATCATGTTTGCAACGAAATTGTCAAGCCTTGGTTAAACAATTTTTTGTTAAAATTAACCAATGTTGTTAAGACTTGACGAAAACTTGGAAATAGGTGAAAACACATTATTTTTAAGCAATACTTTGTTATATATTTGATGGCATTAGTTTTAGATTATTATTATAACGATTATAACGATTATAACGATTGTAACGATTATAAAAACCTTTCCAAAGTATCACTTAACTCGTTAAAATATTTAATATTATCATTTAAATTATAATTTTAATGGATTTAGCTGGAAATTTGCCGATTATATTTTTAAACAATGCTTTTGTAAAGTATCAATAAGTGATGTAGCTTTGCGTGAATATTGAACATGAACGTTTTTTGCATCAGGTTTAAGCTACAGTTTAAGCTTAGAGTTTAAGCTTATTGATTTTACTTATTTCTTGATTTATAAGAGTAGATATTGATAAAATATATATTTTCGTGAAAACGCCCTAAAAATATTGCTTTTGTGCTAACAAATAGACAATATTTTTCTCTTTGAATTAAAACAAAATGTATTTTAGTACATCATTGATACTGACGTGTAAATTTCTTAGCGATTTAAAATGTTGTACGAGAATCCACATAATCTAAAACATTAATAATAAAATATTGTGAAGAAAAAAACAACAACACTAAACCACCGTAAGGCTTACCTTAATGGTACCTAAGAAAAGTATTACAACAGAGTTCCTTACGCTACATGGCAATCTACTTAAAATATCCGATTTAAGCATGATTTATACGCTCATTTACACCGTCGCCAGTGAGGGAAAGTTTTGAAATCCCTTACGACACAGTGGACACCGGTACAGCTGGTGCGCCCGGTAAACAATTTCCACATTCACACGGAAAAGAAAGTGTAAGATATTTGCCGGTGAATTGTGTGATTTGTGTACCAAGTTCGCTTTGAGACTTTAATTTATCGCGCCATTCGGTTCGGTCCGCTCATTGAACTGGGAGCGGATTCGACAACAATGACACGTGTGTTACCCATCGAGCAAGACTCTACCGCTTGTGATCGCATTAGTGGTAATGATTTACAATCGCCAGCGTCTTTCAGTCTCGGCAGACGTGCAATTTTACCTCTCGCGTAGGAGGATGTAGCCTGTTTGGTGATGTGAGCCGCTAGGATTTTCGAGGCACGTACCCACAAAGCAAAAACAGATGGGAATGTGCATTAGATCGAAGTCAAGATGCTTAGCAGATCGCACGGCAGCTTCATACGTGCTTTTGAAAATCTCTTGGCATATTTGGCTGCAATCTTCACATTTCAGTGTGCGTTGAAAATGAGAAAATAATGATTCCGTCCCGGGCGCCTATGTATGTAGGAAAGTTTGCACGCTTGTGCGTAAATGTTGCGTGAAAATTATCCAACCGGAGGATATCCGGTGCTGGTGGTTGTAAAATGTAGCATATGTGAATGTAGAGGGGGGCAGATGCGCACCATGGTAATGAGATTTTCATTGGTGGAAAGATGCGTTAGAGGTATGTAATAATTTGCGTTTGTTATGAGCGATTCCCTGGGAGTTATATTATTTCGCGTGAATATGATTGATTGCGTTGCTAATTGATGTGTTTGCTTTGGTAGAACGCATGAGAAGCAAAGTGTAAAACGAATAGAACATGCATGTAAATGTAAAGAATTATTTCTAGTTTAAATTCAGTTCTGCTTTGCTGCGGAAATTCCTTTACTATCTGTTTTATTCATACTTTCAAAGGTTGGGAAACTATGAAAAACATTTTATGTGCATGATGGAGTGATTTAAAAATAAATGACGTGGTAGGAAAAGATCTTTGTTTCAAGCTTAATTTTCCTTTTTACAATGTATTTTCTAGAACCATTTCATTTGAATAAACTCAATCAATGAAGTATAATCATGGTCTTACTAACATTATCAACATGCAAAACTGTATTTTTTCCCCCATTTTGTTTCAAAAAGCTTAATACTTCCCACCGCAGCGTGATTAGTGTTGGAGTTAAACCGGAAAGTGAATTAAATTCTTTGTCTCGATTTTTCCCCATTCGCCTGCCTTTTAAATCCCATTACCAAGAGCGATTTCACCATTCCGGGGTCGGTTCCTACACGCGGAGAGTGTTTTGGGCTCCTGCCTGCACGATGTTAGCACACGCTGGTTGGGCAAAAGTTTATGTAACACTTTTCTATTACATCTGGCAGTGCCGGGGCTTAGGGCGCATTTTTTCCCGTTAAAATTGTGTTGTGTTGATTATACCATACCGTGCACACGGCCTGTTACAGATAGAAAAGATAGCGCTTTAGATGTTCTACAAAAAGTTGCAAACAAAAAAAAAATCATACAAAACAGGACAAAAGTTCAACAAAAAAAGGAGCTCTGGTAGGTGATTGGGAATGGGCGCAAATATGCCGGAGAAAATTAAAGCAAACCAAAACGGCAAAATGAGAAATGAAAAATACTGTGGTTTCACTCCGTACATACACGGTGTGGGTCGCCGTGCAACAATGCGGAATAAAAGTTAAAGCAATAAGCTCTTCACCCTTTAAGGTCGGATTTCCCTCTGCTTTTGCCGCGAGGCAATACTCAAACTAGCTCCAGATGCTGATTCTTTCCCGAGGTATCGGTAGATTGCGGGTGGATGGCTTTTTTTTTTCTGCTGTTTCTTCTGCAAGGGTTTTACCCTGTTTATTCGTTTGCGTTCTGTACCAGGGTTTGGTGCGGTTGAGAAAGTTAGTTTAGGCCCAGTTTGCTCGCTGTCTGTTGTGTTGTGTCGTACCGCTGGCCATTTTGGGTTTTATTCATTAGCACTGCTTTTTTTTTAGCTTTCTTTATTGGTTGCATCTTACAAAGTGCAAATCTTTCCTTCGGGCCCGACGATGCACACGCCGTCTGTATGAAGAAAAAATATGCGTTTGTTATTAGAGTACATCTTAGGAAATGAATGATATATCGATAAATAAAATTGTTTGTTAGTAGAAAATGGAGCTAAGGAGTATTCCTATAATGCTGTTCTGATTTTATCTGATATAACCTACTTCATAAATAACTTCCCTTATGGTCTGATTTATTTCTGCAATATATGTTGAATTATGCTTCGAAAAAGATATTTTTTTATGCGTTAGGTCGGGTATCCTAAAGCCACCTATAATATGAGATCGAAAAGAATTGTTAATAAAACCTAATTTGTTTATTGCAGTATCAAAATCAAGATTGTAAAACTTTAATATGGTGAAAACTAAATTACCCATTTTAATCGACTTTATTGTATTTCTAATTCTGTAGCAACAGTTTTCCAATTGAATTTCTTCATGCTTAGTATATTTGAAAAACTTGTTCATGTAAAAACCTAACATATCATTTGCAGCTTTCAAAAATCTAACTTTAAAGTCAATCGCGTTTGTTACAAAATTTTTGAACATTTTTTCATCAAACCGCGCCACATGTCCTGCTGGGGCAACGGAAATTCGGCGAAAGCAAACGAACTTACATAATGATTTGTGCGGTTCCGTTTGTGAACGGTTGGCCGAACATTCATTAGCATCCTTTTCTGCCAAATAGGCATTATTCATTTGTAAATGATTTTTCATTCGATTCATTAACAATTAATGTGTATGCCCATATAATTGTGTTCACTCGTCGTGTGCGGAGAAAATAATTGGGACTGCGAGTGAGAAAGAACAGGCTTCCATGTTTGTTTGGTTTTTTCTTGTTGTGTGAATATCGCCAGTTTGCTCACCGACGGTTGCGATGCATTGGGAACGCCTGTTTAATGATACGAACATTCGAATGGGAAGGAAGCTGCATCAACATTTCCTTCCGCTGCCGGTTTCGAAAACAGCGCGCAATCGAATCGAAAGTGTATGGAGAAGTGCGTCACATTGTGTAACAATTTGATTTTCAGCTACCGGGAGCCCTTGGCCACTGGGACTGTCCTGGCTGGTCCGTCACTGATTCCACGGCCACGGTTACACAGGTGAACGATAAGTTGCGTGATTTTTGTTTGATTGATTGCCTCTGGGGGATATGATGTTATGCCTTTCCATGCCGTTCTGTATTGTTTTACGTCGTTTATGAGTTTCGGTCTGGTGGGTTTGTACGTTTTTCCCTTTTTTTTATATTGCTGACATTACTACGCAGTGGGAGAGCGTGACTGCGTTAGTGAAGTTATTATGCGAGTGACCATTAAAAATGCAAATGAAACCTTAAATGAAACACTACGGGCCACAGGCTGGCCGGTTACCGGTACCGATCGGTTCGGTAACGTTTTATTAAATGAAACAATCAGTTACAGCCATTGCGTTACGGAACATTTCGGCAGTATTATAATGCTGATTGTTTGGAAAATAAAATATTTTTAATTGTACACTGTTCACCTTAGAAGAATATCGATTAAACAAAGTGACTCTTAAATATGATGCCTTGAAATGTAATTGAAACTGGTGAAAGTAAAGCAAAGCAACACAAACTGGAGGATCGATTGCGTTTCCAAGGATACGGTAAGCGTGGATAAAGGCAAACAAGTGGAGAACATTCACCATCAGGAAAGTGGATCGAAACTCTTCCCCGAATTCTATCACCGGCGGCCTGCCTGTAATGTACAATCAACGCGCAGTTTTATTTGCTTTAGATTGCACTGTTATACACCTTTGGATTGCCACTATCTATCTTTGTAGATACCGAAAATCGTTGGCCGATTAATTATTAATTGATACAATCTGGGTCTCGTTTCGGAGACCAGCACAACCTGCTACCATTAGAATCCATTTCCAACTACTTCGGAGAAGAAAAACTTCCAACGCCGGTTTCGGCCAGCGTGGCAAGCGAAAATGGTCGTTAAAAGTTATCACTGGAATGGGAACCGGTAGAGAGCAAAACAGAAACAAAAAAAACGTGCCAAGCTCATTAATAAATCAATAACAATACACCCTGGTGTCGGGTGTTTTTCGGAGCCAAAAACATACCATGAGGTAGAATTGTTGTGGCTGAATGTATAGCTGATGTTGCATTAACTTGATGAACGTGTGTGGTGTTATCGGTAGAAGGGGCAAAATTGTAAGAATATGATTGCTAATAATACTTTCGAGAAGTGTAAAAATATAACATAACAATTTTAGGTCAATTTATAGAAAATTATAACTCTTCCTAGCTTTATGCTTGATTTTAGAGCTGTAAACTTATGTTTTTAAAAATTATTGACATAATATTCACCATTCAATCAATAGATATAAGCGATGCTGATGTTTGTAACATGTTGTAGTTACTCTATTTTATTATCATGTGTAATTTTATTAAATTTTGGTTTTTATCATATTGTTTGATATTTTGTATCAATATTAATCTCTTTCTCTATCTCTCTTTCTTTCGGTGTAATGATCTGCTAGGTTATGCCTGCCAGTGCTAACTTACTAGACTTACTTTTACACTACAATGTTATTGGAAAATTTAATGAATAATAATGTTATTTTTCACATTTTAGCTATAGGATGACGCAATAACACAGGATTGATTTTTAAAATTGTGAAACTTTACATAGTTTGTCGTTTGATTATACCTTTTTGGTGTAACAGATATCAATCGAAATGTGAGTAATCAATATGTATGCGTAAACGGAGCTGCATTGCACACATTCGCTTCTAGCAATATTGGCATGTTAGACACTTCAAAGTTAAGCAATAATTTGACGCAGTTCAAGCTAGTATTTTGTCCGATTAAAGATCTAACACACAGAAANTATAACATAACAATTTTAGGTCAATTTATAGAAAATTATAACTCTTCCTAGCTTTATGCTTGATTTTAGAGCTGTAAACTTATGTTTTTAAAAATTATTGACATAATATTCACCATTCAATCAATAGATATAAGTGATGCTGATGTTTGTAACATGTTGTAGTTACTCTATTTTATTATCATGTGTAATTTTACTAATTTTTTGTTTTTATCATATTGTTTGATATTTTGTGGCAATATTAATCTCTTTCTCTATCTCTCTTTCTTTCGGTGTAATGATCTGCTAGGTTATGCCTGCCAGTGCTAACTTACTAGACTTACTTTTACACTACAATGTTATTGGAAAATTTAATGAATAATAATGTTATTTTTCACATTTTAGCTATAGGATGACGCAATAACACAGGATTGATTTTTAAAATTGTGAAACTTTACATAGTTTGTCGTTTGATTATACCTTTTTGGTGTAACAGATATCAATCGAAATGTGAGTAATCAATATGTATGCGTAAACGGAGCTGCATTGCACACATTCGCTTCTAGCAATATTGGCATGTTAGACACTTCAAAGTTAAGCAATAATTTGACGCAGTTCAAGCTAGTATTTTGTCCGATTAAAGATCTAACACACAGAAAATTGGTATATTGGGGATATGAAAGCAACGTTTTGTTTTAGTAATTTGAACCATGTGAAATATTATAAGGGGGGCGTGCATTAAGAAAATTACATATTTTTCCATATTTTATGAACGTTTGTTTTGTGTGAAACAAATTTAAAAAAAAGGAGACATACGTTACACCCAGGTCAACAACCATTTACGACGACTGCATGGACATTAAACCCCAACGGTTGCATGTGTGTGGCGTCTTGCTTTTTTATAGCCTTCTGCCTACAACACTCAGTCACCCGCCCATTGGCCCAACCTACTCGATCCCTTTGCAGGCGGAAGTTTTACATCGCTGCCCATCCAATGTGGGCTAATCGGATGCACCATAAATTGGGTTTAAAAACTGGCCAGCACAGCATGATATTTTGCAACACTGCGGTTGAGGGATTTCCGGCACGAATACTCCTGTGTGCGATCTCATTGTTAAGAACCACTCTGGATGGGTCCGGCCGTTGCTACGGAGCCTACTTCCGGTGTACCTCACCGATGTTTTGTTTCTTTTCTCTTTTTGTTTTAGTGACTTTACATGTGGCTTCAATGAAAAAGGCAGTTTAAAAAGTTTTATTTTTTCTTATGTGTGTGTGTGTGTGTGTGTGTGTGTGTGGATTTTTTCTCACTCCTGGTAACTGCTTCTGCGTGTGCCGAACGGGTAGGGCAGACCAAGCCGCAACACATCAATATTGATCACCTTACCGTGTTAGCCAGAGGATGATCGGTGCTGAGGTCGAGTTGTGTGTGTGTGTGCTTTTTTGAGTCCATTCCATTATCATCCATTATGCCTCGGTACAGAGGGATCATCGTAAGCTGCATTTAATGTTAAAACTACCCCTTTTTTACGCCCATGTTGCGGTACGGTTCGAGAGTAATAAATGCTTGATGGTGTGTTTTTTGTTTGTTGTTTGCGTTGCTCGTTTCTTTATTGAATGATTTCATTGTTTTTTTTCTGTTCCTAATTTTCTAACCCAAAGGGCATATTTCATTTTATCAAGCGAAAGCATGGTGCTTGCAAGCGACGATACAACACGTACGGTGAGTGAAAGGTACGTTGTTTCGGGATGAGCGACGTTTTGTGAAACATGTGTAAGAGTGACGAAAGTTTTCTTTGTTGAAATTGTTTAGAAATGACCATGAAGCAAATGTAATTTATGTTGGATAGGTGATACTTTATGGTGATTAAAATAATTTAAAGTCGTTTCAGTAGAAAAAAATAAATGGCTTTCTTTATGAAATATGATCGTAGAAGAGGAATGAAAAATAATACCAAAACTTGTGAAAACAGTTGACGAAAAAAAAAACAATAAAACCGAATGGAAAAGGTTGAACGATATTAAAGATGCTTTAGGGATAATAAGCAAAAAACAAGAGAATTTTTCTTTCGGAAAACAATCCTTTTCCCCTTCGGTACCCTTTTTTAACATCTAATGAACCGTAAAATTCCTGGGATCATCGAACGCCGATGATTAAGTGAGTGCCTTGAGGGTTCCGATGCGAGCAAACCTAACACGTAAAGTGCATTTGTGAAACCGTTTATCGATGTACACCACCATCGTTTGGGGCACACGTACATGCCTACACAAAAGCACACACGTACACACACATCCCGTAAAGCATCCCGTTTAGCAGGATGATTGGTCAACCACGGATAGCTCGATTATCCTTCTTTATGGTGCCGTACTCTTTTGTAGCTTTTTTATGGATGGTTCAGGTTCACCAGCAGTTTTTTTTTTCGGGGACTTTCTTTTGGGACTGCAATCCGGCACCCGGCACCGGCTGACGGAGTCCTTTCCTTTTTGGGATATCAGGGATGTTCACCAGCATTTTCACCACCGTGCCCCATCGTACACACTAACGATGGATTGTCTAGCCGTAGTTGTTAGCTGCGCCAAAGGGTCGTGCTTCGTTAGGACATTAGGCGACGAGCCGAGGCACAAGCAAATGAAAATGGAAGAAGTTAAAATATGGCCGTTATAAAGTTACCATCATAGTATGGTCATTCGCTTCTCGGGGTGTGTCACTTTCTCAGCCAGCTTTCCCTTAGTCGAATTTCCTTTCTTAACCTCTTAAGTGAAACAGTGTTAACACTGATGGCCGTGCCTATTTGTCGTTGGTTTCAGGAAAGAACAAAAAAGAAAAAGAAACTGATGAATGAAAAAAATGAAAAAAAAAATGACCGAAGAGAATGTCAAACCCCATTTCGGTGGGTTATCTGCAAACAATTTGTTTTGTCAGAATAGATTCGGCCTGCTGCTTCGTCGTCGTCCGGCCGCTCGTGAAGTTATGCCGAGATCCGAAGCAAAGAGAAGAAAAGGGTCTTCGCATTTCGGATTGCGAATTCATAACGTATTGGGGTCTATTGAACGGAGGCAGCTTTACTTGTAGCTTAGTAAGGAAGGAAGAAAGGACAAAAAGTGTAGAAAAAAGGAAATCGTGAAGAGAAATTTAGCTGTTTTTTTGTCCTACACCATTACTCACTGCATTCCACTGTGTGGGAACAGTAACTGACGATTGATGATAGGGCAAATGAGGTGATAAAATGTAACCGTCAGAAGCCCCATTTTATTCAATCAGCGCTTCGGGGGTAGTTTACAACCTATTTCGGAAAGCTCTCAAGAAAGTGGACTAAGGGTAAGACATATTGTCAGAGTAAATTTAATTTTACTTTAAACATAGTTTTTTCCTCTAACAGTCAATAGTGTAGTTGTGGTAAGATGTTAAAGGCCAATGTAAGGTCTTAAACTGCGTTTACGAAGAATCAATTATCGCCAATAATTGATTTGTACTGAAAAATAGATTTCTGTTAGAGAAGTACTTAATATTTGCAAGAAACGATTACTTGCAATTGGAATTCATTGTTTGAAAAACTTGCTTCGTTTTCAATTTTCCTTTCGTTTCAAGTACTCTCTTCGACTTTCTTTCCTTGACTGCTGTTACAACACTGACTTGAGCATACGAACTACCTGTGCTCAACTCTGTCGATACTTTTTTCCAGGTGAGACGTGGCAGTGCTGACAAATGTTTCATTTTTAAATTGTTCATCAATGTGTTATTTTTTTTTTTTTTTGTATGTTAGAACGGAACAGGCCGTATTAGACTAATTTTACCACGTAGCAGGCTAGTCAGACCGTGCTACGGGGGGACGGTCCGAATGGGATTTGAACCCGGTCCGGTCGTGTTAGGAACTGGCGCCGTTGCCAAATACACCACCGTGCCGCCCCATCAATGTGTAATTAATGTACAATTTTCTTTAATGTTTGAATTATCTTGAGTTAAAATTAAAATTTAATTAAAATAAGGAACTGTTTTTCGAAAGCATTTCTAGTACATTTCTTGTTATAAGAATAGATGTAGTCGCTCACAGTTTCATTACCTTTGTCGTTTGATGTGGTTAGACAATTTTGCCATTTTATTTCAAAAAGATAATCAGTTAGCTGATGGCCACCGGGCTTAACGCATATAAAGGTCATTTTACGTACATCCCAAGCTGAGCTTTACCTGTACGACTTTTAGCTAGTATTTTGTTGCCGTTCAAAACCACAAGCCAAACATGGGGAATGGTTTGAAGCTTATCGATGGTTTTCTTTTCTTTGTCGCCTCTCTGGCATTGGCTTATCGGTGGACCTTTGCTGTGGTGAAAAGTTATTGACATCATTATGTTTGGAGTCCCGCACGATGGTTCAATTTTAATATCGTCCTCAAATGATCGAATGTGTCCTTTTTCTGTAGGCGCTTCAGTGATAAGATATACAATACAAGAAGAGGAGTATTGTTGATTTCTGAAACATTCTGTCATGTACAAGGTGTTCTTAGCAACAAAAACACTTGAGCACAGCGCTGTTGCGTCGGAAGTAATATGTGGTGTGCATGTTGTCATAAAAGTTCCATCAATCATCAAGCTACCTATAACTTCATCTGCCGGCATAGTGTCGTGGAGAAACATATAAGCTTCTTGAAGAATGGAAGCTAGTTTGAGAAGAAAGTAGTCTGTAGAAGAACCTGTCGATTTTATGAACGCTTTTCCAGTGCAATTTGAAAGATATACCTGAGCAAGGAAAAAAACTACGTTACATACAAAATACGTATGTATGTTAGTGAAGCAGGTTAGTTTAGGTGTATTCTGCAGCAGAGTTGCTACATACAAAACGCAAGCTTACTGCAAATCTTTCCTAGCAGCGTCATCAAATTTCACCCCCGGCAATGCCTTTTCCGACCGTTTTGGGTGCACGGACATTAAATCCTTTCAAATTTTCATATCACTTCAAATTCTCTTCCCATTCGCTGAAAAAGGTCCCCGTGGGATCGGAGTCGGCTGCTCGAAACCGGGCTTAGGTACCAGGGATAAGCGGTGGAAAGTTTTGTAATAAAAAAGTAATTTCATCTCACCAACATCATCTTGAAACCGTTCTTTTTTTCTGCACATTTTGTTCGGCTAGGAATCTCGGCCGGGGATGGCGAACCTTTTCATTGCCTTCTCCGTGACTGCATCGTAGAGAGCGTACAGAATTGACGATGGGTTGTCATAAAGTATGAAGTGGTAACTATGGGCAGATTTTATGAGTACATTCTTTCGTTTTTGTGTCACTTTCCGTTCTGGTTAACGCTTTTTTTCGCTCCCGAAGGGTTCTTCCCCAATCAAATCCCTTTTGAATCTGGCATTAGGTGAAGTTACTTAGTGTGGCAGTTCATTTCCCTCTTATGATCTATATGATTCAGATGAAATGGTTGAATGAGCTCAAAGATGAAGAATTATTGGTAATGAAATGTTATATGTTACAGTAAAGCATTTTTGATTATGTGTGTTTTTTTAATTTTACTTGTCAAAGTTACTTTCGATTTTTTTTATTTTTATTATGTTTTGTTTAATGTGAACTTTGTTGATTTGCTACTTATGAAATTTTGAACTTTTATTTTGTTATGATATTTTATTTTTGACCTTTGTTTAGCTTACGCTGATTATTTCGAAATAATGTTTCCAAGTTATTGAGCAGTGCGCTCAGCAGGATAAGCATACTAGTGTAAACAAACGATACTGAATAATACATTGACCTTAATCCATCGATAGCACATCCGAGGAAAGGCAAACAAACATAAAAACGATAAAAAAGGAGCAACATAATTGAAGCATACAAGCAACCCAAAGCATGTGGACCGACGGAGAAGTGAATTGGTAACACGGATCAACCTAATCCTTAGCCAGATAGGAATGTTAGAGTGGCAGCTTTCACTGTTGTGTTTAGCGACTAGCTTCGATCGGGAAGACGAGGGACTGAGCTTGATTTTGTTGTAAAAAACTATATCTGCAGCTAATCGAACGTATTACTATCAGTCCGATCGATGGATTAGTCTGTCTGTTATGGTGCTTTTATTACCTTATTATTTTATTTCGTTTCTACCTATTCTTCCACACTTACGGTAAAAAAGCGTTGCCAACCAAATTGCTGATTGTGGGTGAATGAGAAGTTAAGTAGTGTAAATGTTGGAAGGATAAAGTACGCGATTATTTATTTTTTGTATTATAGATGTATTGTGCAAATCTCAACAAGCGTATTATGTATTAAAATTAGGCATATATAAAAAAATCAAAATAGAGCTTTAATGAATTGTGCGCTTTTTCCATTATTTCAAGATAAAACCCTTTGGAGGTATATTTATCATATGTTCATTAGTAGTTCTCATTTTAATTTTCCTGAGCCGTGATGAATTGGATTTAATTCAATTAACGCTTCACGAGGGACATAATACTATTATATTAAGATTTGAATTGGCAATTTGAAGAACTGTAGTAACTGTGAATAAAAATAGTTTAACAGTTTCGTAGATACTTTGCAGAAATAGGTACATCGCATGTACCATGAAGAATAATTTTATTAGTGATTAAAATGAGGTACTAAAACCCTTATCAAGTTATGAGATAATTTATTACGCTGTACATTGTCCTTTTCATGTCCACTAACTTATTGCTAGCTGTCGGTTGTATCTTATCGGAGGTCGTCATTTTACATTCAGTGTTAACGCTGTACATTCACTATTAACGCTCTGAATACAATGCAAATATCCCCTGGCAGGGATACTTAGAACAACCATTAACGAAGATAAAACAACGCAAATCTCTGCTGGACAAAAGCAGAAAATATATTAGGAAGTTGACGATCATCATCATTACCGATTTCCCACCTCCAAAAATGAAAATGCACTCGGCAATTCCCGGTTCGGTAGCTTAAAAATTTTCACTGCAAATATGCAATGCCCTCAAACGGAGAATTTTCTTCCCTTCCGTACTGGGTGGGATGTGTCACCGATGGTCATAAATTTAAGTGACTATTATCTGCACTCATAGTTGCTTAACAAGCGTTGGGTAGCAGTGGGTATGTTTGACTCTTCAAGCCCTGGTACAGTGCTGATCGCTGACTGGATTACCAGTTCACTGTTTGGAATGGGTTTTTTTTTCATGAATCGGAAAGGTTATGGGTGTAGGGAGAAGGTTAAAATAATATTAACGAACAACCGCCCGGATGGTGAGAGTAAGGCAACGCATGGCTAATGGTAACACCGGGATAGCAGGAAGTGCCGTCGAACGATTGGCCATAATCGTTCGCGGTGAATGGGTCACTTCCGAGAGGGTCGTGGCCATAATTACCGATTGAATGCTTTCCGGTTGAACGGAAGAGTGTGTGCATTAACGTTGTGGTCTCGTGTTGGATGCAAGTGCAGCTTTAGCATGTTACTAGTGTATGCAGTGTGTTTGGAGTACAAAATTTAAGGGTATTTTGTTTGTGGTAATTTGAAAACTACAATTTACGTATATTTTATGAAATTTTGGTAGATGGGGTGAATTTGTGGTAATTCAAATGATGGTTATATTAGCGTGGTAAAATATATATTATTCAATAAATGTTTATCGTGTTGTTGAATTATATGAAAGACCTTGCACACCATGCAGCAGTTTATTACAACTAACTACTGTTTTTAATTAAACAGCACATCAATTGTCGTCTAATGAAAATGCCAGACTTTAAGCATGTTCAAAAATCAATAAAACCATTTCAACTAACGATGACAAACACCTGCGCCATACTGTAAATGTTCATTTGCTCAAAGTAATCGAGTCGATTGATTTTATTGCAGCGCAAGATATTCGCACCACGCACCCAAAGGCAGCGGAGTCAAATAGCGAACGTAATATCCGGCACTGGTTGACGGGTCGCGCTTTTATTGTTTGCCCTTTTCACACGCCACTCCAAGAGTTGCTCATTACTTGCGAGAAAAAAAAAACGCTTAGTGTGTTTGTTACACTAATGTTTCCTTTTTGCAGCATTTTGCTCCAGAAGGAAGGAATTTAATTTTGCAAAAGCAGCCTTCCAATAGACGTCGGGGGCGCTAGGGACTGTAGCAGCTGCCGAGGTTTCGGGTAAGCTCATTGCATTGTTGCATTACGAAATGGTGGTGCAGCGGGATTGAGTCCGTATAGCGAAGCATAAATATTAATTAGAGAATGCGATAAGCGCGAAGTGTAGCGTGAAAATTGATTCTTTACGTTTGAAAACAACGTTGCCGGGTGGATGCTGCACAATGCGAAATGCATTACTGTTGTTGATATTTCTAGCATAAATATACAATCTATTTACATTGCTCAGCGCATGTGTTGAACATTAGTACGATTTTGCGTTGAATTTGAAATGCTGAAGAGTGTTGTATTATGTAATGAAGTGCATTGTGGAAAGTAAATTATATGAAATGGATAAAGCGCTATAAATTTACTTGCAATTCATGGTTTAGCTGTGAAACAAAACAACATTTAATTGCTTAGTGCTTTTCCATGTGTTTTTATGGTTGTAATTATGATGATTTTATTGTTTTTATAACTTTCTTGCTATCCTAAATTTTTTTTTATTTGTACAAAGAACATTATGTGCAAACACTAGTCAAAGTTAAATTCAAAAAATCGTTTCCAATATGTTACAATAGAAATTTGCAAATCCTAAAACCAAGTGAATTTCATTTAAAATTTAAACAGTTTTAAGCTGATAATTGTTATTCATCTACTGAATACCAAACTAGAAAACGCAAAATTTTTAATTTATTCGGTCTCCATACATGAAGTAAAAGAGGTCCAGACTGTATTGCTTTTAATTAAAGCATGTTAATTCATGCTGCGTCTTTGGTATTTGTGTTCCTTTAATCAGGGCTCCGGCCGATAGTCGAGAATATAAATTAATAATCGAATTTTATCCTACATCGAACCGTTTTGTCACGTTCAAACGCATCATATACAAGGGCACGATACAAGGGCACGATAACAATAAGCTCTTAGGCTTGTTGAATATAGGCTGTAGATTTTCTCAAATCGATTGTTTTAAAAAATATTTTTAAATCTTATTACTTTTGTGTCATATACTTTAAAATATATGATAAATATTTGTATAAATTAATAAATGATTTTTAAAAATCAATGTTTAAATTACTGAAAATTATACGTTTAAATTCGATTCGAATGAACTTGTAACATGTTATACTGTTTTTCATAAATTCTCCTACATTTCAAAACTATGTCTTTAGTAACAAGACTTAGCACAGTTTTCAAGAAATTTGAATATATCTTTCAACTTTTGTTGTTATTTAATCATAATTCTTAAACAAATTTACGTTTACATTTGTGTACTGCTCATCAATAATCTGCCCTTTTTTGGGCCATGGTGACGTACTACACGAAATCTGCAATTCGATTTGATTATGCAGTTTTCCATGGGAACGATGGACAACAATGCATGCTTCATACAATCATAGATTATCGAGATGGAGCGAGACAATATGGTCCATCGGTGTAGTGTACGCTTATGCTGCGAATTCGCACATACTGCGTTCGAAGTGGTTTTGGACGCTGGTTTTATGAATGATTGGTATTGGGACTCCGTCACGGTTATCTGCGTCGGAAAAATAATATCGTCATGTTTGTCGTTTTTCCCAGAAGCATTTTAGGAGTCTAAGCGATTCTATTTTTCCACGTATCGGCTTCCATCAACAAAAGCCCAGTGTGTGTGGTGGAGAGGATTTCCTGCCAGACAGATGGTTTTGCACTTTACCGGTGCCGGATGCAAATGATAGGCATTTCTGGGTGAGCGGATTGAAAATTTTCTCGTTTTCGAAAGCAATTGCATTTCCGCATTGTTGTGCTATTTTACGCTTGGCAAAATTTTGGAGCAGGATATGTGAGCAAGAGTGGATCAGTCAGTTAGATAGATAGTGAGAGAAAGAGAGGAAATGAGATGGAGAGATGGAACAACTGTATCCTGTCTCACCTGGTATGGCAGGTCCGACGTTCGATACATTCCAACCCGGAAATGTAACGCAGCGCATGGTGTGATGATAGCCGCAGTGAAAACTCCACATCCTAACGTCCATTCCGACAGCCGGAAAATGATGATGTGCGCGATAATTGTTTTGAAGAATGCTCACCCAGTGCTGAGCTAGATATAAGAGTTTGCCGACAGTCCGTCCCCCATCTTCAGTTTTCGTTCATCATTTTTCAAGTGCTCACCAACCATGCACACACAGCAGGGGCAATCGGTCCCAAAACCGAGCAACCAGGCACATCTGCGTCTGACATGATCCTCGGTTCCACGGTTTGATGTTTCGATTGTGCGGCCATATTGTTTGCGGTGATTACATCCGCAGACAACGCCCTCCACCGGTAATCATCGGAAGCTTTGAACAGGTTTTGGGGCTTTGGTCGAACTCGTGTGCACCATCTTGGGCTGAGTGAACCGGAGCGAGAAGATTGATGGGAATGATTACGCGAAATGTGTGTGTGTGTACACAACCACTCACACACACATACACATGTGGTGCATTTGTGGGGTTGAAAATTGACATGGCTGCAACGGACTTTTAGTTTGGGGTTTAGAGTTAGATTGATGCGCCTTTGATAGTGGTCGGATAATTGAAACGGACAACGAAATGTGCTATTTGATGGACGCTGTACATTTTGTGTCATTTTCAAGGATGAAGTGGCGATGCTGTCAAGGATTTACAGCAGCATTCACTTGCATTTGTTCATTGTTCGGCTGAAGAATAGAAAGTGCATTAAGATGCATTTCTTCGTACTCGTTCACAATGAGGGCTTCTTCAGATAACTACAACTTTTATATTTCCAACACCGAGATGAACATTTGTATGACGTACATTATACTTCCGATTGATGTTGCATGTTACTTTTCTTTGTGGCCATCTCACTGGTACCGGTGCTTTGATGTGATTGCAAATAGAATTTATGCAGAAGGAATTGTCATGAATGGTGGCAGCAAGGTAAACAAAACGGAAGCTCTCTGTGGGTAGAGGAAATTGATTCTATTATTAGGTTTCATGCGAGTATGTGCAATGTGATTCGATGTAGCGTTTCGTTTTGTAATGTAGAATTTCGATTTTCTCGTGCAATAGGATTGAATGAGATGAAGAGTGTTGGCGTAGAGGATGAATGATCAATGATGTGTGGCTCAGTGCAGGACCTTGTGGTCACAGTTGTTACTTAGAGTTGTTATATTTCAATGAAGGTCTTTATTGTACAAGAAGACATGATAATAAAAAATGCCGCAATGAAAAAAAATCTGCTATAAATGCACTTGAACCATACTTTTTACAGTTTGGAATGTTGTTTAAATCCTTGTGCATTGTGCATTATAATCCAGATTCGTAATATATTTAATAATTATATTTTCTGTCGAGTAATATACACTATAACTATCATCTGCTTTTAATTTCTAAGATTTCTAATTGCAATTCTACGTAATACGCAGTCGAAAGTCGCAAAATAAGTTTAATCATTTAGTGCTACCAACACGAATTCTTGTGTAGCATTAGACATTAACCTGTGCCACGTGTTTCTCGATTAGAGCACCGTCCAATGGTTTCAAGGTCTCGAAGCGAAAGTATCAGTCCTCCGTTCGCCGACACTGTTGCGAGACGGTGTGTGACCAACTCGAGCCTCAAGCCTGACTGAAAGGCACTCAAATTGCGCCTCGTTTTCCATCATCGGTGTCCAATTTCTCGGGATGCGCACAAAGTTATCGCATAGAAGCAGGGCGGGAAAAAGTTTTTAATTAAATTAAGTTAAACTGAGCACATTTTTCATGATCTTCTACGCGGCGTGGTTTTTTTTTGTTTTGTTTTCGAGTGATATCGGATAAGAGTGCGCAAACTGGGATTTAAGAGCGCTTTAACCAAAACGAGAAACAGACAAACAGTGACGGATAATTAAAAATGCATCCCTGCTCATTCCAAGCATTCGGTGTTTGGGGGTGGCAGGGCATGCCTATGATGTACTGTCACTTTCCGTGCTTTTGATTATTTCCCGCGTGGATGAACAATATTTGCTACACTGATTGATGTAGCACGTTTGCTCTAAAGTGCGATTGATTTGATTGTTCTCGGCACAGTGAAGTGATTTTAATTTAATTCACTATGACGTTTATGAAGAAACTTGGCTCGGGGTGTTACAATGAATGTGTCTGTTGGCATAAAGGTTCCGTTTTTGTTTTACAAGCTGTGTGTTTCGATAGAGTAGATTAATTATGATAACTTTCAGCTGATTCGGGAGGGTAAATTTTAAAGCAAATTTTTTGCCCTAAAATTGCTTTCCATCAAAATAAATGTCCTTGTGTCGTTTGGTCCGGATTCCTTCGGGAGTAGATTTATGAAATCTCTAACGGAGTAATAAATCCATCGAACTTTACGCTCGAATGAGAATGGGTTGGCTAGGAAAACCCATTCCTCCCCGCCTAGTAAAAACTTCTTCCAAAGAAACGGTTCAAAATGGAAAGCAATAAGTTATTTTGTTTTAGACCGCCCCGTTCGTCCCATGCGTCGACGGAAAATCGTTTTTCAAAGTTGATTTTATGTACTTTTCGTGCCCATCAATGTTGCTTGTGTTGCAGTGGAAAGCAGCGGATGTCTCGGATCGGTTCTCTTTGGCCCAGTTGGTCGGGTGAAATGGAGTGAACAGAAGTTTGCATACTTGCAACGCGCCAAGGCGTGCAGGGTAAAGTTTTCTAATCACTTCACCGACTCCGACGCTTCGCCCACCGACTGTGGTACCGGGTTTGCGGATGAAGTTCAGGACGATTTCCGTCACCATTCCGGTCATTAAATGCTCGAGCAACGGGATAGGATAAACGGAGAAAAAATCAACTGAATGCTTCTACTGTACTGCCACTCTGCTACGCTGCGAAAGGGTTCATCGGAGGTTTAGATTTATAATTGCGTAACTTGTGCCATGCTTCGAAATATGACTCTTCTATGTTTTTGCCGACCGACCCTTCCATCGAATCGAGCAGGGAAGCTTGTACAGAGTGAGTGTGTGTGTATTCTAGTGTGAATAATGTGTAAAAAGAGTATGGTTTATAGCTTGTTTTTTGACGAGTGCAAAGCTTCATTGGGTTTTAAATGGTTCATTTGTACTTCCTGAATGGTGGTGGTAAAAATATTAATTTAGCCCAAATTTCACTGAAGCGTACCGATTTACGAATTAGATACAGTGATTTGTGCTTTAAACAACAAGGGCAAAAATCGTTAAATGTCTGCAGCAGGGGGAACTGGTAAATGAATTTGAATTTGATAAAAAATAAATAAATTGTTTAATGTTGTTAGAAAAATTAGTGAAATTTTTAGACAATCTTCGAAGAAGGATGGATAAATTTGTGAACAAAAAAACAGTGGCTAAATAGAAAATCATATTTCGCTTGCTGCAATTTCCTTGGCAAACAAAAAAATCAAATATTTTCTACGTTTATCTATTTATAGTAGAGAATTGTAGGCAAATTTACAGACTGCGTTGAATGTTCTCGATAGCAATCTAAAAGCATCTAAATATGTTCATAAAACATTTACATAGCCCACCGTTCTGTTGGCCTGGCCGGAATTGAGCATAAAAAAGTGCTTGGAGTGGTTATTTTTTCTACCCATTTTTAGCCGTATGTGCCTGTAAGCCAACTATCGCACTCATAAGAACCATGTGCTCGGGCAGTCGAAGCTCGTAAAACGAAGTCCCTCTTGCAGCCGGCTGGTAGCTTCTTAAAGAAAACGAGCTGAAGTGCTTGCGGTGCAGAGAAAAGCGCAAAGGAAAATATAAGCACACAGGCCACCGAAATGCTTAAACAAAAATATCGTCCATCGACAAAGCGAACGGATCGGGGCGCTTTTGGGTTTCTCACTACTGCTGCTGGTGCTGCTGTTTCTGGCGGTTATAGTGGATTCTTGGTGCTGGCAGTGCTGGAAATTATTGCTCCTTCGTGTGCTTGGCAGGCTGGTATTATTTTTTTTGTCGTTTCGTTCCGACGTTCGTTATGCCCAACCATCATCATCATCGTCATCATCATCCAGCGTGTGGGATTTTCTTGCTCGGTTGGTACAATTTTCAAACACTTGCGTTGCGTGTTCGGTTCGGTGGATCGTGTTGCGAACTTCAAACGAAACACGCCCCGTGAGGCTGAAAATGGCTAGGATTTGCAGTAACAATTCACTCCCGGGAACGGCGACGATGTGGATGGAATCTGATTCACCACGCATTTTTGACTTCAAATTATTGTCATAAAAAAGTGGGCCCTTTCATTGCGAGCTACTAGGGACCACAGTGCTGGTAAGGGCCAACCGGCGTGGAGCGAACTTTAGTGATCGTAAATTATGAGTAAGTACCGAACAGAAGGTTTCGAAAGTACGAGGTATTGCAAAAAAGAAAAACGTATCAAAGCAATTTGGTTGTATTGTGGTATGCATTGAGGATGGTGAATGATTGTTGTCGTGTTTAGTTATTTGTATTGGTTTATGGCAGAAGGAAATATGGCTGATTATAGCTAAATTCCGATGAGAACCATTGAAAGAAGACGATTTAGGATAATAAAGGTAGTTTTCCCCCTCCCCTCTTTTGCTGATTGCACAACGGTTAGCGAAGGTCCAAAGAACACGTACAAAGAAATTTAGGCACCGGGTTGCGAAAAAAGCTTCAAAAGAATCAGTCCATCTGTCCGGCTGCGTAAAAGACCGGGCGTCTCCATCGCTCCCTGGTGAAAAATCATCATTGCCAGAATATGGTCTGTGATTGTGAGCAGTCCGGTGTATTCACATTCGGTTAGTGATGGTGGTATGTTTGCCAAGTCCGCATCCGGTCGCTGTCGTGTCAATCAGGTGAATTTTCATGCATTCTTCCGTTGGGACCGGTTCGCCGGTGCTGCAAACAAAACGTTTGCATGGTGCCAGTTGTGAATGTCGATGAATAACTTTGGCCTCGAAACTCCAATCAAGTGCTAGGTAGTGCACATTAAAACAATAGAGCACAACGAATAAAACGGCGCGCCATATCGTTCCAAACAATCGCCTAAACAATGCGGCGAAAAAATATGGCAAAGCTACCGTATAGAACCGAGAGACAAGGCGAAAGAGTGATGATTCATTTGTGTATGAAAAAAAAGCATGGTGGAAAAAAGTAAGCTCCACGAAAAATTAAATGCCACCCTTCTTTTCGAAAAAAAACAGAACATGGAATTTGATATGAATAGACGCTTTTATGCATCTGGCTGGCTGACATGCAAACGTAACTCTGTGAAATTGCTGACGAGTGTGCTCCAGTGATATCCTTTTGGTTGTGTTGATAATTATTGCTGTCATTTCGTTTGTAATGGGTATTTCGACTCATCACGATACTTACATTCTCAGCACCTGTTTTGTTGTGTTCGGGAAGCCACGAAATCGTAAAAAGAATGAATTTTTCGTCACGAGTAACATCATAAAAAAGCTCCGATGCAAAATAGTTCTTTTTCAAACCGGTGTTAGTTTAACATCGTTTTAAGTTTGACTACACAAAGCTTTTTAATGACAGTTTTATGGTTTTATTTCAACGTAATTAATAAAATTTGTAGCATGTTTCAATCTTCCCACATAAAATACAGACCTGTGGTAGCGTGTTTCGTAAAGGTATGTAAGTTTTGAATGTTGGATTAGTTTTGCAATCTGTGCTAGCGATCTCTGTGATGGATATGAGGCGAAGGCATAAATCAACACGTATTACAGTTTTTCGAGCTAGTATTACGGTGTTCTAGCTGCATACGTTACTGCAAATTCCTGGCGATAGTATAGAATGGAATCTGTTTGAAATAAATTTGCTCCGAAGATTTACGGTGCACTGCTGAAGCCGCATTGCAACAGAAACAGATGTTCATGATGCGTGTAGTATCGTAAATCTAAATGCTGATGAAACGTTATAAATTAAATCATATAATAAATTGCTGCGTTGGCCATCCTTGGTAGGTGGGAAGCTTCTTTGTCCGACAAATATTCACTATCAAAATAATTTTTCTGTAACTTGTTTGTTGGCGATATAACATTTTAAAATAAAACGATACTTACAGCCTTGACAAAACTGAATGCAAATTGAAAATTTTTCAACATAAAATCAAACTATTTCTCGATGTCTAAATCAATTGCCTACAGCATTTAATTTTCTTGCAATTTGGACAGGTCCGGGTAGTTTATATTCATAGTTACCCTTTGCAATTTGATTACCACTGATCGAATGTACTCTGCGTTGAAATTGAAAAACAATTCCATTTCATCTTCAGGTAAAGGCATTGTTTTGTCTCCTCCGGACTCTTTGAGTAGATGTGTAACGTAAACCGGATAAAGGACAATAAGACACTTTCAACCCTCTTTTTACCTTCCGAAGGGACTTTAATCGCCACCACGTATTTGTGTTTTAGAATGTTGGAAGACATTTACGTTTTGTAGCTTTGATTTGTCGCTTCCTTTATGTTTCGTAGATGAGCTGACAACAGCCTCAAGAAAGCAGCAGAAATGACTTCACCGTGAAAAGTTAGTCCCTGCCTAGCATTACCTTGCTCAAGGGATTTTACGAATTGAGTTTAGGCAGTGACCGAACCGACCTTCCACGGATTTCGGTCTGTCCGTTTGTTTCACCGATGCTGTCTGCTATTCAACATCATGAAAAATGAAAGAGGCAATTTGAAAATTCATCCCAGTGACCCCGCTGGGAGGCTACGTTACACACACTCTCGGGGCTTTTCCATCGTATCACCCTAACCGATGCTTTGGCTACCGGCCATAACACTAGCAAGACCGGTACTACGTCTTTGGTCCAGGTGGGTATTGTTTTATAAATGCATGAAAAGTGTAAATCGTTTACGAAGCCGGTCAGCTGGGCCAGGCAGGGTTGAGTTCAATTTGTTCGACAGGCGCCTAGCTTTGTATTTTCAATTTTCCGGTCAACCTTTTTGACATGTACCGGGCAAAGTACGGATGATATTTTTTGTACATCGGTGTGTTTGTGTATACAAGATTCTTGTTTTCTTCGAAGCAGAGCAGCCTTCATTGTACCTCTTACAATTTGTGTCTTGCGGCAGAGCAAAACGGGCTGAGGCTAATCCATTTACGGCAGCGCCTGCAGAGACATTCGAGTTTCTGAAGCAACCTATTTTATGGGGAAGCGTCCGGATAGTTGAATGCATTGAGTAGTAGCGGGCATTCTGGGAGGTCATGGTACGCATAAATCCAAAATGTTTTGCGCTTATGAAATATTCAGCAGCGAAAGACTAAGCGGCGGTAGGTAGCACTGTTGGCCGGGCATTTTGAGTAATTGGGTGAACCAATTTGTGTGTAAATTTATGGCGAATTATTTGGTTCGCACGTCTACAGAAGCCGTTGCAGGTTGTCCGTATTTTCTGTGGTATAAAAGGACATATCAACTTGCCATTGAATGATGCATGAAGTAGCTTTGTTTTAATCGGTGGTTGTAAATCTGTTCAATCGCATTTAGTTTTAAGCAACATCAACTTGTTAAATGACGCGATTACATTGTTTTGTAACTATTTTTGGCCACATTACTTGATTGGAACTTCTGGACAGTTTTTTATTTGTTTTTTTAGTAATGTATGGGACAGTCAGTTTTAGCTTATTGATGATGTCAGTTTTAGCTTAAGTATTGATGGATTAAGTTTGTTTGATTTATCAAGTTCTTAGATTGATTGATAATTTTAAAAGAATTATTTTCTTTTCTTTTGAAGTATGAACTATGTAGTTTATAACGCGTGTTTTTCTGAGTTCACTGATTTGTCATAAATAGAAAGAAATTTTGCGAATGTAAATGCTTTTCCTGTTGCACAACCAGTTATGCTTGCAATCCTCAAGATATGAGAAGTAACAAAGTGTTAAAAATGTCACAAATACTTGTCACAGAAAGTAAGCGAAGCACAAAAATGTGTGCAGTGTGACACAGATAGTAGGAAACGAAATGCAATGTAACTCAATCTCGTCGTGACGCTTTTCGATTTCCTTGGAAATCATGCAGGAAACATGGTGCCCTAGTATGGAATGCACTGTTCGGTACATTCGGTGCACAATGCGGAGTTTGTGGTTAGTGGGTGAGTTATTTTTAAATCCCAGCGAGACACTTGCTTCGAGTTATGGTAAGGCCGCAAGGGATGCTGTTCGAACGCTTCGTTAGCTTTGATATTGGGAATGGATTGAAAATTTTCCAATAACAAAGAGAGTGCTACATCCATCCCACCTAGAGCGGATACGAAGCGGAAACAAACTGGACACCGGTATACAGGCGAAGAAAGCTGTAGTGCACTATGCACACACATTGTTAACGGAGATTCTTTGAATGTTTTGTGATAAGAATGAAGCTTTTATTTGGATAAGGATAAGGAGAGCATGGTTCTTTAAGGTTTGGTTATATAAACATTGTGTTTTTAAACTTAAAAAAAAA
>CM032178.1:38425947-38449828 GCA_018908115.1 Anopheles rivulorum | reverse complement strand
AGAGAGAGATAGAGAGAGATAGAGAGAGAGAGGTAGAGAGAGAGAGAGAGAGAGAGAGAAAGAGACAGTGGACTGTAAATCAAACCCCATTATTGGGAATGGTTTGTTGTGTTACCGGAATTACCATACTCGTGTGAAAGGTTTATTGTGTCAGCGAAATTGCCATCGGACAGGCTCTACAATGATAGTTGCAATTTTAACAGTGTAGCGATTGTGTATAGGATTAAAATATTCCTTTCGGGTGCTCACCTTCCCGGAATCCGTTTTGTTCCGGTTCAATGGCACCCATGGAAAGTGAACCAATATCGATGCTAAAAGTTACTTGATACATGACGGTAGTCACAAAATGGCCACACAATTAACATCGTTGTACGATACAATGAATTGCATACGTTTGCAGGATTTCGTTGGGCGATGATGAACTGCCCGGTTAACACGCTGGAAAATGTTTGGTTTTCATTACATTTTGTACATTTTACATGTGTGATGAGTTGTGTTTCGGGAAATTTAAAGGTATTTCTGTGTGTTCGGAAAGTAATAAAAGTAAGGTATTTAAAGTTCCTTTGACTGATAAGTAAGGCTAAAATGCGAAATGTTCATAAAATGTTCTCTAAATTGACTATTGTAATAGAAGTGCTGTTCAATTAAACAACTTACGAAGAGAAGGATTCAATGGATAATTTATTTTGCACCATGCTTCAATGGAAACGGAATGCTTATCTTGTGCAGGTCGGCACAAGAATATTAAATGATTTGTACAATAGGAAATACTCTGAACGATTTAATTTGGTTACATAGTCATCGTATTTTTACCTAGCTGAACAATAAACGTTTGTTTTACTTTCTATGCTTCCTTTTTGCAGCGTGCAATCAACACGGACGGCTGTCTTTTCATTTTCTTCTCGACACCACGTTTACAGTAAGCGTTCGATCTGTACCAACAACCATCGAACAGTTCAATCCGAGTGAAACAAAAGGCAGGTGGAACAGAGTGCAGTGCAGTGCAGTGTGAGAACGGGAAACATAGAACGTAGCCGATGATGACGACGTGAACCGGGTCTGGGGATGCAGTAATGAAGTGCATACTCAACGGAAACAGCATTAGCAGCACCGGTGATGATGATGAAGCGAGCAGTTGACATGCAGAAAGTGCAACGAAGTGAAAGAAGGCATTCAATCGTGGCGATCGGTTCGAAGTTGTCAGAAATTCAATCGAAACCGAGTGTTGTTCGTCGTGGTGCAGTGGTGATGTAAAAGGAGCAAAGCGCAAAGGCAATCGTAACTAGTGCGCTGTATACATCTTGTTGCGGTACGGTACGGAACGGGGAATTTTCGCTTTCGAGTGAGCTTTTTTTCGTCTTCTCGGTGTGCAAGGTGTTACAAATTGAAACCCCGGAAAAGGAATTAATTCAGTGTTGATTGGTGCAAAACCCTAACCAGCGAACTGCGGTTGCTACGCGCCAGTGGATAAAATGGTGGAAAATATTGGAATAATGTCGACAGCGGTGGCCTATCCAGTGGCGATACTGCTGTTACTAGCAGCCAGGATGTCGTTTTGCGGTGAGTTTCTGTCAGAAAGTATGTTCCATATTTTTGTGAGTTATTTACGAAAATTTGAATCTTCTCTCTAGCGAATAAATCGATGTTCGATTTCCGTGATCCTTTTTCTTAACAAAACTTTGATCAAACTTTTATGCGCTTGTATGTTCTACGCGTATCAACATTATTTTTCCATTCCTCGCATTCAAGCGTGTGGATGTGGTTTGATTTCTTGACTTTTTCACTGTGCAAAACTCAACGGAACTTTTCGTTGTGCCGGCATCGCGATGTGAGAGTTCAATATAATTCGATTTCGTTGAATCCATTCCGACCCGCTTCTGGGGAAACAAAATTGACATTTGCAATTGATTAGCCACACGACAAACGGATGCTCTTTTGATACGTAACGAGACGATTTCTGGGAAAAGTTTGTACTCGGGAGCAATGATTACCGGGTTGGAAGTACATATGGCAGTGCATCTGCTCTTCAACTAGTCATTTCAAAAATATTGTGTTAAAATGAAATGTATATAAAGAACGGTTGTAGTGCAGAAAATTAGGATAGTTATCAGAAAACTTAAAACAATGGAAAAGGCATTCAACGTTTCCTGAGTAGCGGAATACGTAATTCTAATTTAATCAAAATGATCCAACAACCAGTTCTCTGATATGTCATTGGGAAAAGTTCTGAAGGACGACGATAAGATTAACCAAGCAGGATAGGATCCTGGAAGTATAGAGTGCAGAAAGAGAAGCAGAAGAATAATTATTCCTCACGAGCCTCACGAACTACCCTTACCAAGCCGATAAATGTGTACTAGTCGTTTGAAGCTGAGCAGGTAAAGTGCAGCCAAGCGAACGGAATCGCAACGGAAAGTACCAAAAATCTGCACTCACTAATACTATTTCGCCCCAAATTCCGGACCAGCCGAAATGACTGAACGTCGGAAATGCTTCCTCCCTAATGAGCTAGCCGCTTTATCAGTTGCTCTTTTGTAGGCTTTCTTTCGCTGTGTGTGTGGTTGGTTGAACTGTATAGGTTTGCTCATTTGTGATGCACAAAAGGGCACACACACACCCGTTCCTGGCCACGTCCAGAAATCTTCGCTTAATGAGATCGTTGACAAGTGCGAGGAAGCGGAAGGAAATGAGCATTTAAATTGTCCATCCGGAGTTGGATGGCACACAAAAAAATAATAATGGCCGAAAGAACTAAAGCAGGCGTTGGGCCGTTTGGCGAAAGTGGGCGTAAAAAGGACCAGCAGCGAGCGAGAGCTATCGTTTGCTTCCGGATTCCACAACGTGCTGACAGAAGGTGGCCCTCAACACAGGCTCGGAACATGCGGAATTTTCCTCTTTAGTGATAGAGGGAAGTCTGTACTGTTCGTTGAGTGTTTCAGTGTACGTCGCCTTGACGGTTACCAGCTTCCATGTGCTTAGGGAATTCGATTATTGCTCTTGCCTGTTCCTGCAGCGAGACAGCGATGAGTTACTAATGAGAAGTGAAGTGTAATGGAAGTGAAGGTAATGTGACGCTTGTGACGGAGCGATGATGGTGTGGAAATTGTCTCTCGCACACTTGACGGTAGGGTAAGATGGCCTCCAAAATGGCTCCAGTGTCGTCAGAGCGATTCTGCGGGTTTTCTTTTCTGGGTTCCCGTTTGCACATCTGATGTAGTGTAAAAATTAAGTATTTCAAAACATCGAAACTAAATGCCAAGAGTTTTTCTGATTCCATTGCTTTAAAACGTTGCATAAGATTGAAATCAAGGAAGATAAAGCTTGAACATTTTATTTAGCTTTCATCCTTTAAATCCTTTAAAACTTTAAATCTACTTAACATTCAACAGCATTCTTTCGAGCAATAAAACATGTTTTCGATAAGGAAATCAATACTCCTGTTTGGTCTGATATGCTACACAATTGGGGGTTTCTTTGTAAAGCAAGGAAAAGAAGTATGAACAACAAATTATAGAGGATGTGCACTTTTGATGTGAGTATTTGAGAACTGTTTTATAGACCTTTATATGCTTAAAGATCTTCTTTTATGTCTTTTTTCACAAAAAGGCAGCTGGATGGTCAAACATCGGAAATCATAATCCCAGTTTGTCCATATTGGACATAAAACTGCATAACACATCAGTAATACCCTTTTTCAAGCTAGGCTATGCAATCCGCTGTATTGAAGAACCATGAAACAAGGATAATAATATACATTTGTTTGTCAGCAGTTTTTTTTCTGCATGAAAAAACCTCCCCCAACACTACACTGTACTGTGACTACAACTAAACAATCCTAAACTGCTACGAAAGGTTTAGCTAAAGCGGTTGCAATTTAGTGGAAAAAGTTGCCCGACTCCCGGCTTTCGAAACGCTGGATCGCCGTGCACAACAATCAGAGTCAACCGTTCTGAGTCTCCGACATTGGCTGCCGTATGGTACACGATAGGACATAAATAGAATGGCTGCAAGCTGAAGAATGGGCACAAACTTTACCGAACTCGGCCATTGTAAAAACTGCTGGCAAAGGTGCAGGCTTGATTAACGACACTTTTATTGCTTTGTGTGCAGCTTAGTCGTTCAGGGGTGCAGTTTTAAAGCATGTGCATCCGGGGAAGGATGTAAAGATGAACGTACTGCACGATCACTGCCAAGTGGGTATGGACAGTGGAAAGGGAAATGGGCAACCGATGGGCATTGTTTGTGGCATTCTCCAGGACACATGATGGCTCTGTTTTGGTGGGAACTTTTCCAATAAATATTGGCACCGGTTCGTTGCAGTTCCAGGTTCAGATGTTTGGTAAAAATAATAACTGAAAACATTTTATTCAATTGAATCCCTTTAAGGTTATGGCCGTATAACAAATGAGATTTAAGCATATTTTAAAATATGGATTTGAGTTCTTATTATTTAAGGAATATTTTGTACTGCGGTGTTATTCCTTGACTTCATCTATCCGTTAGTGGAAAAATCCCACAGTAGTTACTAGGTCTGTGAATGGTCATAATGTTATCTGTCATTATTCCTGATATGCTGTGGTCAGGCTGACTCGTAACATAATTTGATAAGACTTATTTAACGTTCTTGTACATAAATTAAACTTTTTTTGTGTCCATTGTATATAATTTAATTAATGTTTTGCGCGGTTTGACCACCTCTTAGTAAAGAAATTATCATATTTTCATGAAATGCTTGAATAATATGGACTGAAGTAGAGCCTTATGAAAACCACATTAGCCGAGCATTCCGCTTTTTGGATATCGAGACGATGATTGTTTCACAAAAAGGCCAAACGTGTCTTATTGCATTGTTATTGCATCATCGGGATGAACGTGATGGATGGTAAAGGCGAATGTTATTTTCTTTCGTTGTCAAACCATCTAAAATGCAAGCTTTCGTTTGGGTAGAATTGAGAAACTGATAGATGTTATGCTCTTCTTGGAATAGAATCACATCATGCGATTTACTCGTAATATCCAACCCAACGTATGAATACAAGATGAGACCCCGGTACCTTCGTACAGCGTGCAAGAAGAAAATCAATTGTTTAGCCCCAGCAGCAAACACGGTAGACATTACGAAAGGAAATACAGCAATGTGCGGTGGGAATGAGATTTGAAGCATTTTTGAAGCAGGAAAAATCGGTACGTGCTTATATGCAGGATGCAGTTGTTGCAGTTGCAGTCTGCACAAAACGGAACGCTTCCTCGACCATACGGTACTTTGCAAGATCGGAAATGTCTTCAAAGTTCATATGGCGACCGTTGTAACCGGTTGTTATCACCACTGACACTAGTGTTGTAGCGTAATCCCGTTTGCACAATCTCCGTGCATGCATTGAATGTGGAGGATCCATTTTGCCGCTGAGTGCATTATGCCGGACCGGGACATCACCGGTCCTTGGTTCTTGCCTGACATCGAGCTCACCGAGATATGACATGCAAACAGTGCCGTGTGGTGACGACATTTCAGTAGAAGTTGGCGAAGCACGAGAGTTTCGTGCAGCTGTGACCATAGAGAGTTCTCTTTGACAAGTGGTCTTCCGCGGTTGGTAGCAGCATGAACATGAAGCAACATGGGAATTTCCAATCTGAAATCCCAAATCTGGAAAGCAGCTGCAAAGAGGGGTTTTGCAATTGGCTTAGTTCCTTGCGGTCGGCGTCGAGATATTTAAAGGGGGAGGTGAAAGCTGGTGAAGCTTATGAGCGCTCGACGCCGTCCAACCAGTGTCGGTCGATTCTTTGTGGTTGTAGTTTGGCTCAGCAAGTTGATTTTCTACTCGTAGCGAGTTTATATGGTATTATAAAGCGCTAGGTGCTGGTTGGTAGGGCACTGGTTTTGGGTCACGGAATCGTTGGCCCGGAAAGCGGAAATCGAATATCGACCAGAGAGTCCTATTGCCGCTTTCCATCATATTGTACCTTCACCAGTGCGTGGCGTTTGCGGGCGTAGGTATAGTGTAGTTTGGGAAAATCACGACCACCGGTTAGGAGTGATCGTGTGAAAAATAATGTGCCGAATAAAACAAAAACCCGGCGTCAGACAAGGTGAAACGGTGACGTGTTTAGGCGGCTCGAACGTCGTAACTTCATAGGGGACACATTTCTATTTCTGTAGAGCACGGTGTTGTGGTTGCGAGAAGAACTCGATTAACCTGCAGATGTTGTTGGGTAACGAAATGTGACCGTTCATGCCCGGCCACTGTGGTTGTGGTGGTCACGATGGAGCCTATCAAGGACGAATTTCCTTTTTCACAGATTGGTGATGCAGAACGGTGAAAAAACACAAAAACAATCGTTCGATTCACTTTGTGTAATTTCACGCTCAGTAGAGTTTGGGAGAAACATATTGGGTAAAGGTTTCGCACTGTGTGTGAGGTGTTTCAACCAAAGGCAATAAAATGCATAGATTGGCCATACGCAAGTAAGAAGAGCACAGAAGCAAGCAAGAAGAGCAAGAAAGCGATGGGAGGATGCTGTGCTTCTTTGCAGTGTTAGGTGTTTAGTCTATTCTTTGGGCAAAGTTAGCCCTTTAACATAAAAACAATGAGTCTACATATGTATACTGATGCCAAAGAAATCTGTGTATCAGAACATAAATCAATAATTGAGTGATATTTAGGTGTTTGTGAATGAATTAAAGTCCTGGTCTCATAGTGCTGAGCATAAACATGTGAAAGTGAGTAGGTGTTTGGTTTGGGCAGTAACTGGGGTGGGTCAGTGGGCTTTCAATTGTATTAATTTCTGTGTGGTTCTGGTATGTGGTTCTGGTATGCTGCGGAGTAATAATAATTATAACATGTGTTTTGTTAACGTGCGTGTTTAGGAGGTTGCTGGTGTATTGCGCGGCTTAGCGCTATATGGTGGTAGTGGCAGTGTCAATTGCAAACTCATATCCGAATTTAGACAGCTCTTACCAAAGAATCCCATAAACTCGGTCTAGCAATACAAAATTGTCAAAGCTCTAAAAAAATAGATTCACTTTTTCGCTCACAAAACTCAACAATTATTTGTATTTCTTCGTCAATAACGTTCATAGTTATAATGTTTGGTAGGCAACTATTCATGGAATAAGTTTGCCGTAAAATTGAGAAGTTATTAAAACATTAGTTATTTTGTTTCATTGTTTCGTTACTGTTTTTATTTTGTTTTGCTTCTCCCTCGTCTTCATTGTATTTCCTAAAGTCGATAAACTTCACACGCGCACAAGGCAAAACTTCTCTAGACCGGTTTGGTTTATTATTTTAATGAGCCTTACTTTGACGGCCACGAATCCCGCTTGCGGCAGTTGGCAAAACAGTCGCGCTATCGTTGTTGCTGGCTTTACTGAAAACGAACTTCTTCGTCGGTCCAGGTGGTGGGCAAGCACAAGAAGCGGCACGGTTAAACTTTCCCCCAAATGCTGCCAACACAGAGTCACTTCACTTTATTTTTCGCAGAACAGAAGTTTTCCACACCCGGACGAACATTTGGTACGCGGTGCGCCGGCGATCGTTTGGAAGCAGAATTGTTCGGAGTTGGACAAAAACGTTTTCTGTCGCCCCGTGAGACCGTGAGCTGTGAAATTTAGGTTCCCGCGGATCCACTAAGATCTCGCAAAGATGCCGGTTGATCCACACGAGACCATGCCCGTTGGCAGCCCTGTTTTGACACTTGCACTGGTAGCGATCTCTGCCCGGCTGCGAAGCTCTTAATTCAATCAGCCGGAAAGCTATGATTTTCAATCCTCGCGAGAAAATTGGCGAGTTTGCCGGCGTGAAAAGCGTTGCTGGGCGGTGAGCAGGAAGTTGAAATGAAAAAGAAAATAAAACTGAACATCTCACTGCTTTCATTGGCTTAACGTTCGGTGCATTTTGTAATAAAGAAAAAAAAAACGGAAGGAAAAAGCATCCGGTTGCTCGTTCGGAGGGAAACAAAGTTTCCATAAATATTAAAACTTCTTCTCGCAGGCATGACACATTCACCCGGCCTACAGTTTTGCGTGCGAAGCTGAGATGGATTAGAAGGTCAATAGCGTTATGCGGCGTGTGAAGCTGCGATGGAGCTGAGGAAATTTGTTGGGAAAGTTTAATTGCATCTTATCAGCGCAGCTGATTAGGCTCTCACAAAGGTTTTCCCGTAGTCGATGGAGGGGACCGGATAAACTGCTTCCTTTGCGCTTGGGTTATTCTGTGCATTTGGGCATCGTTTTACGTCTTCGGGTCTACGATCGGGCGGTTGCGATATCAGTGTGCTGTTAAGATTTGATACAGGGGATGAAGCGATGGTAGCAACCGTAGTAGACAATAATTTTCTGTGAGTGATTGTGGAAAAGTTAGGAAAATTGGTGAAAGTTTGCTCACAAATCTTTGTGTATAAATATTTCGATTGCAAAAGAGTATATAACGCAAAAGGTGGAGTTTTAACTAATATGCGTAAATAAAACAGTTTTAATGGGTATCTTGATTTTATGAGATTGTGTCCAATGAATGTTATGTTAAGGTTACCTTCTTTACGGATTGAAATATTGTATTCAATTATTTTCTTCGGTCACACATTTGTCCATTACATTACATTACATTAAGATTTTGTTATTTACATTTTTATGAAAGATTTCCTCTTCTTTTGAAAGAGCAGAAGTGAAAGGATGAATGAAAAATGGTTTTCATATAAATATAAAAGTAAACTTTCGGTTTCATTAGAGCATCCACAATTGGAGCTGAAAAAAATCATACACCAATAGAAAACATGATTTAGCAAATCATTCATGGAAACAGACCAATTGAAATCAGAAGAAACCAAAACCACTTACCATCGGATGTAGTCGGCACTCAGGAAAATTCTATCTTCGAAATGTCCAAACAACTTCCCATCCGTTGGTTTGGAGCACCTGGGGGTTAGAATTTCTTTCCATAACTTTAACTACTAATAGAGGCGCTCTATCTTGCTATCATTCTTGCAAAACTTCAAGAAACGGAGAGCTTTCTAACCGCAAACCGAACGAGTTAGCTAATATGCTAACATGTCCTGGGAACGTTGTAAAACTTCGCCTGCAAGTATGTCTTTTTCACCAACTTTCTAACAAAAAAAAAAGTGAAAGCAACAGCTCGGCGACAGATCATCCGCTTACGGATGCTTGCAGCACCAGGTAAACTTTTGCCAACTACCCTTCCAGCCACCACCCACCCCACGAAACAGTTAGTATTCGATGTAAAAGTTTCATAAGTTGGCGGCACTGGGAAGAGAAAAACCCAGAAGAGCAATGAAGACTGAACCGTCCTAGGTGATAATACTTTCATCGGCTTCTGAAATGTTTTCCGCGAAAGTCCTTTCACTGTGCGAGTGAATATGTAACCCTTCCGCTGTGGTGCTACTTTAAACAGGGATTATGAGAATAATTGAGTTTGAAAATGAAAATAAAAATCTAGTTTTTTTAAAGGCAAAACGTTATTTTCTACTCACTTGATGAAAGGATGATGTTTGTGAGAGTTATAGGTGGAGTTTTTTTTCATAAACTTAATTTATTAATAAAAGTAGAATACAATATGATGAGATTACGGGTGAAAATGTAGTCTTCGTGTACTTGAATTGAATTTTAAATAATTGGTTTAAAATCACTCAAAACTACCAAATTCAAGAATCACTCAAAAAGAATAATTAACTATACAGACTTGTAGACTTTTTTATAATTATTCATTATAAAACAGAAACAAATATCGTGATGTAAAAATGTTTGGATGTGGAAATGTTTATTTTGACTTTAAAAATAGAATTTACTAACGCGTGTGTTCTGCTTGGGAAAAAATAAACGTAAAAATATATAATTGGGAGATAGTGGGAAACAATCATGTCCGCCGACCCTTCAATAAGCTGTTAAATTTGTTCAATGGCTACCATAGAATGCGCTCGTTTCATGCTTAAACACTAATAAGAGTTCCTGTAATGTCGACATCAGCTTCCCGGTTGGCAATGATCAAATCATGAACATCAGGTTTACAACTCAATTTTTCACTTTATGCTCAAAATTATGTTCAAAATCACGTCACAAGAAAGCAAACATTTGCTATAAAAATAACCGTAAAGTCTACCAACCACCTCACCAGCTTGCCGAAGGGAAGTGCAAAGTTTCCAATCACTTCAGCTATTGCCGGCAAAAGAATAGAAAAAAAGCGAATAGCATCTTCAATCCGGCTTCCATACACCGACGAGGGCGAAAGACAATCGGTACAAGACAAGCAAGACATGTCCAGATGGGGGAAAAAAGTTCTACCAAAAGTTTACCCCACAGTCCACTCGGCTGGGTGTACCCCGGTGAGACTGTTGGTCAAATCTTCTGGTGTGAAGTTCAGCTGCCCCATTGTATTGAGACATTTGCAGACGAGTTCCGGGAAAGGACATAGTAGGTCTGGGAAAATCTTCTATAAAGTGTGGAACGGTTGGGGAGTTTTTATCGCCCCATGTGAAAACATTGTGAACCATTATTTTCCGTCAACTTGTTCCGAGCGCTCTTATTGGGGTAGTGAAGTTTTGCTAGATCCCTGGGTGAGCGAAGAAGGTGGAAGACGAAGTGTATGAATGTTTATGATATTTAAAGAAGAAGTATGAAGACAACCATAACTTGCGCATAAAGAGCCGACCATACAGCTTTACCAACCGTACGAGGTTTGAAAAGCTTTCGTATGGCTATGTCAGCTTCACACTACGGAAACCGAAACAGTTTTGAAAATGGTCGTTTTGTATTCTATCTTTCCTTATGCATACCTCGTTTCTGTTCTAAAACATCATATTGATCATCATATTGCACTTTGTTTGCAGGGTTTTTTGCCTGTTTAATGGAAGTTGTTTATTTCGAAGCATTCAAACGTAACATCCCAAACATCATAATTTTGATCATCATTCTAAACATCATAATCACAACGATTACGTTGTGATAAATCTGATGTGCTGAGTAACTTATAACGAAACATCTCTTCTTCTTAGTTTCTTTTTTGGCTTCACGACCTACCAATATTAATGTGTTAAAATTTCAATTACAGTAGCTTAAAGTAAATTCGTAAATATTTAACAGCCAGGCACATGCGGTCGACTGACAGATATAAAAACGAAAGAAACGCAAACAACAACCGATATAAAATTAGCAACAACGCGCTATTTCATCAGAAGAAGCCATCCAAAAGAACACAATATAGGAGATTTTGCTGTAAGAGATTTTTGAGTACTGTTGAATATTATTTAAAGGTAGATGCGTATGGGTTCTAGTATTTGGCCATAGAGGATGCTACGCATGTCGATCAATCCTCGGAATTAGTGCAATCAGAGATTCGCACAGATTTGAAATAAAGCTATGCATTTATGAAGATTAAATGAATATGCAATTGTTGTGTGATATATTATTTAAAACATTTCACACTCAAGATTTCTACCAATAAACGTTCCGTGATTAGCAACCGAACGAATGGTACCGTGACCAGGATCGATCATAATTCTTGCATGGTTATAAATTCCGATATCCAGCCTGACCTGACCACGTAATCAAATGTAGAACTGTTTGAAATGGGCAAAGAACCCTGTCCCGGTTTTTTTATTTCCTCAAGAAATTTCTAACTCAAAGCCGTTACACTTTCTCGCATCTTTACCAACATGAAAAAGACAAACGTGAGAAGCTGCTTCGAAAGACGCATACATGCATACCAGCCACCATAAAAGAGGAATTGTCCGGAAAGAGGGTTCAAGTACGGAAGCATGAATTGTGCAACGACCAAGTGCAAGCTGTGAATACTTTAACGCTCTGTCGCCGTTTTAAACCCGTTCGGCTGTCGTCATCTCCCCTCGCTTCATTAATGCTGCTTCACAGGCCTCGTCTATCATTTTGGCAAACTTGTAAGCAAGTTGACGCTTGTGCTTTCCATTTTCCACTCTTCATCGGCAGAGAAAAGCATCAGAAAAACTTGGAACAATTGTACGGAGCACATTGTGTGAGTTGGGGACAGCGGATGGAAAGCAGAATTATCAAGAACAAGTCGAACGAACTAATGCAGGAAAGGATGCAGCCGTTAGAAAGGCGGAACACTAGAAACACTTTTTCTCGATCGATTTTTCACGGACTGAGATGGCAAAAAAAGATCGTACATCGTACAGCTGCACTTTGTGGCTTTTACAATGCGGGACTGCGGAAAGGGATAACTATCGTTGAAGCACCATTTCTTCAGTTGTTCGATGCGAATGGTAGTGAAGAAGTGTTCCAACCCCAACTTCAACCCCCATACCCAACAGGACAGATACGAACGGGAGCTGTACTGTGCATGTCCGCAAGAAATGAGTGCAGAAACGGCGATAAGAAAAGTTGCGTTTTTCCTGCACACAGTTTAATTTTCCTACCAAGCTTTACTGTGTTGGTGTTTTGTTTGTTGGCTTTTTTCTGTACATCCATGTGTACGTTTCCATGTAAAGGATGCACTATCTTCCGAACCTTAACTGCACATTTCAACCGGAAATAATAACGATAAGCAACTTGCCGGCAGTCCCCACAAAGTCGTTTGTGGTGAGAATAAATGGGCCGGTGGTTGTTTATCATTTCCAGCATCGGTTTCAGAATTGAATCCCTTGCCCAGAGCATTCTTCAACAGGCGGAGCGAAAAGAGCATCGTAGCTGTAGCTCTGTGTCTGTGTGTTTTTATTTTATTTCTTTAAAATCAGCCAAGTGGACGTTTTTGTTTTGTTGATTCATTTGCAGACGTTGCTTGATGAATGACGACCGAAGTGAATTATACAATGTTTGCAAAGGTTCTTGCGGGAAAGGATGAAAAATCGTACCAAGAAAAAGTTTTTCCCACCCGTCGCGCGGAGATTGCTCTGTGGGATCGATTAATTAATGTTGCTGATGTGCTGTGATGCTTATGGTTTGCGTGTTTTCTTCTTCTTTTTCTTTTCCTCCTCATTTCCCCACCTCAGTGCCGGCACATTTCATGGATGTGGAGCAACACTTTCGAAACAGCATCGATTTGGACGCGGAACAGACCGAAGCCCGGTACGATCAGGAGATGCTCTCTGACATCATTAACGATAACGATCGTGGTGAGCTGCAGAAGGCGGAATCGTGTCTGGTAGATGATTACAAGTATGACCACGGACAGAAGGTAGGTGGTGATTGTGGGGTTTGATGCTGGTGTTATTTACAGTACAGAGATATATTTGTGCTGGAAAATCATTATATTTCCTTTTTGTCTTTGCTTTAGATACAACGACTCGATCCGTGTGAAATTTGCCTCTGTATTGATGGGGAAATATTCTGCTGGTGGAAACAGTGCGGTAAGTGAAGCAAAGAGAAGTGAAAAGAGTGGAAAGTATGATTGAATTCGTTACAGAGAAATGTGGCTCAACAGATTTTCCACACATAAGAAATATTTTGCTTGTAAAAAATCGAAACGAAACGATTTGTAGTGATTTGAATGATGTTTGCGCAACAGAAGTAACATATTCTGAAGAGCTGTAGTGTTGTTAAATTTTGAAATTGCTTGCTTGCATGGCTGATTAAAAATTTTCATATTTTTGATAAGCTGTTTTGAGAACGAATTAAATACAGCTGAACCATTTGTAAGGATGGATTTATAGCTACGATTTTATGGTTTCAGAACAAACGTGGCATGATTCTAAAAACATAGCGCAGTAAAGATTGTGTTAGTAAAACCGTTTCCCGCAATCATGCGTCACGTGCAGTGGACAATCTTTTATCTGTTCGTCGTAAATTAATGCTACCCTTTTACCACATCACAAACCGATCGATATGTAGTGTTTTATAGATCCATAAGCCTATCGGATGCTTTTTGGCAGGCATTTAGGTCAGGCTTATAATCAGATGAACATTTTTCATCTACAACCAAGTGATAGTCCGTTCCGATGCTTCATGTAGTGGCTGTTGTTGGCTGTATCGTAATTTATCTTTTTCGAAACGGCTCGGCCTCTCCTAAATTCATAATGCAATTTATGGGCATACGCTTTGTGCGATAAAGGAGGCCATAGCTGGATAGGAGTAAGGACAGAAGGCTAGAAAATTGGAGAGTGTCACTTAAGGTAATGCAATTTTTCAAGCGATTTTTCCCAGCCAAAACGGGCCTTTGATTGCTTGGCACGGGTCCAAGACTAAGAGTTCTGTGCGGTGGATTGGACGAGCATAGGTAATCTTTAGTGTATTCGAGTTCTTGTGTGGTTAGGGAACAGAAAGCAGATTGAATATGTGTATTACTTACATCTTACACACAATATTTGATAATAAAATTCATTCTTTTTATATGGTTGTAAGGCTAATGTCTTAGGTTCTATTGTCTTTCGAACCAGTATTTGTGTTCTCGATTGTTTAGGAATAAGACTGTAATAAAACTTAATATTGTTCGTTCAGCTTTATATTGACGCAAACATATCGTTCTGCTATATCATTCATCCGTTATGACCATTAGGCTCATTGTAGTTCCCTTGAATTCGATATGTTGCAGATATTCACAAGAGTACACAGAATCCTTTCGACCAACTGTACTTCATCTATGAATGGAAGGTCTGGAGATTTCAAACTAAATTCAGAGCTATAGAAGATAGTTAACATCGTAGAAACCTACTCCGCACCTTTTTTTGACATTGTCAGATTATCAAGGCTGGAGATGTCCTAGAGATAAAGCTAACTTATTTGACATAAATCGGGCAAACCATGATAATAAATGTGAAACTGAGAAACAAAATAGAAAGTGAACGGATTACATTTCAACATTTCGCTCTAGATTATCACCTTCAGGGATAACGTTGGATGTTGGTTTCACACTCCTTAGTATTGAGATTCTTCGTATTGGATACGCAATGTCAACACATGCTTTTTTGCCCTAATATGATTAATACCATAGACTTATCCAGGCGAATGATGGTATTTGGGTGTGCACATCACCGGAATCCTGTTCTTAGAAAGTTGATTCTATTTAAGCATGTTTTTAAGAAAAGCAAACAATATTTGCACGAATTTAATTCAAAGTTGACCAAGGTATCGAAGGTCGTCGGCTCCACAAAGAAATGCATCAGTGTTAGGTTTAATAAATTTGTTAATAAAATATAAATATAAAATAACTTATTCTGTGGCAGTAATATAATTATCTGCTTTCTCTCACAGATTCTTTCGCAAAAACGGCTGAAGATTCGGAATCACAATTAGGATCTTCTCAACAAACACAAAATAATGATCCACCGTCGTCAGAGTTGATATCTGAACCATCAACGGTCACCAGCACAGCTAATGTCGTAGGTATACCAACGACAAAATCCCAAGGATACTTCGACGCAGCATCAATGGACGGCAACGATGGCAGCAATGGCGCAACACGTCTAACACTATCAGATTCACTGACTGACGGTGAAACTACGGTTGTTAGTAGTACGTTACCGATCTCGACACCTTCGTCACGTGCACAGAACACAGATCATACTTCTTCGGAAGCGGTTACCCATCACGGATCGGTACACACGCCGGACTCGATCGAAGGAATACCTAAAAATATATTAAGCTTCCCCCAGACACCTCCAATAATGATGTACCGGCCGGTATCAACAGGCCCAATCACGAGCATCCCACCAAGGGAGGTAAAATACTCGGACGGTATTCGGAAATCCAAGCATGGATCTAGGGTTATGGATCTAACGACGGAGAAAAACAAACCTATTAACAGGTTGTTGTGCGAATTCAGAACAATCATAAAAACCCCAGTGTTAAATGGTGATCGGAAACCAACAGTAGCGATTGCCAGTGACGCATTGCCGAAAGTTTTCCCAGTTGAGTCTAGTAGGAAAAAAGCTCTCAAAAAATCAAACGATCGATCGCTGGAAGAAACTAATGCAAACAATGAGCAAAGTACTCAGAATTCTCAGAATCAGGAACAAAAGTCTGGTTTGGAACAGCAACAGCAGTTTGGAGGCTATGGTTATGGCATGATTCACGAGCCAGAGTCCGATCGGCGAACAGCAACGCAGCGAAACCGGGATCGAGATGTTCCACAGCATTACATAATCACCTCGTCAGGCCATGTAGAAATGTTCGACGATAGTGGAGCGATGGGTGGACCAGAAGTTGGAACTGAAAATCAGGACACTCATATGCAGGACACAGCAGGGTATGAGAAGCAACAGTATCGTGACGTACTTAGCTTCGACGGACGAGTATCTTCCAGGGTGGTGCAAGATCAACCCGGGTCAAACGGGTCGAATGATGAGGACTCTGGTGACACGGAGAGTGACGAAGAAGACACGGTAGAGGACACGGGCGAGCAACGATCAGAAGATTCCGGTGCTATTGCGCCAGCGATCATGCTAACGACAAATGTCACCCAGGGCAAATATAGTCTTGGGGAAAGACAGCCATCTACGCAGTCATCTGTCTCACCGGCTTCGGTTATTGATATTCTCAATTCTACCACACTCGAGACGGACTACGTCGATGGGACGAACCATTCGGAGCTGATCTATCCGGAAGTTCCTTCGATAAGTAGTAGCGCTGGTAGCAGTAGTATTAGCAGTAGTACCACAAAATCTCCCACGAAGCAGGATCAAAGTGAACAGCACTGTATTGTTATGGGTAAGTATGCGGGATAGATAATGTATATTTTCTAAAGTTATTGTTAGATCATGTATATCAAACTATGTCCATGTTTACATTCTCTTTCTCTACTTCCTTCTATAGGTGTTACATATCCGGTGGGAGCAGTGCTGAAACAGGAAACTGGAAACTGTTTGCAGTGCGTATGTGTGGCTGGTCCTGAGAATGATCCCGCTCCAAGGGTAACGTGCACACCGCTTAATTGTCCTCCCTTGATACTGCCGGATATTCTGGATGGGGCTGGATTCTAAAGTGACGGTAGAAGAAAGAATTAATTATTTTAAAAAGGACCTAAAAGGAAGGTAAGTAAAGATAGTAAATTATATCTTAAATATAGTTTTGTTACTTCATTAGTACCTTGCGTTTGTTGTATCTTTGAGTTCTACTGAAATATAATCAATTTTTTTCAACATACTTTGGTATAAGGGATGAACATTTCTAATTTATCATACATTCGATTGCGTTGCCTACGTTACCTGCAAGCTTTCCGGATCAGTGAAATGGAAATTTAACTTCATGTCGCTAGGCAAAAACAGTTTTTTTTTCGTTTCAATGTTCAACCGTAATTACAGTAATTGAATAGAACACCGGCAAACGAAAAGCTACTGTCACGGAATCATTTGCATATTATTCATGTGTTCGACAGGTGTTTCTACTTCTGGGTTAATGCACTGAGCTGGATGTAATGTGAGCGATTTCCATAGAAAACGGAGGGATTTCCCAGCTGACGAGAGAAATAAAGTAAAAAAAGGAAACGCCATCGTAATGTCAAATAATCAAGTATAAATTTGCATCACATCTTTGCGTTTCGATTCGATTTCTCAGGCCGGGATGAGCTGAAATCGATCGCAATTTGGCACACAACGGACGGCAATTATGAAGCGCGTTTCGCATAACAATGTTTGCAAAGTGTCTTGGTCGCTCTTTTACCGCGAGCTTTACAAAACGAATGGAAAAAATTGGGCTCGAACGCAGCTAAAAACGCTTTCACAGCACACGGCTTAGTACCAGTTTTTGGTTAGATGTACATTTTACCGTCAAAATGTCTCTACCGTTACAGTTCGGCTTGGTGACAACTAAATCAATAAAATTTCAATTTCCTCTTACACGTCAGGAAAAAATGGGCTTTTCCGGACGGAAAAGGTGGTACAGCGTAAACCTATCCTGATACCGTTTTCAAGCAGATCGTATGTGTGTGTGTCCTTTTTTGGATCCACTTCATCCGCCTCCTACCGAGCGGGCGCCATTTTTCATCGGAGGATTTATACAGCGGTCGAAATCGGGCAGGATGCGATGGGAAAGCTTACGTTTATTTTCTTTTTTGTTCGTCTGCGATAAGCCACAAGTAGGTCCAAGGCACCGGATCATGTTCGGTTATGAGGATCTGACAGTTTATTTTCCTCCTGCTTCTTTTCTAGCATTTGTGATCCGTAGTGTTCGATTTTCCATTTTTATTGGTATTTGCTGGGTAGCAAGCGTTTATAGACGATAGGCGTTTTTCACCAAATTGACCCACATCAGCTGAGCGGCTGCGTTTCGATTTGTGAGAGAAGTATGATGGGCAAAGAGTAAAATCACAATTTTCCGCTGCTTGACATTTGGGAGTATTTTTTCTTCCATTGGGGGATGAAATGGTATTATTACACAAAAATAGATTTTAGCTTGGACGGCATATTTGCATTGGTGTCAATTTTTTTTCTAATGGTCACAGTTTTGAAACTAAACTGGCTCTGTCGCACTAATAAAAATGGTATAAATACTGTTTTTATGCAACAGGGAACCATTTTTAACGAATTTTATGCAATTGAAGTTAACAAACGTTAAATGGCTCATGAATTTCTTGGAATAGTTGTCAAGATTCAAAGTCTATCAAATAAGTTTTTTGAAAATTGCGCTTCTTGTATCAAAGAAGATCAACCTCAAGAATCATTATTTTTTTTGCTGAATCAGATGCATCCTACTCTATTTTGTTCATGTCTGAGAAGATCAACATCGAAGTAATCAAAGTAAATATGTGCTGAATTAAATAATGTTTTCTTTTTCGTACCTACGGTTTATGAATTCGAGACTATTATCGATTTATTGGCATATTTAACGTTCAACGACAAATCGTTTGCTTGATCGATTACGTGTGATTGCGACGTGTAACAAATGATAAGCGTAATAATGACGCATTTTTGACATGTCCTGTGCATGAAATGTTGAATCGATAAGTTTTGCTTGTCATTCAATGAATAAGCGTTTTTTTAACCTGTAGACAAGTTAAACGGATGGATAATAGAAAAAAAAAACATACCGCAAGGCAAAGAACGTTGACTTGTTGTTGGCTCCCGCAATGTTCAAGCTTCCGGTCACTAAGGCAATCACAGTTTCAGACGTGCCAAAGCTGCCTTTGGAGTAAATGGATTGACAGTATGCTTTGATCGTTCGGAGCGGGGGTCATATTTCGATCAAAGAATGTAATTTCTACAAGTCAGTAAGCATTTACTTGATTATGTTTTGTTGGTTCATGTACCTGACACTCCATAACATTTTGTTTTGCTTTGTTAATTATTTGTTTTAGACTTGTAATAGGGCGGCCCGGTGGTGTATTTGGCAACGGCGCGTGGTCCCAACACGCCTGGACCGGGTTCAAATCCCATCCGGACCGTTCTCCCGTAGAGAGCACTGACTAAGCAACTACGTGGTATTTAATAGTCTAGTAAGCCATTTGATGGCCGGCATGACCTAGTAGGTCGTTAAGCCAAAAAGAGAGAGAGAGAGAGACTTGTAATAATTAGAACTGTAATAATGTTGTTGTAGTTTATTTTGTTTTGCAGTGGATTCATTTTGTATCGAGCAATTTTTAGCATCATGTACATACAAATGTTAGATATTATCAAATTTCATTAGCTTCATGCATTTCGGGGTTTTTTCATAATAACCATTTTCATTTGAAAAGCACACGTTGTTGATATTTTAAACTTGTTTTAAAGTTCATTTAAAGCAGATTGCTTAACAAATAAAAACAAGTTTGTTCTTTAGTTTGATTGATGCTTTTTATTGTTCCAGATTTTTTTGGACTTTCAAACTACATTGTGCAACAATTATTGTTTACAACAAAGCTGGATTTTAAAATTAAATAATACATTTTGGATCTTCTTATTGTTTGAAATTTGAAGTTGGGTTTAATTAACTGTGTAATTAGCTCTAGACCTTTATCCACACAACCACTAATAACCGTTTTATCTCTATTTTCCTGTCATATCTACTCTTTTTATTAGATTATTTTTCGGTAATATTCAAAACGGGAAATACGGTACATAGCTTAGTTGCAATGTATTAAAGCGCTGTGCTTGGATAATACAAGTAATGTTTCACAATAAGTAATTAAATTGACTGGGTGCATAATTATGCTTCGATACTGATGCACATAGTGTTGTTTTTCACATCGATCCAGTGTGTACATTCGATGNCAATGTTCAAGCTTCCGGTCACTAAGGCAATCACAGTTTCAGACGTGCCAAAGCTGCCTTTGGAGTAAATGGATTGACAGTATGCTTTGATCGTTCGGAGCGGGGGTCATATTTCGATCAAAGAATGTAATTTCTACAAGTCAGTAAGCATTTACTTGATTATGTTTTGTTGGTTCATGTACCTGACACTCCATAACATTTTGTTTTGCTTTGTTAATTATTTGTTTTAGACTTGTAATAGGGCGGCCCGGTGGTGTATTTGGCAACGGCGCGTGGTCCCAACACGCCTGGACCGGGTTCAAATCCCATCCGGACCGTTCCCCCGTAGAGAGCACTGACTAAGCAACTACGTGGTATTTAATAGTCTAGTAAGCCATTTGATGGCCGGCATGACCTAGTAGGTCGTTAAGCCAAAGAGAGAGAGAGACTTGTAATAATTAGAACTGTAATAATTTTGTTGCAGTTTATTTTGTTTTGCAGTGGATACATTTTGTATCGAGCAATTTTTAGCATCATGTACATACAAATGTTAGGGGCGGCTCGGTGGTGTATTTGGCAACGGCGCCAGTTCCTAACACAACCGGACCGGGTTCAAATCCCATTCGGACCGTCCCCCCGTAGTGAGCACTGACTATGCAACTACGTGGTATCTAATAGTCTAGTAAGCCATTCGATGGCCGGCATGACCGAGTAGGTCGTTAAGCCAAAAAGAGAGAGAGAGACATACAAATGTTAGATATTATCAAATTTCATTAGCTTCATGCATTTCGGGGTTTTTTCATAATAACCATTTTCATTTGAAAAGCACATGTTTTTGATATTTTTAACTTGTTTTAAAGTTCATTTAAAGGAGATTGCTTAACAAATAAAAACAAGTTTGTTCTTTAGTTTGATTGATGCTTTTTATTGTTCCAGATTTTTTTGGATTTTCAAACTGTATTGTCCAACTTACAAATCTATTAATTATTGTTTACAAAACTTGATTTTAAAATGAAATAATACATTTTGGATCGTCTTGTTGTTTGAAATTTGAAGTTGGGTTTAATTAACTGTGTAATTAGCTTTAGACCTTTATCTACACAACCACTAATAACCGTTTTATCTTTATTTTCCTGTCATATCTACTCTTTTCATTAGATTATTTCCCGGTAATATTCAAAACGGGAAATACGGTACATAGCTTAGTTGCAATGTATTAAAGCGCTGTGCTTGGATAATACAAGTAATGTTTCACAATAAGTAATTAAATTGACTGGGTGCATAATTATGCTTCGATACTGATGCACATAGTGTTGTTTTTCACATCGATCCAGTGTGTACATTCGATGTCAGAGACATGAATATGCATAATTGAGTGCTACATCCAAGGACATCGGCACGGTCGCGTCGAACGCAAAGGATGCGTAATTTCTCAATAAAATTTTGACAACGATTCAATTGCAACCGATCAAATACCGTTTCTGTGCGACATGCGTGACGCTCGCGCGGTGCCGACCGTTGTGCGTTTTATCTAGCTAGAGTTATTAATTTCCCCTTTTGCTGGCCGACAATTCGTAGCTATCGATTTGATGCGGCCTGGCAGCCGAATTAAGCTGTCAGTTGCATGTGTGAGCGAAGAACGTACTACAAGCGTACGGATCACGTAAAAGGACATGCTCGAATGATTTAACTACTCGAATTTGGCCTGAATGACTGACGGCAGGATTTGATCCACATACGTACGGATACCCGTGGATAGCATTGTGTTGGTATGTATCGTGCCAGCCTTTAATTCGCCGACGACCGTAACATGCACCGCAACATGGCCGGGTGCAAGAATCGGATGATGGAATCATCCTGCGAGATGTGATGTACACGACGTGTTTGCTGTAAGGGAAGAAAACTGAATTGCCTCGACGATGAGCGGCGGGCTGCTAGCAATTGGATAATTGATGCAGAAACTCATTTAGCTGGCGCCTGTCGTTTGCCTAATTGTATTGTCCATTTAAGCGACTGGAAAATGGCTCCCATTACCATGTTTCATGACGCACGTAGTAGAAGCGCATAATTGATGAAGGAGTACGCGAGCTGCCATATTTGTGCTGCAGGAAAAAATGGATAAAAATCTTGTCATTTGATGGTAGAGCTTTTCGTTTTTATTGTGAAAATGAATATAAATTGATCATGAATACACTTAAACTACGAACATTTAAATGAACAGCAAAACATGGGTTGTTATACAAGTAAGTTGAAAAACTGTCAACTTATAATCTATGTTCTCTTTGTGTAAACTTCAACACTTGGTCATTTTGGTTCGCTCCGGTTGTATACTGTTTACAAAAAAAACTGCCAACACTAAACACGGATAAAAATGACGTGTCAAAATGAAACCGTGCCGGGCACGTAATTACAAAACCCCATCATCAGACACGATTTTGTTCACGTCGGATGAATTATATAGCGTACCGTCGCTTAATTCGATCAGCACGAATAATAGCACGGACCGGCTAGTGGGCCGCACAATTTCGACCATTTTAGGCAGTGTGCATGTGCCTGCTAAAACGATGGTTTGACATCCGTCCATCGCTTATTTGGTCGGGTGAAGCACAATTGGGCTACCGTGGGGATCACCAGGCGATAACGACCACCGCGTGCCCAAACGCTCAACCGGACGATCGTGCTGGTAGCAGTATGTACGGAAGAGGTCAGCATATTTGTGTATGGTAATTTCATTCAATCACGGTAGATAATCCCACCATAATCCCGGGAAGGAAAATGAAGATGGCGACGGCATTCAAGAGAGCGTTCCTGTTTTCCCACGTTTTGGGTTCGTTTTTATTTTGTCCTTTTTTTTGGGGTGTGCGTGTGTTTGGTTGGGAAATTTAATGTCAATTAAAAATGGTGCAGAAAATTATGGGCGGCAGGCATGTATAAAATGTCCTGCTGGACTGGTATTTGATGTTGGGGTAATTAATAAAACGTTGATGAGCTCGTTCGTTATGGAAAGGTACTACGTTTGAGTTTCGATGATTCGTATCAAGATATGAGAATTGCGGTACAACGAATGCGCGACCAAGCTTTTGTCTGACTTCTTGTTACAATCCGCGGTAACGGCATTGATTGATAATTAAAAATCACCAGTAACGAACTACCGTAGGAAACGCGCATTGAGGAAATAATCCACTGGCAGAATATACGTAGAACCTCAACTTGCGGTATGCGGTGTTTTGAAATTTGGATCCCTTTTCCGTCCTTGGTTGCCCATTAAAGTAATGAATGGATATCCGTTTTGACCTTCCTGCTTCGACACGGCGCCTGATTTTATGCAATTTGCAGCACATACTTCCCATTAGCCACGGAAGCATCCCGTTTGGTTTCGAGTTTTAAGAGAGTTATTAATTTTCCATTTTCCTCCTCGTCCTTTCCTACATCTCTCCGCAGCCGTCCCCCTTTTTTGTGTAGATTTGGTGGAGGTGTATTCTTCGGGAGGTTTCATAAAATCGTTACTACCTGATTGATAGTCGCTTTGCGCCTGCTAGCCACTACCAGCGATTGAAGATGGGTCTCGTCTCATAAGGATGGTTTCGGTCCGGGCGGAAATGACCTCCACTTTGCGGTTGAACCGTGGTCTGCCCTTAGTGCTCCCGGTGGATCGAAGGTTAGAAGGGCGTAAATTAAATTATGCTTTAACAATAAATAAGTTCATTAGCAAACCACGATATGCTCGTTCGCCCTCCAGGGCGGGTATATACCTTTTTGTTGAAGCGAACGTTTTGCGGTGCATGAAATTAGGAGCCAGGGAAAA
>CM032178.1:38378982-38422299 GCA_018908115.1 Anopheles rivulorum | reverse complement strand
TATAATTATTTAATCGATGTGGACAATTTTGAAGAATAATAAATGGAACGCTTGGTGTTTAAGCTTTGCTTCTATATTTTACTAAACAAAAACGCCGGAGCAAGTTTCTTATCGATAAATTATTATCTAATGTAGCCCCAAGTCGAAATCGGGGTGCTATCAAGTTTATGGTATAGTGATAGCGTATATACCCTGAGGAAAACTGCTGAACGCAAGCACGAGCCCAACATTCCACACCACGAACAATGTCGGCTTAAGTGTTTGTGTTTCGTGAATCGCGATCTTAATGGAACCGAGTTACAAAACCTCCATCCGTCGTGGGACATCAATTTCTACATGCCAATGGTTCCCGATGCCGACGGATTTGGCAAGCCCACATTCCAGCGGCGTATGAACGAGCCGCCGGGACTATCCTTTATCTCCCGGCGCATCATCCTATGTTTGCTATCACGGTCGCAATGCTGGCGTTATTTTCGGTAGCAAGTTTGCCCCCGATCGATAGATGTGCCGGTGATGCGGGAACTTCACCCGGATTGATGCTGGCGGACTGTAAAAGACGGTGTAACGAAACGGCTTGAGCGACGTTTGACGGTTCGAGTGTGTTATCTGTGGTTCGATAAAATTGCGTAAATTGGAAAACAAAATTGTTCCACATGCGGTTTTGGTGGTTTGGTAGGTGAAGTACCCCAAGTCATATTGCTTCTCGAAACGATGTCTTCAGGCCGGGAGTATATTTTGCTGGTGGAGTTTCCGTGAGCGATAAAAAATATGATATGAATAGAGCTGTTCTTTATCTCGCAAGTCGCCAATATACTAATGATAATCGTAATTGCTTGTAGCGATGTGTTTTTGTCGAGTGCGGTTGTCGATTTGATGTCGAATTTCCAAAGGATTTTATTAGTAAAAGGATTATATCTTACAAATAATTTGCTTTCGTAGAGCCCTCAGATGACTTGCAGGGCGTCAATAGAATATTCAACACATAATTGCTTAATCATTAATATTGAGTAAAGTTATCAAAATTTGATAACAAATTATTCGATTATAATTAATTTTTAGTAATTTTTACATAAAATTTTGAAATTTAGCTTTTGAGTCTGCTGAGCTGCATGAATTGGACATTGTTTTTTAAACGTATTTAAATTATTTGTGATTTATTGTAATTGTCAATCGAAATGAAAGAAATTGATTGGGTATTACGTTATTATCATTTGTTGTTTAATTTAAAATAAATTGTATGTATAAAAATGTTATTTATTCATTATTTATCGTGTTATTCTTTACATGTCGTGTTATTCTTTACATGTTCAATTCTTTACGATGGTTATACATTTTTATTCTTAATTCTTTTGTAACTGGAACGTGTTTCAAGACGTTCCAATTCAGTTTAATAAATATATTAGAGATGAAATGACTTAAATAATTACTAACAAACTAATAACACTACTTTAGGCTCGCGTATCCTGGCAAATCATCCTCAATAATATCCTCGGACTACGAGAGTGGTATTATGGAAAAGGCAACAATAAACGACGATGAACAACCACACACTCATCAACACAGTCAGATGAACACTACTACTAGACATTGCATTGAAAACAAACAGGGGATACTTACATACATAGTGGATCAAACTATTTAGCGTAGTGGAAAAAAGGAGACACTGAAGAATCAGATGGAAAACAATAAGCTTAATGGGCGAAGGAACATAGTATCGAGTACAGCAAACATTAGGAAGTATCGAACAAGTTGACAAACGATTATATCAAAGCGGTAGCGTAGAACAGACCATACCAAACGCTGGCACTAGTGATACTATTAGCAGAAGGTGCAGTTTAGTGTAGCGCAAAAGGCAGGTGTGTTGCGTTAAGATCATTTCATTTTCGATCTTCGTGTCATGTAATGAGCAATTTTCGATTAGATGCATAGAAAATCTGGCAAATTGTTCAATGTGAATATTGAAATGTTCTCACTGTCGACGAACACAAAAACACACACAGCGGAGTCTCATCACAGCTCAATGTAAGGCGGGTGTTATCTGTATGAAAAAAAACTAATCCATAAAAGAATTTCGTATAAAAGCTGTGTGAAATACTAGTAGAAACATGAAATTTCTAACCTGACCATGTAGTTCAACAAGGTATTGTTTTAGCGGAATATTCATGTGAGTTTGTTTCTTTCAGTAAATCTATGATCTATCATTTTTACGAGAACGTGTGAACCGAACAAAAATTTATTTTCTAAAAGATTAAACCAGCAAAATGAGACATTTTAGGTTGTAACTTAGCAGCCGGCAGTGTATAGAACCGGACAAAGGTCTATTAAAATAAGATTACCAGCACTAAAGCCCTGCTAAAATCTCTTCGCTACTGTGGAATGCGGACTAGGATTGTGTGCTGGATTATGCGTCTGGTTGGTTGGAATGGAACCATTTTCGTTTCCATTTTGCTCGAGTTGATGGTCGGCTTAGAATTTTGAAAACAGTCACGTACGCTACGGCTTGTTTAAACAGGAATGAAACGTAGTTTAGAATGCAATGGGATTTCCCATTTTCGATCGAACGAAAGGATAAAAGTGTATTTATTGGATGAGAAACATTGTATGGAGCTTTTGCAGGTTTTTTTTTTAAAGAGGTAAAGTTTAAATTTTGTTACACATTTACTTTTCTGAATTGTTAATGTAATTTTGGTCTTGTGGTCAAACTTAAACATTGGCGAATGGCCGAGTTGCCTTTTTAAGTTTCTTCATTACGACCAGGTGTTATAATATTCAAAAAGAAAACAATCATGTTTTTGTCTTCCAATACCTTCACAAAGTCTTTTATAATATACAAAGTATTAATAAATGACTTATTTTATTGTTCGATGTATTCACTTCCCCTAGAAGCAGCTGCATTCCAACTTCAACATATCCTTCACTCCATTGCGCAATACCAAAAAGAGGCGTGAGAAATTGTTCTTTGATTTTATTTGGAGCTACATCAGAATAGTAAAAAACAAGTGAGAACCATAACAAAAACGAGGGCGAGTTTATTGAATCAAACAGTTGATGTAAAACATGTATAACTACGAACCTATACTCTTTATATTCTACCACGTATATACATACCTAGAATAGTAACAACTGAACAGGGCTAAGATACTAATGATACATGAGAACAATAGAACAGGCGAAAGTGACCCAATTAACACAAATCATTCAAAACACACACACACACACACACACAAACACGCATGGTTTACGACGAAACTATCCGTGAATCTGTGCTTCAGTTAAAATATGTATTGTAAAAAAACTAAGCAGAAAAAAAGCTATACACGAACAGTATTTAGGAAGATTTGCATTCAGTTTTTGTGTGTTAGAATTTACAGTTTATGCCTTGTTACGATTGAAAATAGGGCGGAATACCACTTCTTTTATGATTCACTAGAACAAAAAAAAAACAATGCGTTGACGAGCTGTGTGCTTATGGCACTGGCCCTTCCCTGTACGATTAGGCATTCTAGCGCGTTCGAGTTAAATCACTCGTGTTAGTAGTGAATTTACTTGCAATCTAGCAACATTTTCCTTCGAGACGATGTAATGGACTCGATGTGAAGTGCAGAGCATGCACAAACCACCAAATGAGCTGGTATCAGAAGCTAGAAATCGTCCGAGCACAACCAGAAGCGATACGAAGTGAACGATCGACTATTTATTTGATGGAAGACAGGTAGGCAAGGACAAATGTACTCGATATATTATATATATATACACACACATACAAACAAACATGCATACATACATAAAAAAGCATACGATGGTTATGATATGGAACACTTAGTGAACTGGACGAAGGAAAAAAAAGGAATACAATACACTCTAGATGGTAGTGTTCGGTAAATTGATTACAGTCACAATTGCCTCTCCATGGAAGTGTGGGCATCCTCGAGCAGGCCAGGTGCAGTCGGATAAAAACAAGTGAAAGTGTTATGTTATTTACGAAAAATAAATCGAAGATTTCTGAGAAAAACATACGGAGACGATTCGATGGTGAATGATTGATTTTTGTTTGCCACAAATGAAGGGAAGTTTGGTAAGTACAATTAAGCTATAGTTATGAATCAGGTAGGTACAGTTTTTTGTGTACATATTGGAATTAATGTGTTATTTTTTATGAAAACAAAAACGGTCTGCTCGTTGCTAATTATTGAAAATTTATAAAAATTTTATAAAAATTTAAATTTGTATTAGAGCTGGAGGTATAGAATTTTAATTTATGATTAAACATTGCTAGTTCATTAACATTTAAAGTTGGATAAGTTGGAAATCCAGCTATGATAAATATTAGCAAGTTATGTAAATATCACACGATCTTGCATGATCTTTATCTTGTAACATTCAACTGCTATCCGAAAGCAGTCATTCAAATAAGTAACTTTTACAAAAAATTTCATTAACAAATACCAAAATTTTGCACTGAACAGCAATGTTTTATTTACGATATTTAACAAAAATTTCTTTTTGCGAAGTTAATTCAAGATCTCAAAATCTTATGCATCATCTTTCAGTGAAAAATAATGCAAGGTCGGTCTAACCAATTGCAATGTTAGGTAGGTAGATGTCCCATTCTATTCCACCCCTATATAATGGGCTAGCACGTCTAAAAAAAAAAAAAAACTAACTCCAATGAAGACCGCGCGACCGTTTATGATGCAAATCATTCGTCAAAAAACCAACGGGAACGTGCATACATTAGAAGCTGTACCGTGGTAAAATGAGAAACCTTTTAAAATATTTGAAGAAGGCGTGTGACTACCACATTCCACGGATACTTTGGGCGATTCGATTCAAGGCCGGCCCCCCTCACGTTTAGCTGATGGAGGTATGTCGAGACAGATTGTCTTCGATCGAAAAGTAAGTGGCCATTCGTGGGGGTTGAATCTGGTAAAATGGTGTTGAGGCTTTAAAATTGGTTTCTAAGTTATTTTAAATAAATAGGTTGATACATTGGGTGAATGAATTCTATGTCCAACACTAACTGGAAATGTTTTTAAGTGATAGAAAAAATATTGTGATTGATGATTTCCATCACTAACGCCTAAAACTGGTCATGTACTGTAAATGCTAAAAGGTGGAATTAGTATAGGTATCAAGCAACCCGCAAACGTTCATTTACTGGCAGCGCCAATTGGTACGATGGTGGCACACACGCAAAGCATGGAATGAATGAAAGATCATCGATTAAAGTATGAGCAGAAAAGGAATGGAGGCTTAAGCAAGCGGGCACACGTGGTACGGGCCAAGCAGATGATAAAGATGCAGAAAGGAGAGGATTCGAACGGATAAAAAGAGAGAAACGAGAGCCAACAGATGTACGGCAGAACCGTACGAGAAGATACGAAAACGAAGGTAATGGAGCACTAGAGAAGGTGCAGGAATTTGAAAACATAAAACCTATCGTCTTGTGGTTGGTTTTCTTCTTCTTCTATTTTGTTGTGCCTCATAAAATCATCGAGAGCATCCGAATTGTGGGAATTAAAACTGAAATCCTCCTAGGGGGTGCTTTTTTCAAAAGGTTATTTTTAAAGGGGTTGATTTTTTTATTTGTTTGAACAAACTGTAGAAAAATAAGAAATTAAAATAATACAATATTTTATGACATTAGAGCACTTAACGAATAACTGACATTAATTCAAACTCGTTGACTAAAAATCTTGCTCAGTTCTTCAATGTCATCGGGATTATTTTTTAAAAATTCTTTGCTTTTATACAGTTTCGTAAACATTTAGCAGTCTTCAGAAATGGCGAAGGTAGAGGCGATCGAGAAAGAAGAGGGAAAATAGGGATCCAATGTAATGTGAAGAGCTACGCATGCACACATTCACACATATATACACTGTGTCAAATTCGGGGGGGCCTATGCGAAGCATCGGCGTAGGTTAGTTTCGTCGGTAGAGTTGAAGTGAAAAACCACCGATGCAAAACTATGCAAAGGTACGACATGAAAGAGAAACCTTGCCAGCGGTTTCGGAAAACGAAGTGGGAAAGAATGACACAAGAATTCCTCTAAATGGAACGGAAAGGAAAACGAATGTTGCAAGAACGGAAGAGACACGAAAACGGATCTCCAGTCCTCCAGGTGCCCCTGGTGGGTGGGTATCTCATGGTATCGTACCTGTGGTATGAGGAAGCTGTGGAAGCGAAGGGTGAAGAAAATGACTCGTCAAGGTGAAACGAGTTCAGGTGAAATGGGGCTTCCTTTGGGATGATGGGCTGGTGTTTGGACGGAAATGGTGCAGAGAGGTGCAAGAAAATGAGCAAGAGCACCATAACCCATTGGCCGAAGCACATGTCCAGATGGGGGTTGTTTGTAGGGGTAGGTGGTGTACCCGCTGGAATGAGTTAAGGAGCGACGAAAGATGGGAAATTAAAAAAACAGCAGCAGAGAGAGAGAGAGAGAGAAAAAGAGAGGAAGAGAGGAATCATGAAAACGGCCCTAAACACTACACACAGACATATGCACACACACACATTGGGGGGATTGCCTGCATGGCCAGATTCTGTGCCGGCCGGTTGTTGTAGTTGTAAAAGGGCAGTCTATTAGGGCGACTGCACACCAGCCCGTTGCTATGTTCACGAGAGAAAAGATTTTTTATTACAGGCCGGATAACTGACGACATAATGAGGGAAACGTGAAGGAACGTGTGCGTTAACCATTCAAGTTTTTTAGGTTTTTTAAGTTTAAAAAAAATAATTATCCATTATTCTACGTCATGAATTCGTACTCATTTAAGAAACTTATTTTTAATTTTAAAATAGGATTAGAATACTAAGCTCATAAATATAATATAGCTGTAAGTTTTGCTTTGTTTGTTCATATTTCATAATAGCACTATCAGTATGGTTTATAAAACTTTAAGTTTATTATATTTTAATGTCTTTATCGCAATGTTTTCCGTCCCTGCGCAATGTTATATGATACTAACACTTTCAACGCACGGGAAGTGCGCAACCGTCCACAGAATGGCACTCTCTCTCTTGCCCGATTGAAGACGGCAGTCTGGATAGCCCTGCTCGTACATACCGGACCCGGCACCGGTGCGCGTTTAAATGCGGCTTTATTTGACGGAAAGCTCTCGCGCGGAACGGTTACGTTGGATGGCAGCGCGTATGTTCAACGGATCGACCGGTTTGTTGTGTATGCGCGCGCGCGTCCGCTTTCGGGTGCTCGACGAGGAAATTGTGGCTTGGAATGGTGTTCTTGCCCTGTAGTTTAACGCGAAAAGTGCTGTGTTTTGTTGAAAGTATGTGAATATGTGAATAAATAATTAATTTACGACAAAAAAATTAAATTTAAAATGAAATTTAAAGAAATAAAACGCCATATAGAGATAATGATAAGTGTGTAAAATAAAAATCGCAATTTAATCCAGTGAAGAAAGAAAATAAACGCTAAAGAAAATAATAAAAAAGGAATAGCCGGTTGATGTCTCGATGCAGATGCTGGAGTGCGTTGAAACGCACATGCGTATAAATCTTCATCCGCGATCATTCTCTAAAGTGATCAGGTGTTTTCGATTGTGGGTATAAAGCCTAAGAGGAAGAATGTGTATACGTGTGTTTATGTAAGCAAATAATGTGAAAACTCTTGATTGAGATGTTGTGCGTGAATTGAAAGCTAAAGTGAACTGCTTGTGAATAGAACTGCATCTGGCAATTGAAGATTATATTCAATACTTCTCGTTATTCTCCCTAGACGCGTTTTTTCCATTCTTAAATGGAATGTTTTCTTGTCTTCCTTGGTTAAGTAAATGACTTGGTTAAAATAAACCTGTGTGAGTACAATTAATGCAATTAGCTGCCAGAGTTGGTTCAGGGCGAAGAAGGCTTGTTTTGTGCTTCCACCGCCTTTGGCTCATGTGTCGTGCAGCGAAGCGGACTTCCCGTCTGCATATGTGGCCCTCTGAAGGGTAGCGTTCACAGTGTCAATGTTCCAAATCCTGGCACGGGTCAGACGAAGGTCAGGAATAGAATCCTTATGGGCAGTATTGGTTGCCTGTGGAACGAACAAATGAACCCATGCAATAGTATGTTGAAATTGATAATTAATATTTAATTTTATAACGAATACATTCCAAATAATGGAATTGGAATAATGTAAATTCATAAAGATATGTACTAGAAAATGAGAAAATTAAATCATAATACCTACGCTTTACAGCAAGAAACTATACATTAAAAAAGACAGAAATGACGTTTAATGTCCTTGAATTCTTTTAATGACACTGAAACGACCCAAACCACAAAACACCGCAAACACAGATAAAACGTTTGTTTTTATAGTGCTATTATGACAAAAAGCTGCATAAAATTCTGCCGAACATGATATACGGTGTAATTAAACATGCACGGTGTAATTGTTTGCGGTCGAAGCAATAAAACTGGCAAATAAATCAGTCTCAATACCTAATTAATGCCCGGTGCGCCAATACGAACGTCAGGGGAACCCAGCAAGGAAAGCAGGCAAGATGTCCCTGTTGTCTCGTTTTTTAGCATAACGAAAATGGCCGGCTGTAAGCAAATCAGTTGCAGAAAAGTATTTCCATGCCACGGACAATCGTCATCGGCATTCCCACATATCGAAACCTGTTTGTGACAGATTTTATTCTTTCCTTTTTTTCCCTGCTGTCTTAAGTCAGTTACTTTTTCGTGCAAATTTCGTACAAGTATATCGATTTCAATATCTCACTGAAGCGTGGTGGGCACGAAGCACTGGGGCAGGAAGGTGTCGCAAATCTCGCTGAGAATAAAAGTCATCCCGAGTGAATGTTGCGAGGGTTTTGGGTTTTGGGCAAGCGATGAACGAAGGCATACAAAAACATACACGCGGGATGGAAATGTGAACCGTTATAGCCCGTGCCCACGCACGCATAATCGCTTTCTCATGCAAATGGGAGGGAAATAAATATGTTACCAATAAGAAATTGGCAACGTGGTTTCGAGAGCGTTGCCCGAAATGTGCTTCAAGTTTGCCCATATTTAAACGTAATCGTGTTTGTTTTACGTTCTGATGCCGGGATGTAAATTTCAATTAATAATTTTTGGCACTGTTTGTGCACTAGTAATGTTTGGTTCTAACATGCAGATTGGTTTCGAATGGTTGGAAATGAGTTTTAAATTTGGAAGATTATATTTCCCAACATAATCAATAGATCATTTAATGACTAGACACAAATTTTAGATTCCATGAATTTCCTTACTTCACATACCTATAGTTAGCTTAATCCTTTTACATACAACTTTAACAATCGATGTTTTATGAATACATATGTAGATTCAACACTGATAATCTATGAAACTGTTAAATACCGATCATGATTATCTAGTCGTCTGTTATTTTATAATATTATTTTTAATTTAAAGTTAGCACACAATGCCTAAATTGGTTAGTCACTGTGAACGGGTGGGAACTAAATAAATAGAAAACAAATGGCAAGGAATTAAAAAAAAAACACACACCACCAGAACACCATTCCCTCCCGAATCAAGCAGTCAACTATCGGAGCAGTTAAGAACCGGTATCGGAAGCGGCCGAAGTACATAAATAACCTCCGCCAGCTACGCCTTCCAAGATGGTCGCGTTCCCTTAGTCTTCCATACTTGCTGCCATGGGATGCTGCAAATGTTCTGCGTGGAGCCAATTCGTGCGTTTGCATCTGCGTGCGACAAATATTCCGCAACGGCATTCGTTGTGAGCCGTTTCGCCCTTGCCTGCCGGGCGAGGTTAACGAAATTCCCTCAGAATCGTTAAAATTTTCCCACTACTCCGACCGAATTCGCACCGAGCCCATGAGTACATGTGTGTGTTTGTGTGGGTTTGTGTGCTATTTTACTCGTATTTCTCTCATTCCATTAAATTATTTCTCCATTCTTCAAATGCAAGAAGACGTCGGTTCGATTCCCCTTACAAGCAGGGCCTGATCGGGCCCAGAGCTGATGTCAGCGCCTTGAAAGTAATGTTCTCGTTTATTTACTTTTTTTTCTTCTCCCTCCGCTGCCAGCAGGTTTGCAATCCGGCCCTGTTGATGGGCTTTCGTGTTAGTGTATGNATGTAAATTTCAATTAATAATTTTTGGCACTGTTTGTGCACTAGTAATGTTTGGTTCTAACATGCAGATTGGTTTCGAATGGTTGGAAATGAGTTTTAAATTTGGAAGATTATATTTCCCAACATAATCAATAGATCATTTAATGACTAGACACAAATTTTAGATTCCATGAATTTCCTTACTTCACATACCTATAGTTAGCTTAATCCTTTTACATACAACTTTAACAATCGATGTTTTATGAATACATATGTAGATTCAACACTGATAATCTATGAAACTGTTAAATACCGATCATGATTATCTAGTCGTCTGTTATTTTATAATATTATTTTTAATTTAAAGTTAGCACACAATGTCTAAATTGGTTAGTCACTGTGAACGGGTGGGAACTAAATAAATAGAAAACAAATGGCAAGGAATTAAAAAAAAAACACACACCACCAGAACACCATTCCCTCCCGAATCGAGCAGTCAACTATCGGAGCAGTTAAGAACCGGTATCGGAAGCGGCCGAAGTACATAAATAACCTCCGGCTACGCCTTCCAAGATGGTCGCGTTCCCTTAGTCTTCCATACTTGCTGCCATGGGATGCTGCAAATGTTCTGCGTGGAGCCAATTCGTGCGTTTGCATCTGCGTGCGACAAATATTCCGCAACGGCATTCGTTGTGAGCCGTTTCGCCCTTGCCTGCCGGGCGAGGTTAACGAAATTCCCTCAGAATCGTTAAAATTTTCCCACTACTCCGACCGAATTCGCACCGAGCCCATGAGTACATGTGTGTGTTTGTGTGGGTTTGTGTGCTATTTTACTCGTATTTCTCTCATTCCATTAAATTATTTCTCCATTCTTCAAATGCAAGAAGACGTCGGTTCGATTCCCCTTACAAGCAGGGCCTGATCGGGCCCAGAGCTGATGTCAGCGCCTTGAAAGTAATGTTCTCGTTTATTTACTTTTTTTTCTTCTCCCTCCGCTGCCAGCAGGTTTGCAATCCGGCCCTGTTGATGGGCTTTCGTGTTAGTGTATGAGTGTGTGTGCGAGTGTTTTTTTATGTTCATTTGCTAGTGGTACGATCTAGTGTTTCGATCGCGAAGTCAAGCAGTGCCGGGGCAAGTGTTGTGCTGAACCAAGCCAAAGTGTGTGGGATTCAGCGTTCGATGCTAAAAGCGAGCTGGCCCGGTCGTTGGCCTACCGGATGATAAGTGTTATTGGTGATGTTGTGGTAGGTTTGTTTAGTGTTGTTTTTTTTTCCTGCATATTCAATGTGCAACAGTGCAAGGGTGTTTGGTGCTGTGTTTAATTTTACCAAAAGACGGAAAGCTATAATCAAGTGCATTGTGAAGAGAAGTGATTTATGAAAGAAAGAAAATTGTATGAAAAAAAAACATCGTATATCAACGACACAAAGTACAATTCCGTAACTGAAAGATAATCATTTAACCTCGCTAAAAGAAGTTACGGGAAACCGGTCGTACAGCAACATAAGTAAGTAATTTAATAAATGCTTTTTGCTCTAACAAACCTTTTTTAAAATGAAATAAATTTGTTAATAAAATGATCTAACAACCATCGTTTTTGTGGAAAATTAAAATCTTGATCATGTAAACTTCCTAGAAATATATAATCAACGTTATGAAATGTTTCAACAATTATTTCAATTAGAAATGATAATGCTGGAGGCATAAATAGTAATTCAAATGAACATTTTATTTTCCACTGTCAATAAAAACTAAACATAAACATTTACTATGGAACGGTGATTCAATCGTAACTATTGGTGGAACCAATAAAAACTGAAATTAAACGGTTGCAACAAAGCTCACAATATTTGATTATTGGCATTTTTTTTATTGGGATCGTAATCATTTGTGCTTCTTTTGCGTAAGCAGTACCGTGCAGCATATTGAATTGGCTCCACACAAAAAACAGAAGAAACAAAACGCTGAATATTGTAAGTTGGAACGCGAAGAGTAAAAATTTCAACTGGCAACGTTTAGGTCGGGCACGATATAATTATGTTCTTAAAAAGTATTGCCACCCAAAATCACGACCGGTTCGTGCAGTTGTGCAGAAAACTGTACAATGAACCGAAAACACGATTATGTCACGCTCAACCATTGCCCAAAGCGAAAACCATTTACGGCGCAAGTATGGGCACGATGATGTCGGTACCGGTAATTACTGTTTAGAAAATTGAATTCACAGCCAATTCAGCTACCACCCTGCGCGCATTTTAGAGTGAGATGGCGTTGTGTTTTTGGTTCCTGCTTCAGTACTTTCTCTCAAATATCTTCCCTTTTTAACTGTTGAGCCTTTTCTTACATGGGTGTATGGTTCATATGGTTAGGTTACAGCATTGCATTGTTAGGTTACATCCCCGGATGGATTTTCAATCGATGGAAAATTGAATTGGATTTATTTATTTCACGTTTCCTATGCTGTCCGTCGAGTCGCCAAAGTCGACTAATTACACAACCACATCGTGCAGACAACAACAACAAAATGGCGCAAAAGCGCGATCGCTCCAGACAGTAATCTGGCCTCCGCGCTACAAATATGACATTCACGATTCTCAGCAGCAAGCAGCGAAAGCTTAGATACTACCAACCAACGGGTAGAATGTTATCCTTTTGTGCCTGTGGCCGATGCATCCAGCGAACAGACATGCACAGCACGGGGTGTGCACCACACCGTACGGTGCATTAGTGCAGTGCATGCTGTGACGGGACAGCCAACGAGACGGTACCGTGGTGATGCTTTCGGTACGATCGGTTCGGATCACTGTTCCGACCGCATTGGCAGCGTGAGCTGATGATGAAAAATGGGCCCGCTAAATGCTATTACCGACTTTTCCTTTTATTTTTCCCTTTTCAAACTGGGCCTGGTTGTATTCTGGCTCTACAGTGGCGTGCGAATTGATAGGGTTTGTGAGGTGCTTAATTTGAATGAAGTGTATGAAGTTGCATCACTTGTTTTGATGTAAAATTTGGTACACTTTAATAAAGTTGAATATAATTAAGTGAAAATATTTCAAAGTTTATGATGTAATTCGTCCAATAGTTTGGAACATAATAACATGGAATATAATTTTTTTCGTTTTAGTTACAATCACGTAATTGAGGCATAATGAATAATTTTTATTTTTTACTTTACTATTGTGACTAAATATCGCACTTTTGAAGATTTCCAACCAGATTCTACTACAAATAAAATTAAGGTCAGCGATCCTGACGCTTTCAGCATTTTATGAGTTGAGTTTTTTACTTAATAAATGATCAGATTTGAGACGAAATAATTGAAGCATTAATTTAATACCACATGAAGTACGAATGAGTTCAACAATGATCTTTTCTTCGTGCTTGTATTGAAAATAATTGGAACATATTTAAAAAAAACACATCGCCAGTGCAGCATCGTTTGATGCAAAAAACTCCACAAACTTATCAATTAACAGCAACGGATCGCTCCCCGAGATAAATTTTTCCTTCCCAGGATGTTTCATCATTTAATACCCAGCCTTTTTACATGCTACCTAGTGGTAGACATCTGTTTTTTTTTTTCTTCTTCGTGCGCCTACCACATCAGCACTTTGGCCTTCATTCCAGCCCAGTAAAGCCGTCCATAAATCGCTAATACGGCAGCGAACCCGCGCAACCGTTCGATTTTTCTTACTTTTCCAACCCGATCGGACGGATCGATCGATCCACCCCAACTCGTCGTTGGGCATCGGTTGCCAGCCATCGTGCTCTGGTGGCGGTACCTTTCTTTTCATGTTGACTCCCATGCCGGAGGGGCTATTAAGAGATTTGCTTCATTTTTCTTCATCACTCGCGTCAGCTTAACGGGGCAAAATCCATTGCCTAGGTCAGCCGGGTTTTGACGGTAAGGTAGGTAGGAACCGTTCTTGCCGATGGTTTCGATTGCGATTGCATCGCCGAGCCATGGTATAATGGTTGAAGGTGTAAGAAAAGCAGAAAGCTTCTGTTCTGGCAGTATGGATCGCCGTCGCTCCCGTACAAGATCGATCCAACGATTGTGTTGATCGCGTAAGCCATGACTTGATCGCGTGCAGTATCAGTTTGACGCGAGCTTCAAGCATTAGCTTTGCAATCACTATTTCAGAGTAAACAATGAATATTTTTTTCGATTTTACATTAAAAATACACTTATTGAAGAAGAAAAACCTGAAAATTGTCTAAAGCTCCTATGAAGGTAATTTGTTAGATCTGCTCAATGAGAAATTCCAAAAGAAAATAATTCTTTAGTTGCGAACATTTGTGATCTATTTTTATCGATTCTGCCCTGCATGGCGCAGATGAAGATGCTTCGTTTTTTTTGTCAAGCCTGTCAGACGTCGTAAAGCGACATGAAGAGTTCTCTTTAATAAAGTGCAAGCCGTACCACCATCGTACGCGGAAACAACGCAAAGCCAGACTTGATGAGATTTGAGAGGATGGAAAATCAATTTTACAACCCGCCCGCGGGCACCGTCTTGGCCCGAGTCTTGTCTGAGCTGCCTAACCGAGCCCAAACCCGAGCTGGCGGAAGCGTGTCGAAATATCGGCAAGAGGCGGCACTATAATCGAAGCGCCCGAAGTAATCGCTATCTCAAAAACCGGAGCATCATCATTTGAGACGTAGGGCAGAGGATTGCCACGAGGATTGCCACAGAGTGAGAAAAGGCAAGAAATTGCCCCGCCGGCCTGTACGGATGCCCTTCAATCGTATGTTGCGTTTCTTTCGCTTGGTGGAGTGTTTCATATTTTTACTTCGCCATCGTGTGTGTGTGTGTGTGTGGAGGCAAGAGTGAGATTTTTTTTTTTCTTCACGTCCCATACAAGGGGCAGGTGCACTTCCTTCCCGAGTGGCAATGGACGACATCGACTTTACCGAACCGAAAGCACAGAAGCTTTTGCAACAACGCAAGAAATGGCGTGAAAGAATGAAAAAACCTTCACGAAAACGTTGCTGCAAGTCAGTATGTACGTTCTGTTAAGTTGCGAGTTGTTTCACCTTTTCCTTGCCGCCCTGGAGCGCTTCGAAGTTTCGAAGATTTTTTAGTTTAGCGTGATGTGTTTTTTTTTTTTTGCTCTCTCTCAACCATTTCTGCGTTGCACGATTTATAGAAGTGGTAGTTCTCAAAAGAGGGTTTTTTTTGCTTATGATGCTGACTTCACCGGTCACCGTGTCTGGGTAAATGAGCTGCAATTTTTCTCCCGTTAGTCGGTGCTTACTGAGGCATTTTTGGTGTTTCGGCGAATGCTGTTGAAGTTTGTTTTTGTTCTTTTTTGGACTGCGAACTTTGAGTGATTAATCATCACTGGGTGGACGATGATCTTATTAATGTGCGCAAAGTATAGGGTGTTTGCGATAAGGCTTAACGATTCACCGGTTGACACGGTATCATTCACAGGATGAATCATTTTGTTTTGTTTTGTTTGGGAATGTTTGAATTGTTAGTTCTTGAAGGATGTGTTTTTTGGGAGTCAGTAGAACTTGCATTGGATAGCAATTGATCCTAGTGGGAATTATATTACAATTGTGTTCATTTTTATCGCATGAAAAGCAAGCAGTAGAATAAAGCGTAAACAAATCTGCATTTTATCAACTGAAATGACAAATCAATTTTCTGAATTTCTTATTATATAATGTTTATGCTGAATGTTAAACAGTAAGAGAACTACAAATTTAATTTTTACTTAATTTTAACATCATTTTCAAATCAATTAAATAGATATTTCAATACTCAGCACGGTAAGAAGGAAATGCTCGAGACGAAAAAAAAAATATCAAAAAACCGAACCAATTTTTAAAATCTTACGATAATTCATCTAAAACTATTCCTTAACCAAATACATCATGCACCTTCGGTTCGGTTCTTTTCGTTCGTATGAAATATCTGCGAAACCTGGCCGTGGCATTCGTCAAGCTCAATCTCACAAAGCCCACCGACGAATGAAGGCAATGGCGGGCTTGGGATGCGTCTTAAACTCTCATGTTTTAATGCATTGCTTGCTTTAATCGACGCGTGTAATTAATCTTCGGTCCAGGTACAGGCATCGTATGCTTACCGAATACCTGTCGGAATGATCGCACAACTAAAGTCCATGGCCCGGGGAAATGGAGAAGAGACTGAAACGCAAGCATAAAACCGCAGCCCACTGTGCATGGAACCAGCTGGAATTCGATCCGTTGCGATCTTTGGGATGTGTTGATGGGTTTGGTTCGGTCAGTCGAGCGCTTTAATACGTGACTTGAAAAGTTTATTGTGCAGCAGTAGCTTTTGCGCGTGTAAAATCGGATCCGTTAAAAATGATATTTAATCAGTTTGCTCATGGATTTTGGCACCGTTTCCATGATCGCCTCCAAAATGGTCCATACACTTTTCAATACCGCTCGGTGGCATAAAAATGGCAATGAATTGTGTCACAACGTTGTTAACCTTTTGAAGTAAGTAGCTGCTAGATACAAGCACCATTATACAACATCACCGTCGATGCTCATGCTTGGAGGATGATCATTTACATCGTTCAGTTGTAGCATGTAGCGCGTTAATGGCGATTAAAATATTGGTAAACGTGAACAAGCAAGCCTTTTCAACAAAACCATTTGTGTGAAACAAAAGCGCCCACATTGGTGATGCGTGTGTGAGGAATACAAAAATCCTATTAAAAGCAACAAGCGGCACAACATGCAGCACACATCACGATCCTGCAACACTACAGGCCTAACTGCGGTAATATCCCGGATTACTTGCACCATCATAGAATGAGTGAATGGTTCATGTATGCAATATCTGGCACGGATCGATTTTTATCCCCTGCTCGCAAATGGTAACCGGAGTTTACTTGCGTTCGATCCAAGTACCATCGACTAGATGAATGTTAAAAAAGTTGAGCTTCAGTTCAATCAAAACCAACCCAATATGAAGCGGTTAAATAAAACAAAAGCAACTAGAAGTTCAATATGGCGCAACATTGTCAAACAGCTATCGATAAACAAACCGACGTTGGTTTGCGTCTATTGCTCGTAGTTTCAGGGGAATGGGACAAAAAACAACGGATTTCTCACTTATTTCTAACGTCAGCGTCTCAAAAGTCGCTTTGGGAAGAAATTAATTTCAAAAAGCTCATAAAGCGTCGGTAAATAGTGGAATGAATGGTAAACTTTTCCAATCCATCGCTTGTTTGGCGTGTTGTACTGGGAAGCCTTTCGCATGAGGCTGTGTGCTAAATTGTGACAGTTTGTTTGAATGGTTTCCAACTTAGAAAAAGTATTCAATTGTATTTTATTTATTGGCAAAAAGTTTAAGAATTCATTAGAAACAAGTTGAAGTTCGTTTGAATGCGATCGCATTCATGGTTCGGAGTTCATGGTTTTGCTTGATATTTATATCATTATTTTGCGTGATTTCAGAAAGATTGTTAACAAAGTCTTTGCTGTGTGATGGCAAACACAGCCCATATACCCATCGGGAATTCATATTTAGACACACACAAATCATGATCTCGGGAAAACTGTCCCTTCACTTCCTTTTCACTCTTTCCACTATTTGTCTAAACCACCTGCATTGCCAAACACTGTCGACTAAATGCTCTTCTCGAGTTACTCCTTTCAAAGCAATGGCTACGAATTCCTTGTAGTAACCTGTCCGCTTCTCCCGAGGCATCCCAAGTGCCTGCCGCAAAGGCCATCCGTAACCGAAATGAAGTTGGAATGAGTTTTCCCTCCTTTGCTCTCTCTCTCTCTTTATCTCGCGTCTCCTGGTTCCCCTTTTGCACTCGCTGCAGCATCCAGCTCTGTTCGGGGTTGCGGTTTGTGTTGCTAGTAATTACTGTTTGTCGTACGAAATGATGCATAAACTGTTGAAATACAAAATATTTACTTCGCTAGTGCAAACCGGTTTTAGGGGCTGTGTATGTGTGTGTGTGTTTGGGCATGTGAATGCTTTTGTCATTGGGTGGGACAAGGATACGGGCGTGGGGAACGTGCATGCACGGGTGATGTATTCCGAGGTTGGCTCGATCGGAAACCAGTGCAAAGCTTCGAAGCTTTAATACATGGCAAGCAGTGATACGGGACCGGGACCCTGGTTGTTTACTTGTGTTCTGGGGAAAGCTGTAAAGCGGATGCAATTTCAATGCATTCGGCAAGGTAGACCACATAGTCGGTGACCCGAATGTCGTCGGGTTGATGTTAGCCAGTAGCCTGTAAACACATTTCGGCTGCATGCACGTAACGTGAGGAGTTCTTCGCTTCTTCACCACGCTTTCCCTTCACTTCCACTTTAATTAGCTTCCGATCTTGAAAGCACCCAACGAAAGTGGAAAATGAACAAAACTACTCATTAAACATCCTGTTTTGAAAATGGATAAAGAACAATTATCCTAGCTTTTAGTTTTTAGGATTCTGGTGATATTACTCTGATGATTGCTACTGAAATGAGAGAAACTAAAATGAATCCTCGAAAGAGCCAACCAAAGTCGAATGTGGTTCGTTTTCAGAATGGTTTTCTGTTCCTGTGTGCGTTTTTTCTTCTTCAATTCTTACGCTTTTGTATTCAATTCCCCACGGCCGTTTGGCTATTCGTTTGCTTTTCTTTATCACCATTATTATAAGCCTTGCATGAATGCGATGCATACTGGCTGGGCCGGATTGTTTGTTTGTTTATTTTTCGCTCTCTTTCACTTGTGCTTGATGAAAATTTCCAATCAGTCTGTAATTGGCTGCCGGCTAATTTCCCAGTCATCATTCCACTGGTCTGCCACTGATAATGCTGCTGCAGAGCGTTGGTTGCAAGCGCAGCGTAAGCTCTCATTGTTTTATTATGACAACAATGATTGCATGGTATGGAACATAATGTTTACTGCTTCCTGTTCCATTTAGCAATCAGATGAGTAGCTTCATTTTCAGTGTAAACTAGGCAACAAAACATATATATTTCAAACAATGACCACATGTTTAATACCTATTTGTTGGACTATAGTGCACAAAAATATCACCCTAATATTTTGACGAATAAGCCTTTTGTCTAAAATTATGCTACATTGTTTAATATGATGAAACAAAGCTTTAATTTATGCTTATAAATGAAAGCCTTAAATAGTAATTTCTTAACTTTTAACATTGCCTGAAACTATCTTTTCTCACGTAGTACATTAGCAATTCTAAGTGCATAAGTGGACCTAAACATTATATATTATTTTTGCATTAATTTATGCTTTACCGCGAATCAATACAAAAAATGATGTGCTTTTGGAACTGTTTTCCTTTTCATGCGTGATCTGACATCATCATCATCTGACATCATTCATTCGGTATTTGCGTAGATTGGGAATGATGAAGCAATAAAGTTGAGAGATGATTCATCGGTTATCTGTGTGTGCGAGATTAATCGCCCATTAATGTTGTGAAAGTTGCGATGCAAGCGAAATAATCTCGTAAAATCAACAATAAACCACAATAATGTGTGTGTATGTTTATGATCCTAATGTGAGATACCTTCGTGCACGTTGATATGATTTCGTATGTAGCTTTTAAAAGCTTCAGAACTGATCAAATTTAACAAGCAATTGAATTATAAAGCTTAAATTTCGCCGCTAACTTTAAAGTCTCACCACTGATGCGGAACTCATGCTGAATTGCTCATTTGCATAATGCCTCAAAGCTTATCATGACAAACATATGTGGCTTTGTTCGTGTACTTGAGCGCTAACGTTGTTTCGCAACTTTTAAAACAGTCTTCTAAAACGCAATCAACTTTCCATGGGATGTGCGTATTTTGATAGAATTAATTAAAACAATTTAACATTCCTGTGCACAATTTTGACTTCTAAATGGCAAGCGTGTTCAGGAAGAAAGGAAAATTGTATGTCATATGAAGTGTTTTCTTTCTATGATAGGTACTCTCTATGATGCCAGAATTTAAAAAACGACCCAAAAGTCATCATCTAACTCATTCATAAGTGAACTTCAAGTGTTCCAAAAGCTTCTGTTTGCCGCCTGTTAAGTATGACGTGTCTGTAAAAAACGAAAAAAGGAGAATAAGCACAAAAACGATAGGAAAACAAATCAGTTTGCAATGTGTTGAAGCTAAATTTGCCAAACGCAAGGAACACAATCACGATCTCTAAAGCAAAACAACAACAAAAAACAAGAAAAGAAAGAGAGATTTTTTTCCACTTTTCCTCTCAGGAACCCACCGTGACTGATTGGATTCAGCAACCAGTTGCTTTGGAGATAGATTACAGAAGCGCATAGCAACCGAATATGGTTCATGGTTTCCTGTGTGCAAAAGCAAGCAAGAAAGCATTTATGAATGGAATGTTAAAAATGTGACTAAAGTGTGTTTACTTGTGCTCGGGCGTTTGGGCGCGTTGAAATTTGGTTAAGGGAATTCATTTTTTGTAGTTGTTGCTGTATTTCTGTTTTGTGCCTTTCACCATGATAAGGGTGAAAAGGAGAAGTTAGTAGCTATCTACAAACAGGAAAAAAAAACCAAAAATTCTCAACGTCACCCTAATACAACGCCAGTAAGCTTGGGTAGCATGGGTAGAAAGCATGGAAGCGATTTTACGTGATGGAAAGCAGTTGACATACGGTATGTGTGGGAGCGTGGTATATGGTTTGGGGCCGCCGAGCGCTTATCACGAGCATGAATATGAATGAGAGTAAATAGACTTTTGAATTGTGTGAATTTGATGGCAAACCAGCAGCATCATTACCCCTTGTTAATGGAAGGATCTCGCATCGAAGGGATGGCTCCCTTTTTTTAGAACTGTGTTGAATGTGTTGTATAAATACACACACATTCAAGTTTCCTTTTAAAAGAAACAATTTGCAAATTAGTCGGAACAAATGGAGATAACCTACATGCATATTGGGTTTGCTGATTTGGCATTGATGACATTGTGCGGAATTTTAAATATTCAATTAAAATTGGTATATTTTTATTCATTTTAACCCAACACAACAAGTGCTTTGTCTAGCAATAATGATAAACTCCTGTTGCAGGGAAAAATACAAACCCATTTAATTATAGACTATCCAGTTTTTTTTAATAAAAATAATGTTTTTTTAGGAAATTAAAAATAATTATTTCCAAAGCGTTTGGATTGTTAGTGGTTTGTTTTGTTTGAAAGTAACAAAGCACATTAATATAGATTTGTATTAATGTATAACTAAGAACTCAACTTAATATTCTAATGTTTTTTGTGTCATTTTTTAACCAAATAAAGTTTGAACTTTCATATGCGAATATAAGCAATAGCGAAAAGATTTGAGAAAACCTATTATGAAAATAACAAGCAAATGAGATTTTAACTCATTGCATTTCCAGTTAATTTATTCATCAAACGTTTGTTGAATGAAAAAAAAAACGATTATCTTTTAGTTTATTAGTAACTCTTGTATTCAATAATCGTTTTTACAGTGACTACAATGCCTACAAATTAAAATGCTACCTATCGTAACCTGTTTCTATGTCAATTTGAAATATTGAATTAAAAAATGTTGGTTCCCGCCGGAACCAACCGCCATAACGAAACACTGGTCGGCTCGTAAGCGTCCATCAGCAAACAAATTGCTCTCGCACATACGAGTTTGTGGTTCTGTGTAAAGCATGCCAATTTTGTTCCCATTTGTCTGCACACGAGTGCCACTTCAGATGTGTCACTCGTGCTAAACGCACGAAAAACCCTTCGCGTACGTTTGGCGTACCGGATGGTTGCGTTAGAAAGCGCAAAACCGTATTCGACACCAAAGCGATCTTGAATGGGGCTGAGTCCCATGTTTTCTTTTTCTGTTATTTTGGGAATGTAAGAAGTGAAAAGCAAAATATTCACATCCGGTCCAGGTGCAGCCGGTTTTTTTTTGTCTCCCCGAAACCAGCCTGAAGCAGTCGCAAACAGCGATCTTCGGAACCGATACTTGAAGTGGCCGACGCGAGGAAGCCGCACTGATGGACGAGAAGAACGTGCTTCTGGTGGAATTTATTCCAGGTCACGTGAGAAAGCAAACTTTGGCGCACAATAATGTCAAAGTTTTCGTTTCCTTTTTTGCCGAGTTTTGTTGCTACTTGCAGCTGGTTGCTGGAAGTGCCTAGAAACGGTGGTATGTTGAACGGTTTATCTCTTTTTTTTTGTGAAGAGACTCTTAAATGGTGCTTAAAAAAGGTGTATCTTAAGAATGGGACTGGGAAATGGGCAGAAAGGCGTTCCAAAGCCAGTGGATAATTTTACTGCGTGGAAAGTGGTTCTGAAAGAATAGTCGAAAAAAATAACACTTGTGACGGAAACACGCACCCACCTACACACAAATCAGCGGTGTTAAGTGAGATGAGATGTTTTCCTAAGAAAACACAGCCTACCGGTAGGGTACTTGTCCTTTCCGAACTTGGTGAAGATGTTTCGCCAAGGTATGACGAATCATTTTCGACTTCGACGCATCTTTTGCCAATCAGTCTTACGATGATAAGCGGCTCTTGATAACGATCGCCTTATTGGAACGACGATATTGTCTTTGGTAAATGAATTTCTTTGATGGAGTACGGATACATTTAGATACATTTCACAGTTGTATTGTTTTTAATATAAATTTTAGATGAATTTCATTCGGTTTTTTTCATTTTCGCAAGATTTTTCTTCTGGAACAGGAAATTATTTCATCAACATCAATTTGTACAAATAAAAAAGAGCACTCGTTGAATTCCACCTTTGCCCTTTTGTAACTCGTTCTGTTATGTTTGAATTTCTCATTAAGCTGCATACCCGACTTACGCGACTTCCATTCGCGTGCCATTTGCCCTCTTAACCATGATGTACGGGACCGACAACATGAATGGTGACATAAATTTGTCTCCAAATGATTAAAATTACGAATTTAACTCACCTCGCTACAAAGCGGAACAAAAGCGGAACAAGGCGGCAATCATGCTAGACGCTGGTTTTTCCAAGCATTTCTTCTATTAATTACGCCTTCCGTAGCATCCCGCACTTGAGCGGGATCATCAGTTTGGATAAGTAATTAGAGCTTTGCGTTTATTAGTGTGAGATCTCGCCGATGCGTTCTGGCGCGCGCGAGCACGAGTGACATGATTAAATAAAAAAGTTAAATACACCTTTCCCACGCCACTTACCGTGATGGCATGCGGCATACGACAGCCACGGTTAATTAAATTCGGCAAACGCTTGTTTCCCTCCCGTACGGATGAGGAATCTTCCGAAAATTTCCTGTGTCTGTTGTATGATGACTTTATAGAGAGATGATGGTAACCTACATTCGGTTCAGTTCAGGTAAAGAAAAACTAGTTCGGGTGGCAGCGTTAGTGTGCTTCTATACGCATAATTAGCATATTCACCTTGTCTAACTTTTTCCTAGCTCTCCTTTTCTCGCCTGCTTTCTTCTGCTGATCCTAATGAATACATTATAGTAGCAAGGCATCAAAACACACAAATCTTTGGAATGGTGTAGGAAAGAGCGAAGAAACGTGTCGAAACTTCAACCGTTTGCCAATCTTTTATGCTACCTCGAACACACTAACGTTAGCTTTCACTTTTGTCTAGTTGAGACACTACATACATGCAGGCAATAGAAGAAGAAACGTACTTGACCTTTTTTTTGTAGAAACAACTGTGGAACAGAGGAAATTGAAGGCTCCTGGTTGAGGTCAAAGGTATGTATGAACTCATCTTCAACTCTTCTCGGTCCAAACAAGCTTTCGTATGTATATATAAGCAATGCATAAAAAAAGTTGCAAAAACACTTGAACCTGTATGAGGCTGTTCATTAGCATTGCAAGATATGCTACTACATACATATATGCGAAGCCAGCTTATATTTGAATACATTGCACAATGAGAAGCACATTTAAATATGGTGAATAGCTAGGCGCATCTTATCTGTGGAGCTGCCTCATGATTATATGTGTCAAGGTTTACTTTGAACATATGAATGGTAGGTGATAAAATAAGAGGGTTCTATTATGGAACATATGCTGAAGCACATTCGGTGAAACATTGTGCAACATAAAGTCGACATTGTTGAACGAAATAAATAGTACGTTTGAGGGAATTTGTAGGCCATACTGGATTGTACTCGAGTCTGAATGGTTCGTTAATGCAAATAAAACATAGTATATATCCGTGCAGCCCGGTGGTGTATTTGGCAACGGCGCTAGGTCCAACACGACCGGACCCGGTTCAAATCCCATCCGGATCGTTCCCCCGTAGTGAGCACTGACTGTGCAACTACGTGGTATTTAATAGTCTAGCTATTTGATGGCCGGCATGACCTGGTTGGTCGTTAAGCCAAAGAGAAAGAGAGAGAGAGAGAGAGAGAGAGAGAGAGAGAGATATATATATATCCATGCAGCAACGATGCGGTTTGTGTGAAGCGTATGTACACGGAAGTGGTTTAAAACAACGCAAAAAAAGAATCACATTTAACGCAAAACACGCGTGGAACGTTTATCGAAAACTCGCGTATAATTCAGGAATCGCAAAATGTTTCCTAGTCACGGCACCAATGTTCAGTCGCGGAATTTTCGTATAAGTTCTTTTGGTTTTGCGCTTTATATTTATCAGTGATGTTATTCGGTGTTACAGTATAAGAGAGGTTTATTAATGCTAAAGTAATTATATTTATAATGTTTCGATGGGATGAGATCCACTGCTTTCATCCCGAGCGCTGCTGACCAAATCGTTGTTTCGTTCAGTTCCGATCGGCTTGGTCCTATCAGGGCTGCTCAAACAATCATATATCTTAAGATGTTGTCCGTTTTAGGATCATGTGAAATCGTAGTATATTTTAAGTAAATTTATTTTGCTTAAAAGCGGTTTGGATTTTTTAAATCAGGGAACTTTTAACATTATTTAATATGTGCACTATCTTTAAGTTCATGTTATCAAGAATCACCAAAAACTTTAGAATAATTCCGATGTCCTTTTCTGTAATGCATGTGCCATTTCACGAACCGCAAAGCATATACAGGTTCGCGGAAAGGTATCCCCGGTCGTACGTGAGTCTGCAATCAATCCACTAAATTGCGGTCAATTAAGCGCATGTTCCACGAACCGACCGGCCGTGGGTATGAAAACAAGTTCGAAACATCCCGAACCATTTAATTAGTACCGCCAAAAGCGGTTCAATTAAATGTTCTGTTAATGTTCCATCATCGTTAAGATACGACGGTTCTACATGGTCGCATATCATCACAAAACACTGGCAGCCGTATATCACGGCCAAGCCGTCCAATGTTTCTGGTTGACATTCACCTCTGCACGTGTACACGCGAGCAAGGATTTCAATTTATCATCTCATCGTTATGTGATTCCGCTGTAAAGGCTTTCCCGGAAGAGTGTGTGTTTTTTGTCTCGCTCGTACACATACTGGATTGGCCTACGAGCTTGTGTGTTTCTGTGATACATCATGAAATGAGGTTCTTTGAAATAGCATTCCCACAGGACGCTAAAACCTTCTTTAGCGGGTTTGTCCACGCACTTTATACGAAGGGGTCGGTTGCATATGGATCGCAAATGGGGAGAATTTTACGGGTACAAAGTTGATGTAGGGAAGAACCTTGTTGCGACGAAGTGCTCGGAAGTACAGGCACAATATTGGGGAAATTGTCGAAAGGATACTATGGCTATCGTACAGATCCTTTGTAGGTAATTGTCAATTGCAAGGTAAGCTTACGTTGGGATAGGGTGTTGAAAATGAAATTACATTTTGTAATCAAAGCTTTTATGGAAATGATTTATTAGCATAAAAAAGCCTCGACTTACAAAACATGGTGAAAATGACCAGATACGACACGTACTATTCTGTCCGCAAACTACAATCTTTTTTCTGTCGTTGTTCCTTTTATCATGGTCATTTAAAAAGATAATGAATTGTTGTTGGTTTTGTTTGCTTCGTCCAAGTTTGCATTTACAAATATCTTCCTTGTTGATATAAATCACACTTGCCCGTAGACACCACCCCATGGCCACCCTGTACACTCAACACTGCACATGCAACATCGCAACAGCATAAGATTCCGTCTTTCTTTATCCCAACCGCCCAGCCGGCCAAGCTTACAGATTTGTCCTATTGCCTTAGTTCGGTGAACCAATAGCTTGTGTGTGGAGTTGTGTGGCAATAAATCTCGCCATAACAAGCAAACTCCAGAAATGGTGCAACCGTACAGCCGAAAATACGTAGTACCGGTCCAAAACTATACAGCATCATATATCACTTTCACATAGCACCGTAGCCAACAGCACATAGTGGCGATCGCGACAGTACCAGCACCCATATCCGAGTGGCCCATATCCGAATGTCCAGCCTCGGTTGCATTTACTTCCCGCTCAAAACTTCCAGCCAATGCGGAACTGCATGCAGGGGTTGTGCTTTTTTTATCTGTCCCATGTCCTGGTTGGGTGCATCCTTTTCGGACTACTCGCTGCGATGCTAATGACAAGCGTATCGGTACGCTTACTGGTCCCATAGCTGGAGTGCATCCTCAGTGTACTCGAGCAGCTGCATGGAAATGGTAGGTTAACTATGTCCGGGCTATCGGGCCTGGAGATTGGGGTCAAACTGAAGACTCCCATCGTCCCACTCCTGGTGGGAGATTAATGAGTACGATGCACGCTGCAAATCAGCGAACCGCGATGCACATGACCCGCGCTTAAGTTGTCCGAATGGTGGGAGCCTTTTGTGTCACAGCCACAGTCAATTGATGAATTAGAACTGCACGCAACTGGGACGAACTACCGTTGTGTGCTGGTATTAATTCGACCGGGGGTAGCTTATTATAGATAATCAAATGAACTTCCGATGGTATGTTGGAAGAAATGCTACCGGTCGCACTCGACACACGGTGGCACCGGTTAGGGTGACTGAATTATGGTTTAAAACCGGTACAAACCTGGTCCAGACAGCGGGATGGCTAGATGGTCTGGCTTTGATTGCACCTAATAGGAGGCATTAATTTTCGTTGTGCAACGATTTTGAATTGGAAATATCTGACCGGATTTATGGGTCCGTGTGCTGTATGGACAAGATTATGATGATAGTGGTGTAGGCATGGGGAAAAATCTTCATTAGCGAGCAACATGTTATCTTCTAATACAAACATGTCTTAGATAGGGTTTTTGGTTTGGATTTTGGGTTTTTATTAAGATGTGAATATGTTGTAAATTGCATGCAAATATTAGCTTCCAATGATTTATCCGGCAAAAGCTTACAGGGCGAAACCAGCCGAAGCTCAATGCTAAACATCCACAATATTAACCGATTCGAAAGCACTTCAAGTGTGACACTTGAAAACTGGCATGATTCTGAACTTTGTCCATTTATCTCATCTCCCGGAATGCCCATCCAATCAGCACTCGGCGAAATTTCCCTCGGTTGATACTGAGAATTTCGCTATCAGTCAAGCACTTTCGATGACATTTGCAGACACGAGCGCCACTTACTGGAAGGCAAACAGAAAAAAATAGAATTCCCACCCAAAAAAAACCGAACGATCGTTTCGCTTCGCCTGCGAATGGAAAACTTTTTAGCTCAGTCACTTCAAACAAACAAAATTAAACAAATAAAGCAAACGATATTACCGAAAAACTTGTTCGAACAGTTTCGAGCCACGCGAGCGTCCCAATCGTGACATCCAAAATGAGGGATTCAAAAAACCGAAAGAGAAAAAAAAAACACGCGGTCACACAAAGTAAAACACCGCAATAACGATGGCAAAGCGAGCCGGCTTCGTGATTGACACTTGATTTACTTACTTTTTTCCCCATTTTGTTCACGCGTACAGCCCTAGCCGCTGCATTATTACATCTGTCTGGAGTCATCCACCGGCGTTTCGAAGCATAGTGAAAGCATCATCATCACGCGAAGCTTTTTTTCTCTTCATTTCGTTTATCGCATTGCTTTCCATTTGCTTTCGTCCCGTCGTTGGTTGGATGCCGTTTGTTGGGGGCTGGTGGGCGAACATGAACACCATAAACCGAGCACATGACAACGAAATTTGACATTGACCTGCCAGCGCATAGATTCTGTGCGAGGTCGTACCCATTTAATTGAATTTGTTCGGGATTATTTTCCACATTATACAGACGGCGGTGTTGTGGCTGGAGAGTACGAGGAATATATTGCTGCTATTGTTTAAAGTTATTGTTCCAAGAAACTGTTTGCCTTCCGATTCTGTGTTGTTAGAATTGATAAGTTTGTGATTCACAGCTGTATTATTTTATTTTTGCCTCTTTGCGAAATGGAAATAAAATGCATAAAAGTTGCAAAAAAGGTACATAAATGGCAAATTTTATCCCAAGAAAATGCCGTCATTTGTTCAAGTTAATAATATTATTTATCAAGAAATACGGCATGGTTATTTTGTTTGTAACAATTTTACATTATTGAATTATGTTGCTTGTTGTTATACGTTGTTTATTATTTCCCTAATCTTTTTGTCATATGTTCTCCTTTATTTTATTTAACAAAAGTTTAGAACATTGAATGTTAAGGTATGTTTATTTGAGTTAAATGTAATGATTTGAGGGAATCAATGTTGCAATAAAATAGGACGTTTGGAATTTATTTTATTTTTTGTTTTGAAGTATGTTTTCTTCTTTTAAGATTTTCTTCACAATATTTTTTCACTGAAATGTACAACCAATGTAACCGAAAATAAAATAAAATAACAACCTTTTTACATGTTATTTAAACTTAACTTCAAGGAATTTAATCAAACATTCGAGCGCATACCAGAGCGTTATTTTCTTTTTAAAAATCTAAAAAATGTGCCTTTTGTAAGCTTATGCGTCCTTGTCTTTCATTGTTCTGTTATATAATTGTATTTGATCAAACTAATGTTATCGTAAAGAAGAAAATCGTTTCAACTGCACTATTCTGCACAAACCGTGCATCCCGCTGTGCAAACGATTCAATCTACTGAAGGAAACTTTTCATATGAGCAATGTTAAAGTTATGCTACTCCATGCTGTTCCATAAACTATATTGGCACTCATCCGACGGTCCATTCTCAGGATACAAAAAAAAAAAAACAAACAAACGAAAAAACATGATCTATGCAACTAAATGTGTGCCATAACATTGCCATTGCATCACAACACTGTATGGGCCAAGTGTAAGGGCCTCCTTACATGCACATTCTCTTTCCGTTGGAAGTTACTTTCCGTATGTTGCACATTTTTTCCCTTTTGCAGAATCAAACACAAGCGAATTGTTTCGACTGTTTCGTCAGCTTCATCGTCTGCGTGCATACGTGGTTTTAATTACCTACCCGCATTTAGGATATAGTTTGCATTTTGCATTTTCCCTGCTAACCAAGCGCATTTTCCTTTCATCTTTTGCAGGGGAGTGAGCAAAGTTAAGTACGAGTGCTGTACCGGCGTCGCGCTGCCTACTGATCATTTCCAAGCCAAGCGCTGTAATACGAGCCCGTCCGTATGCGGCAAGCAGAAAGTCAGCGTAATGTTATGTTAAGGTATGGCATTTATTCAGCATTTCTTTGTAGTTTGCTTAGGAAGCGGTATTTTCCCATCGCTGCAGGGCACGAAAGGATTGTTTATGATGGTAAACATATGCCTATTAAGAAAGCGACCGAAGGAGAAAAAATACATTCTTCGGTAGGTTTCCTCTGTTTTCTCTCGTTTGCTTTGCGTAATTGTTGTATGTTGAGCTTGAATAATGTATTTCATACTGTAGATGGAAGTTCATATGGACTTTAAAAAAAACCGCGTCAACAAAAGGCTGTACACATTATTAAAAGATGATTTCTCAAATGCAAGACCGAAGCAATAATCATGATTAAATGGGTAACATTTTACGCCACACTGTAAAATAATGGGAGAAATCAGCAATGGAATAAACAAAAAATCTCCGTTACAAGAGTAATGCGAACGTATCAAACGCGATGTAGTCAACATTTTTCATTCCAACACCCTTGCAAGCTTGCGATGAAGTTATAAAAAATAAGTATGAAAATCTTCTCTTCTTCTCCAAGAAGCTTTGATGGGTTCTGTACTATAAAAAAAACGAATGGTTGATGATGAAAGAAATTGGAAGGATTGCACCATAAGAAGGCTCGATACAATTTGGTGTGGTCCACGTAGTTAACCAAACCAAAACAATCTCCAAAGAAAAAAGCGCCCTTAGAGCTGTAAGCCGAAACAGTTGGAGAAAAACTTTCACATTGATCCCACCCTAAAATCATAACGGGATCGCTGGAAAAGGACACGGCAAAAGCCGACCCAGCCCGCCAAACCATCATAATTATCGTTCCTGGTGCAAAAAGGATAATACAGTTAACCCGCGAAACACCGATATTGCGATACATTGCACGCCTGGAACGAACGAACGCGCGCATGCTTTTAATCGTGCGGAATGTGGAGAGAAACTTCAAGTCGCTCTCGATCATTCGTGAGGTAAATTGAGCAAAAGGCAGAAGAAGCGAACAGAAAAAAAATGCCAAAGAACATTTTGCACCGAAAGCAGAAAAGAACAAAAGCCGTCGCCCGCGAAATGGGAGGTGATCCCGTTGGAAAATGACAAACCACCCCATCTTGGCACGCTCGTGTACAAATGTGGGACAGTGAGAAATTAATGTATGTACATAAATAATCCACCGAAAAGATAAACATTGAGGTTAGGCTGGGCTGGGCTGTGCAAAACGCAGCATAAAAACCAACACTGCAATCAGTTACGAAAATGGGAGTGAAATCAGGATGAGCCGACAGCAGCCCGTAAGCCCAGGGCAAAAAGCAAAGTTTACGCGATCGCGTTTGTTGTCTTTTTTTTCTCCACCTCCCCCCAAGCACAAACACACTCGCGATCATGCTGGAGCATAATAAAACAGAAACACAGCAAAACAACACAGACAGCAAAGAATGGAAATGGGAAGGTCTCTCGAGAGCATAAGCATTTGACATACATCGGTAGGGTGCCTCCGATGGGTTTGTCCGCGGTACCGTTAACGAAGAAACAAAACGGAAAACGTTGGATCACAAGCAAGAAAGAAAGAAAAACAACCAAAACAAAAAACTTTGCCCTAATGGAAGAAACATTATGAATGAAAACATTTCAGCGCGGTGATGGCCAAAACGCAGCAGAACGCTTCAGCATGCGGGATGCACTCGCATGCGGAAGAAGCGACTGATTGTTTACGGTAAACAACAACGAGAAAGTGTAAAAATAATACAAAAAGAAAAACAACCACATTGCCCTTTTACAAGCGCTTCACGTGAACAAAAAAGAGGCCCAACAAAAAAAAAATAAACATGAACAAAAAGCAAAAAACCCGAAAACATATGTTTTAATGTTTACCACTAAAAGGATGAAATGTTACAAACCGTCGTCTCGGTGAAGAGAGGATGGGGATGCAATGGGTTTGCCAAAACCAAGACCTGGCTTGCGAAGATTAATTTGAAATGCATGCGAAAGTGAGCAAAAGCTTGAGTGCTGCACCGTTGCATCGTCATTGCTGTATCCGTTAAAGGGATGCACGATGTTTTTGTATATGTGTGTGAGTGTGTGTGCTGTTGCTTTATTTTGGTTTTATTACGCCGAGGTCTTACCCCAGGCCGAGGTCTGCGTGCGGCCTCCTTTTGGGAGGCAGCGAGCAGCGAAGCATCAGTTAAAGCGGCTGCAGTAACATGTAATTTGTTTTCCACAATGCCTTTTTTTTGTGCCAAAAACCTCCTTTTCCTTGGAACGGAATGGCGAACGTGTGGGCTAATGCTGGTGCCATTTTCTACCACCAGGAGGTACGGATGCACTTTTTACTTTTGTTACATCACAGCATGTGTGTGTGTGTGTCGAATGTGTTCTACATGGCGTCATTCGAGCCGGTTAGGTTTAGACAGGTAGGTTTCGCATAAAAAAGGGCTTTTGATGGGTTGTGTGTCTATGTTAGCTACGTGCTATGGGAGCACGTTGCACAGGTGAAGAATGGGGTTCCTAGGGCAGCTGGTGCTAATGAAAGTAAAGTAAGTCCTTTGCATTTCGGTTTGCTTTCATCGTCGTCCCGCTTTTGGTGATGGATGTTGGAAAAAAGTTTGCGAAGGAACCATTTGCCCGCTGGAAAGAAAGTATTTCTAACACCGTCACGTGAATAGAAGTGTGTTTAGAATTCTCTTTCATATGGTGATTTAAAAGTGAAAATTTAAGAAAGAAACAGCATTCAAAAAATAGTGGACCAGAACAAAAAATCGTAAAAAATATATAAATATCAGGGAGACGGGGCATAAGTAGGGCTTGTTGCTTAAAAATGCATATTATTAAATATAGTACCAACTTTATTTGCATTTAATTTAAATATATGCAACCCGATATATGATAAATGCATCTCTTAACCAGATTAATTATAGCCCTCACTAAAGCAACTTATCATTTCCTTTATAAACCAAACCAACGGATTCATTGCCAGTGCTAGGTTAAAGAGGTAAATGCATCAGTCACAGATGAACACTCCGAAAAGCAGAAGAAGTGGACGAAGAAGAAGAAGACAAAGACGAGATGTGCATAATATTGGCACATTAAGCATGCAGGAAGAACCGTGCCAAAGAAAATGTGGCAATGATTTATGCCCGTAAATGATTGTCCCGTTTGAAATTTTCATTTGGCCGTTTATCGATGCTACATTCTTTCCACCTTTCCGGGTTATGCCGGATGGCATATAGCTGAACCGAAGCTATGCCACAGATTCCTGTGTGCCTCCTTGTAAGCATTGGTAAAAAAAACGAAAGGAAAGGTTCATGTTGATGATGCACCATCGTTCGGACCGGCGGCTGGACTCATATGAAGATGATTAATTCACCTCAAACGGAGCGATCCTTGATATGCATGTAATCGACGTGAGATTGCATATCGCTGGGGCACAACAAAGAAAGAAGGGAATGTCTTGTACGCTGTGCAAGTATTACAAATTAGCGCATAAATGTACGAACTTCCAAACAATACGGGCCGAATGCGGGTTGAAAGGTGGCGAATATTAATGAATCTGGACAAATCGAATGGTGCTGATGTGGTACTACTATCGACCCGATCCGGCCCGACACGGGGTGGCAATGGGATCGATTCGAAATGCAATTGACACGCATTAATTTGTGTAATGCTGATAGATTGCATCGCTTCACTGCATCGGGCCGTTGTTATCGGTGGATGATTAATGGTAATTAGCATGCATCGGAGTGTATGCCGGGGTTTTTTTAAACCCGTGTGATAATCCTGTTCGCTTTCCTACTAACGCTAAGACGGGCGAGAAAGGATTAGTGCAAATCAATAATCATTTGCACAGTTAACTGGTAATTAGAAAGTAATGCAAAACGTAGGTAATTAGAAAGAGAAGGAATGTAAACACATGATACGGGCATTTTGGACATTTTTGGAAACTAATGAACTGGTGTGTGATTGATGTAGCTTGTACGATGCAAAAGGATATTGTCACTCTGTTAGTTGTTTATTGTGTTAAATGTTAAATGTCACAAAATGTTGTTTTATTTTTGAAAGCAATATAACAGGACAGTTTTTCAATTTTACTTATTTTGTTTCATAATGTGGCTTAAAAATCATTTTCATTCTTAACGCATTGTAAAAGTATTATTGAAGATTGTCAATTTACTGGTGAATGTTTTTATCTGTTCATTGTTCATTCATCTTGCAATTGAAGAATGATTTTTTATTCAAGCTTTATGCTAAACAATGTAGTAAGTAATTGTTTGACGGATTAGTATAACGTGGACGATTTCTATAATTTTTATGTTTATGGGAATCTCCATCGTGGTATTCAAGCAACGGGTAATTATTGGGAAATAATTATTGCTTTCCTCTAAGCGTTATAACTAGTTAACCAAAAAATGTGTATTTAAAGTTAAAAAGTCATAAATTGATTCTCTGTATTTCACGAAAAAAAGCAATCAAAGCTAAATGCATTATAAAAGCTGTTAATTTTTCAATCATTTTATCGATAATGATCCATTAACTTGTTTATTTTATTTTTCTGCCGCACAGCATTTGTTGCTGTACAATTGCCGCTGAACCTGTGGCTATTGTTTTTTATGCTTCCATTAGCTAAAGCAGTCGCTAAATTAACTCATTGGTATTTTACACAATCATTGCACATGTTTGAAATTTACAGCATTTTAACAATAAACCCAACGATAATCGAGCATTACACATTGTGATGCAACCATTCGCTTCGTGCATACGTACTTCCATTACTTCCATTGTACATGACATTCAACCGTATCGAAAAATCCAACCCAGCGTAACAAAAGTCTAAAGGTACGTGTAACGCTTCCCTTGTATACCATTCGACATCATCTCATCTCTGTGGCAAACGTTGGTTTGGGGATTGTTTTACTGTGGCAGCCGTCGACAGTGACGAAACTGTTGCTCACAAGCTTTACTCTGCCGCTGGAATTCCTCCTCCGAGGGCAAATTTTCATGTATGCCCTTTAGGATCTCTTCGCCGTTAGGTGTAAAGGCGGACTGTTGGTTGGAGGGTTGCTGTTGGCCATCGGTTTTCACCAGTATCTGGTCCCGAACGACATTTTGCATCTTCCAGATGAAGGGTTTCACCTTGCACATCAGCAATCGGATGCAGTCCGTGTCCTCCGGGCCATAGCGGTCGAGCTGATCCATTTCGCGATCCAGACGCTCAGCCAGGTCGGAGTTCTGGACCTGATCCAGCAGCACACGGAAACGTTTCGAGGGATTGCGCAGCAACCATTCCAGTGGAGTGGCACCCGAGTTTTGACTCTCGTTCGCTTGGGATGGTTGTGATTCACCCGTCAATGGTGGTTCCGTTGGGAAGGTGGATGATCCCGCATCAAGCGTTGGTGACCGAAACGCTCCCAAATTTGTCCCTATCTGTGTGGTAGACGAGGGCGAAATAGAGTTAATATTACAGGGATTGTTTTTTCCTTCCTCGAGGTCAAAGTTCTTACAATGTGCGCCAGGAACACGATACCGTTGACCAGCATTGCGCCCAGTTGGCTACCATCTAGTCCGAGCAGTTTCATCATAATGGTCATCATGGACGGTGCTTGTGTGAGCAACCCATCCACGACACCGACGTTCTCGGTGGCTTGTGCTGGCCGCTGCGGTTCCTGCGAGCCGCGACGCGTTGCAAACCCTTTCGCCACCAGATCGGCCACATCGGCAATCGTGTTGATGCCGAACAACTTGCCGGTCGTTTTCAAACCTTGCTGGATGTCACCCATCAGGTCGGCTGCAATCCGATCGGGCATGTCCAGCATGAGCAGCAAGCCGGCCAAACTAGCCAACAATGTACCCCACGCTCGATATCTCATTACGCCACACTCACACACAGAAAAAAAACATTCACTTTCGTCCACACAGAAATGTGAAGCAACTGTACACTGGAAGGAAGTTGTGTAGTTCGGGTTTTGGATAACACTTTTTTTCGGTTTTCGCCTTTTTGCTTTTTGATAGTAGGAATCACACTCTCTTGGCCACAGGCTTACCGGGTCGGCAATGTGGTCCGCTCGCTTGATGTCTCGTGCACAACTGAAACCGAACACTCGAGACGCATTCATCTTTCGCCCCAACTGTGTTATTTTTTTTTCTTTTGCCCAAGCGTGTCACACCGGGATGGGTTCTCGCATGGGTTCCGTTTCGTAAAGGAAGACACCGGAAAACTGTCATCATGATCGTGTTCTGCTGCGTGGTACACCATTGTGCTGCAGTTGGGCGCTCGTGAGGTGCTCATTGTTTCTCCCTCCGAACCGGGTGCTGCTCGAGCATATCGGATGACGACGGTTTTGTGGTGGGTTCGTGGTGCCTTGAGGACACCTAAACCACTCCAAGAATGGAGAGTTTGTGAGGGCACTTGCGGGGGAACAACGGGGTGGCAACAGTTTAGTGCTGTTGGGTGCGTTGCTTAGCCATGCAGGAAGTCGTACCCGTGGTGGAAATTATGCAGACGAAGAGCCCACAGCGTGCGTTTGAGCCACTCTCGCAGACAGTTGAATGATTTTGAGGACAACAGCACGATGTGGCTGACCCTTTTCGTACTGTTTATTGTCTTGATTTGCTTCCTTTGCACTGATTTCTAATCTTTGGTGCACTCTGGTTTTTGAGCTATTTACTATTAAGAGTCTGATTAAGAAACGATCAAACTGTTCTTTTCACACGTCGTTATCCAATGATAAGTGTCGATACAATGATTAAGAGTCGATCCAATGATCCAAAATCCGGTATAATTTTATACACATGACCACAGCTTTCTTGTGCCAAAAACATTCAGCAATGCGTGTCTGCTACAATTGCTAGATCAATCTTCTATTTGCTCTCCATCATTAACGCTCACTGAGCTTAACTAATTTTAATTCCTAACCATTTCCCAATGCCCTCGCATTCGACTGGAACACACTGGAACAAAAGCAGAAACGTAATGAACACATCCCCGAGGGAAGTATAATAATTTAAACGTTTTTTGAAGATGAAGCTGTTAATCCCCACTGGTACGGGGATGATGATGATGAGGCTTTACTAAAATGTAATCCAGTGTAACGAACGCTGGCTAAAATCGTTTCATCTATGCGTACAAGCCGAATATGTTTCAGCTAAGCGTAAGGGAACGAATGTTACTGCTGCGGATCTGTATCGAATCGTTTTGTGTGGGAATTTTAATGGCATACAGGATGAAGATGAAGGTAACAGTTAAAATTAGCTCATTTAAGTGAGACGTTCAACGAGCCTGAACTGGACTGGGCTAGGACCGGGTTAGATTGGCATATACACGTTACTGCCCATCCTTAATAAGATCTTCAAATTCCTCTATAAAAATATGTTTTAAGCTGCACTTCATGTCTAATGTGCTCGCGTATCATGAAAACCTTACCATTGCAAACGGTATTGTAATTAAACTTCACCAATGAAAAAAAACCCAATCGTTTGATGTAAGCGATTGCAAAACTGTCGAAAGATAAATTGAATTATCTGGCGGGCCACCCACCGGCGATGCTGCCGGTCGGTAATTGGGCACCGGTCCTGTCCAATTAGGGTGGCTAGATTTAATTTACCTTTTAACATTTTCCCTCGCGTCGCATGTTGTCGTCATGTTGCTTTTAATTACTTTCTTCCCTGTTGGGTGCCTTCCGTCAGCAGAGGCCAAACCCCGAACAATCACACATCAACTTCACTTCACGATGGTATTATCGTTAATGAGGACTTACCACGAGTCAAGCAAAAGGTAATGTGCTGGCGGTGTTTAAGCGTAAGAAACGCCATCGCCGACAGATAGGGCGCCCGTTCGGTGGAATGTTATTTTTGCCCAGCGGCTTTTGTGCAGCGGTGATGGCAGTGTTTTTCTTTCGGCCCAACGCGAGACAATTGCAATAGTTGTGCAAGTTTCTCTGCTGCATGGAGGAAACCTTCCTACCTAGGATGGGTGCATTTTTCCGTGAGGCATTAGCTTACCCACGGGAAGAACAATCAGAGGGTTGGGAGGTGTGAAAATCGTTTAAAACTGTTTAAAGAGAAAATTACTTTTACCATCCAGGTTTGGTTCCGGAGATTTGTTCGGTGAGCATTTTTCTCCAACCATTTTGAGGCTGGTTACGTTTGGGTTTGAAACCCGAAGAACGAAGAAGGGTTTGACACAGCAACGAAGCTAAAACTCCAATACTCAAACAATAATATGAACAAAAAATTTTTGCAAATTGACAAAAATTCCTCCTTTCGATGTAAAATAACTGCCAAGTAAAGTCAATCCTAATCATTGCGTTTTGCAGATGACGTGATGAGACAGGAAAAATTGTTTGTTAAAGTGATCTAAGGTTTTAAAGAATCACCGATGTATTGTGTTGTCACGACGGTTTTCTTTAATATTTAACTTAATAATCTACAGATAACACCTGATAAACTACTGGATTGTTTACACAATCCACATGTTTTTTTTAGGAAGAATAAAAGAAAAACTATAAGTTACTGGTCGGTAATCTCACTAATAGTAAACCACAATTTCTCCTCTCGATGAGATACTTGGGTGCAAACGGAAACGAGGCAATTGTCACCGCCCGTCAACGGATGAAATCATTAACCCAACATCCTGCACCATCTCTAGTGCAAGCGGTGTCCTCCATTTGCACGGACCATGACGGGGTCCTTTTTGCCAACGCATTTGTACACGCGGTTGTTATCTTGAGTATTGTTTGTCCTAGTCAAATAGGATCATTATTCACGGTTGTGCGTCACTTCATTCCATTGCGCCCTTCGCACGCAACCCTGTCAGTTTTGGGTCAGGGTTAATCGATGGAAAGAGATTCGGTACTTTAAGGAGTTTGTTGTGAAGACGGTGGGTTAAGAAATGGGATGAGATAAGGAACGTTTCTTAGAACATGTTTCTCGTTACGTACCGTAAACAGATTGTGCTGGGTGTTGAAATGAGAGCATTCGGGCCCAATGATTCTTTGGATGCGCTTGTTTCGTCGCCTTCATGGACACCTCTCTCGGCATTCGTGGTTCTGTTTGCTAGATTGTACCGTCTGTCGTTGAAGACGTTTTGTGTAAGATGCCGTAGTTACCGCTTTAACAGCCCACCGGACCGGAAGGATGTGTAGCCAAGAAGTGTGTAAGTCGTGAGTAAAATATGTCTCGCATGGTATAAAACATGAACCGATAATTGGATTGTGGTATGCCTCGGGTGGGAACACAACCTGCACAACCTGACTGTAGCGCTGATGTCGGACCTTTCGCGACCTCCGCGAGAATCTTGGTGCCGCCTGTTTTAAACATACTGTCCGGTACGATCGGATTAATTCCACGTCCCGTTAGAACCGGGCTCCTGTCACGCGTTGACATGGTGCCGTTTTGCCTCGTTACAATACCGCCCAGAAACATGGTTGATACTTTACAAAGGTAACCACAACGCGTGGGTCTTTCCGGTAAAGTAAGGACGGGTTCACGGGTGAATGGGTTGAACAGGCGGTTGCTAAACATTCCTCAAACAGCTTCTGCAAACCGTCACACAATCACTCAGTTTCCGATTTACTCACATGGCCCGAGGACAAAAGCCCCAAAACCCAACCATCCCTTAAACGGAACAACCAACGGACATTTGCTAAGCGAGTGAAGTGTTTCGACAATGAGCTTCATTCACACCGCCTCACGTCCATTGCCGTGTCAACAAATGGGGAACGATCCAACGATCCTTCCAATGGCGGTCCCTACGGTGGCGTGTATATTGTGTGCGAAATAATTAATATCCCATCAGTTGGCTGGTGTGAAGGGAGAGTGAAAAAAAATTATGCTCGTTAAAAGTGAATTAATCTTCACCCGGACGACTGATTTTCGTCTTATTCTCGCTTGTCGACACCTTTTTCGGGTGGTTTTCGGGAAAAATGGCGATCTAAAGGTAAGAATGTAACGCTAAGAATAAGGGTTAGGTATCCTTACGGAAGCTTTTCTTCTTAACCGCGTCTACCCGACCGGTGAAACATTTGTGCAAATCTAGTGCAAACGCTCATGGATGGTTTATTGTAAGGTTTTGAGTGCGGATCATCTCTATCGGGTACATATATTAATGAACTTACATTTGGTGACAAAAGTATACATCCAGCAGTGGTTTTGCATGATGTATGCTTTATTATTGTCATTTGCTGAATGGAATGGAGCTTAACAATAAAGAACGTTTGCATCCTTTCTTTAGCATAATGTGAACATAAATCATCACGCGTGATACAGAATCATTTAAGCTCATTATTGGGGAAATTGTAAAATACATACAAAAGGAAAAGAAGTTTAAAAATCTTTTGTTATGCTTCCGAAATTGTTGGCCAATGAGCTGTAAATTGGTTTTCCACACGACAGGACCTGTATCAGCTTTTATCCGGATCGTGCCGTCTTAGCAAGAACTGAGTATCCCTAGGAGTGATTAAATCAAATTTATTAGTAATCCGGTAATGGTAGGCATCACCTTACCCTGCAGGATGATCAATTGTTTTAACATTACTCTTTCGCCTGAAAGATATTTTTATATGTTATTTTTTCCTCTTTAGGGATTTTCAAAGTTATATTGCATTATGTTCAAAGCAAAATAGAACACACGAGAGCATAGAGAAACAGCTCTTCAAAAATTAGCCAATAAAACGGAAAAGTTCAAGTTTGGCGTTTGATTTTTAAGCACATGTGACGTTTACTTTGTTGCAATTACACCACTGCAGAGTTTGTTCTCAGTAATCACTTTCCGCAAGCTTTGCGAAATGCTTGTGAAAGTTTTAAGGACATGTTTGAGCAATTAGAAATATCTTTCCTCAGACCTACCGACCACCGGTAAGCGTTTCTTACAGCGTGCCAGCCGAACGTGTTTGCTACATGTGCTGTGATGATACGGCTGCTGCTCTGCAAAACACTTTGACCCAGTTATCCAATTACCATGATCTAATAAAACGTCTAATAGCTTCAAAGACAATTTAGCTCTCCTTTCTGCCCGGCTACGGTGTCGCACACCTACCTAACCGGCTTCACCGCTAACGATAGCATCGTGACCATGCTGGCCAAAGATTGATGAGAAAATTTCATCCAAGGCACGACATCTCTTTACCCATTGCGCTTGGGCTTCGTTGGTGCAAGACAGTTTGCATAGGTTGTACTTTCATTTTCTCGTACGATGGAAAACTGCTGTTTCCGCTCGAGATCACCGGGACTATCAGCAGAACCACCACCACCACCACCACCACCAACAACAACGACGAGTACAACTCTGTTCAGTCCCGAAATGTGAGACAAATTGTGATTTATGATGTTTGATGTTTGCCACATAAGAAAGATGTCTCCCGTCAGTTGGACCGTGGATCGACTACCTCGGATCGACTGCTGGGGAAAACGATGTGTGTCGTGCCGGAGAGCGGTGGAAAACTGCTGCACGAGCAATATTGTTCGTCTGGTTCGTTCTTATCTTCCCAAGAATCGTCCAAAAGACATGGTACACCGACTGCGTGAGCGTGATTAATAACCACGTACGAGTGAAATCGTGTATTAATTTTCATTCCACTCGCCATTGCGCGTCGTCATACCGGCACGTTTGTGGTCATTTTGCACTGTTAATCATCCGCAAATTGTTGGGCACGAACTGCTGCATACGAAAGGAACAGGACAGGACAAGGGATAGGACAAAAAGGGCTCGGGAACATGAAAAAGAAGAAGGACATAAAGACGTGAACATTTAAGAGGGTGCCTCATTCGGCTCCTCGGCACGGCTGGTTCCCTTTCTTCGCCAATTGATTGATTGATTGATGGAAACTGAACTGGGTACAATGCTGTTCGTTGTACCGTTTGCGGTTGGTTCGATGTAATGGTCAAGCGTTTTTGGAAGAAAATGCCCTGCAAAAATGACTGCAGCAGCGGGTGGTGGATAATTTACGAGCAATACGAGGTTCTAGAACAGAGGGAATAAAAATACAACAAATTTTTGTACAACGTCTGCAAAACTAGATGAAATGAAACATGTGTGAGGCACAGCTCAGTTTTATTTTTTTTTAATGAAACATAACTTATCGTAGTGAATACATTCTATTACTACTTTGTTACGGAAAAATAGAAAAATAGAAAAAAAAACATAAAATTGTGATTTAACTTCCAATTAAACCAAACGATTTTGGAAATACTTTTAAAATTTAGCGAAGCGTGATTAAATCGTTTAGCGTCGTATGAGTAGATCGTAGCTGATTTTTTGTTGAATTTATTTAGAACTTAATCAATCAGCTCAAAATAAACTATTTTCATATTCTTTTTGTTTAAGAACGGCCAAGCTGTATTGCATGGCTCAAAATTAATCTTTAAAAAAACCAGCGGCATAATATACTTTAGCATTTTTCGAATATCAACAACATTTCTGATTGTTCACGAGCCTTTCCAATTATGTCCGTTTCTTGGTTAATAATTCCCCAATAAACACAACGGTACTAATCAACAACCCACCTCCCAGCAATATCCACACGCTGTTCAGATCATCGAAGGAGAATACAATTTCCGACAACGTAGTCTTTGCTTCTGGTTCAACATTGATTGTTTCTAGTTGTCTTTTAAAATTGTAATTCCATAGTCCAGTTTCGTAAAACAGTCCGAGGTAACGAGACATCACTCCTACGATTGGTGAGTTTTTTGCAAATTGTAACCTATGTGGATATGGAATAATGCTTTCTTCTAAAGCGAAAAACTCAAAGTTATAACGATGATTTTCGGGCGATATCAACCATCGAGCATCTCCGCAAGGCTCCAGAGAGCAATAATAATAATGGTATTGAATGCCACTTTGTCCCCTTAACTGTTCAAAAACTTGTTGGTCAAGCATTTTGGGACGGAAATCGTCCAGAGGAAACTTTGCCAAGTCTTCTTTGTGTATTGCCATCAAATACTCTGACTGCATGAACTCGTTAATGGTCTTCGGTCGTTTAGTAAATGATTGTAGAGACATAAGGGCCAAGATTCTGGTGATGTACGTCCTCGAAATAAAGAATGAAAACCACGACAGAACAGACAAGATCACTCTTGCTGGAAATGCTTGAGTATAGTCGTTACCGATGACTCCAAAGACTGTCTGTAGGATCGGATCGTAACGGAAAATAGAGCGAAAGCGTAGTCGTAAGAGACAACAAATAACGAAAACTGCTCCCAGGAAAATCCAAACACCGAGTGAGAATGGCTTTGGTAGATGCGAAAAGAAATTCCTACTATACTTCGCTGGACAAAACAGACACATCCCACCCATATCACGGAAGGTGAACTCGTGCTGAAAATGCTCCCGTTGAAAGGCAACATCAAAGTAAACGTCAGCATCATAATGGTCCGTGGTTTGCAGAAAGATCGTGTATGTTAACTTCAGAATTTGTTCCCCAATTTCTCGAAACATAATGTTTATAACGCCGTGAAATGTGTCAAAATTTTTCGATATTGTAACGTACGGAAAGTTATCCTGCTTCACCCCAATGCGAATGTGATAACCATGCAGGTTGCTGAGTTTGTTTGGGAATACAAGATGTATGTTGTTGAGATTCCATAAACGCATGAAAATCATTTCTTTGGAGAATCGGTTTTCAGTGTAGAAAATCATGCCATCCGTTCGATCTTGCGCATTCGGTGGCATAGGTAGAATCACATAGTTCACTATACCTTGGTTATCGAAAAAATGGGCTATTCTTGAATGATCTTGAAGGAAGCACGATCGCGTCACAAGAACAATAAAGCGAGCACCGAT
>CM032178.1:38264742-38359493 GCA_018908115.1 Anopheles rivulorum | reverse complement strand
GAACCTTCATGGTTACGAGTTTCTCGCCTTTGGCCTGTACGAGTTTCCGTACATCTTTGAGCACACGGGCAACCACACGGCAGGGCTGCTGATGGAGTATCTGCACAATCTGATCGTGCGCAAGCTCAACGGTACAGTGCGCATGGTGAGAAGCAAAGATACTGCTCTCGGCGGTCGTTCCGAGTTCGATATGACCTTTGCCTACACCGACTTTAGACCGCACTACATGCACGACGTATCGTTTAAAGAACGAGGCGGTTACTGTTTGCTGTGTCCCTTTCATACTGAGCGCGATTTTCTGCGCCACCTGCTGAAACCATTCTCGTTCGGTATTTGGATAGTGCTGGGTGCGCTAGTTGTTGTCTGCCGTCTGCTGGGACAACTTTTCCCTCACCTGTTTCAGCGCAACCTGCTGGAGCAGATCTTCTTCTCCGCCAGTACACCCCACCGGCAACCGTTCCCGACACGTGTGGTGTCATTTTCCGTTGCCGTCCTGATATTCTTTCTCTCCGAGGCTTATAACGCCAAGATCGTTTCACTGATGTCCATCTCGAAGTACTTCGACCGGCCGGAAACGGTGCGCGCGCTGATCGAGTCAGACTTTAAAATTGCCATCCCTGGTGTGCGAGCACCACTGATAGCAGAAGCTTTGCCCGGGAAGCTGATCAACGTGAAACAGGCAGATGCCATCTACCGTGAACGGGGTGAGCTAATGTTCAACGAATACTGCACAGCGACGTACTGCTATATGGCTTACCTGCGCATGACGATCGGACGGAATCAGTACGGATACCAGCAGTACGTTATACGCGATATGGTGGTGGAACGACTGTTGACACTTCAACTAGCAACGCACTCACCTTTCTATGAAACGTTTGCTGCATTCTACGAGCGTTACTTTCAGAGCGGCATCTGGATGTACCGGTTGGAGTTTATGAACCGTAAGCTCGTAAAGGAAATGGAACCAATGGGGAACTTTTTCGAGGAGGTAGTTTTCCATTTCGATGATCTTGTCTGCGTTTGGGTGCTGATCGTCGTCGGGTGGTTGCTCGGTACGGTGGGGTTTGTAGCTGAACTATTGTGGGTGCACTTGGTTCGCGAGTTGCGAAATTGGAGGATACGATTGAAACGAGTCGTACATTTTGAAAAATAACTCATTTCAAATGAAGTGAATAGAGTACTACCGTACTATTATTGAAGTAATAAATAATCAATACCCAAATAATGTTTCCATTGTGTTGAGCATAAAAATTAGCTATGAAAATTAGTTAGCTTTTTGAAGTAAACAAATTAGAAGTATTTTGATACATAGAAAAAAACTCTTCTTATTCTCTATTGAAGCTTAATCAGGTTCTACATTACGGTATCCTTATAATTATTTTGTTCTGTTATCGAGAACAAGTAAGACGCTAGTCTTAAACTTTTGCTGCACTGGTTGAATAAACTCCAGACTGGAGCTCAACTATAATACTCTCTCCCAACACAACCCAAAACCATTATCTTAAGATACTTTTCAAGCTCTCAACGCTCTTCGCGAAAATGCAAAATTGTGCACAGGACAAAGCAAAATGAACCAACTAATCAGATGGCTTGGCAGCAGAGGTGTCCACATTCTGACAACTGCACTAACTGGCTTTAACGTGTCGGATGGAAGTAGTATTTTTTTTTTCTTCATACCATTTTACCTACTATTGCATCGTGTTGAACGCTGTCGTTGGTATTGGTCGCAACGTAGCCAGATTGTTGAGCCTTTAAAGCGCTTAACTCGACGCTTTGTCGCGTGTCGTTGGCATGTGAAGCATGCAAAATACCTTATATGAGCATTAGTCTCGCCTTAAGGTGCCAGCGGCTGTTTGAAGGCTAATCTATCTACGTACACACACATCGTCAACCCATCCTTGTTTGGCCAGCCAGCACACTGCCTTGAATGCTTGAATGCAACCTAACGCGATCGGGCATTTGTCGACGAAGAAAGGACAAACCGATTCAGCCTGCTTGTGGCATTTGTTTCGATTGTTTTGCGGTCGCTGTGTGTAATATAATATAGTGTTTTTGCCATGCTGATGCTTTAACACTGCCAAATGATGATGTAAAGCTTCACTTATCAGATGTTATAGATATAAAGGATTGTTTAATAATTCGAATATTTTTAATTTTTCATAAAAATATCCAACGTGTTATCGTTCTTTGGAACTAAAAAGCTAAAAGTTTGTAAATATACATTCGCTTTTAACATAACCAATACAGCTTTATTTTAATTATTTTTACCTGAATTTTATCCTGAAGTAAGTACCATTTGTATCTCAACGATGGATTGGAACAAAAAAAAACGTAACCGATAACACAAAGCATAATTAAGTTCTGGTCTTCAGGGCAAAGTAGAACTGCTGATGGAAAAATAGCCGGCTGTCTGTTCAAACGGACGAAACCGGAAAGTAACAGATCGTTGAAACGATTCACACCGGAAGCAATTCGGTTCCGAACCATTCAAATTGTTAGCTAGACCATTGGTTGATAACCGTTTTGTTTTAAGTTGCACTTACTAAACACACTGGTTCAGTATCGGGTTTGCTGTAAGCGACTCTATTTTCGGTCAATCTTTTTGTATTGCTCAACTCCATTCTCAAATGTTTCAATGGACTTTAGGAAGTAGTTGAATGGAAACAGAATTTCACCCATTTGGTATACGTGGTGCCGTGATAACGAACAGTTTTGTGTGTGTGTTAAAAAAAACGGAAAGAAACACGAAAAACAAAACCGGGAAGTCAATTGCGAGATTTGGTTTTGAAGGTAGTTTGATTTTCATCCCGATACGGTTCGGTTTGGGGTTGGCAATTTTGTGCCGAATTTGAATAGAGTTGTTTGCCACACTGGTAGAACCAATATATGAGCACGGAGCACGGATGATGGGATGGACGGTGGTGCAACACTTGCATTCAACAATTTCTCATAAACGGTGCATACTTCAAGCACAGTGGCACACTGTGTTTGGGCATCTGTTTCCATTTCGTTTGGTGTATGGGTTTCGTGTGTGTGTGTGTGCTTTGTTCTTTCTTTGTTCCAAAAAAAAAACCGACCACCAAAGGCCATGTTATTGTTTTGCTCGTTCGGTGTTGGCCGTGGTGCAGCAGCTGCTATTGGAACGTAAAGTACCCAGATACCACCCCGGACCACAAATGCTAAGCTAGTGTTAGTACACTGGTAGTACGTGTGGCAATAGCTTTCAGCTCTCGATTTTTCGTATTTCGATTTCGAAACCAGGGCTAGCAGCAGCAGCAACACCAACAGCAGCAGTGGCAAACATTAGAAACGCACGCCCGTTGAGTGATTTGGGCATCGTCATTCACGGTTTTGCCCGACAGGTCATTTATTGCACTTGTACTAAAATTGCTCACCCGACATCCAGCCGTGTTTGGAAACGATTTCGTGTGGCACGGTGCAATCGGTCCGGTGTTGAGCTGTGGCATGGAATGTGTAAAATTAAACTGTCAGCACAAGTGCAGCATTTCGGAATGAAATGGTGATTGGTTTTTTTGTGTTTTGCTGGGGAAGAAGGTGCAGTTGTATATGCAAAGATTTTTAAATTAAAATTCGCTTGATCTCGTACTGTTCTGGATGGAATATTAACAAAATGTGTCATGCAAATTACGCGAAACGTACATTTAATTACATGAAATAATAATGAGAAAATGGTTCTATTTGTATGTAGGATATTAACAAACTATTTTCTCATCAATATGGCTTTGAGCATTTTTGGCATTGGCTTTGGCACGCTTTGAGCATTTTTAAATTCGGTATTCTGTACCGTGTTTCGTTTTGGAACTGTTATGTTGTATTGATTATTTTAGGATAAGTTTGACGAAATTGGATTTTGAAAAATGCTTTTACTATAACCTTTTTAAACACTGTTACGTTCAAGTGTGATATTTTTTTCTCAAACAATACAACAAGACAACACAGGAAAAGACGAAAATTTCCTTAAGATTTTATTGACATGGAACATGAAATTTAATTCTACTCTGGCATGCGATGCATAATCCAAACACGTTTCCTTCAAATATTTGGGAAAGAAATTCAAAAGTTTGAAACAATAGTTCATAATTTCACCGTGTCAGGCAAGCGGTTTAATGAGTTAACTTCCAAAAAAATCGTGTAAAACGTTCGGGAAGTCGCAAACAAACTATAAAACGAATGAAGAAAGCCAAACTTTACCCGTTACGGTCTTGAGACACGCGCCGAACAAACTCCATCGGAACTTCACGCAATAAGATGGTCCCGTAACCTAAACAATAGCATTACGGCCACTGCCTTCCTTTTGTTTGGTTCTTCCGTGGGACCATAACAACAACAGCAACAAAAGAAAAAAAAAACAACTGGGAATGGCCATACCATGTGCCACTCTCACACCTAATGTGGGCATCGTGCTTTTTTCATTAGATACGCATGTCGGTTGGGCAGTGTCGGGTCGCTTTCTGGGAGATCTAAACCCGATCGATGGCCAAAGGGCATTGAATTCTAAACACGGACGAAACTGCTACCACCACCGGAACGCGCTTACCAAGCGGATGGTAATGAACTGTTCCCTGGAGAAGAGTGCGAATAGGACTGCGCTGGAACATAACTCATCGGCCGTTGGTGAACGTGGCCACGATACGGTCGGTGTAGGTTATGCTAACAGATTGATCCCATAGAAGGCCACCCGAGTTGCTGGCGTAGGTATATTCCGCGGCTTTATCCGGCGTGCTGGAGGATCAATAAAATACCGAAAATACTACCGAACGATTGTGGAAAACTGCTGACTAGCGGGGGAAAACTAGCGAAAGTTGTGAGAACATGAAGGAAAATACCATGCGGGCAATATACACGCACGTACGACCCGGATCGAGCCCGGCCCGTCTGTTTGGGTAGGTGTTTATTTGGATATAAATCATTGCCGTGGTCTTGGCGTGGAAGGAACAGGCAGCAAAAGGGAAGAGAGAGAGAGAGGCGAATGGTGTCTGTACTCTGTTGCTAGAAACTCCTTTTAATTCCGATACGTGCGCCACAGGTTTTGCTGGTGGTTATGGATGCAAACATCAGCTGGTGTGTGCTACAGTGTGCTTAGTGCGTCTTTTGGTGTCACTCGATACATACATACACATTGGTGCTGTGAATCAATCGAAATGATTACATAGAGCGAGAATAAAACTTAATGAAAGCGGAGGAAGCTTGTCTCTAACTAAGAGCAATACAACTTAAATAGATAAAATAGACTGGGTAAAATAATTAAATAATTATTAAATAAATTATCTAATAATGCTCAAAGGTATGAAATGAGTAGAGAAATAACGAGGTAGCTTTATGAATTAAAAACTTCACCTTGTTAGGAATGAAAATATAAAAACTTACCGGAATATGTATCCGTGAAATCCACTATTCCAGTTAGGATATTTAATTAGGATCTCTATCCAAAGTATTAGATGAACCTTTCTCGGTACTTTAACGAACGCTTGTTTTATCAAATCATAATCCTATTTGAATCAGATATAACAAAGGATAAAAAACCCTACCTAAGATGCGCTTTTCACTAAGGATATATACAACTTTCAATTAAGCGTAATCATTGGAATAATTTACCCATTAAACAATTAAACCCATTAAACTAAAGATTAAATGTTTTTGATTTTAACGATATTATTGACACGGTATGTAAAATAGTTGTTGCTAGTTATACCAGAAATTGAAAATAAGTTACAAATGGACGATAAAGTAAAACAAATACATATGGTCGACACATCATGAAAACATTCTGGCATGATGTAATAATTTGCAATGGACAATTTTAATTAGTCTTTCAAGTAGCACTAGTCGAATGTTAATTCTGTGTCAAAATTGTCGAGATCTTATTACAGACCCTAACCTAGTAGAATATTGGAACATAAGCCGTAATTCATTTTACATTTAACAATAGTGATTTCTGAATTCTTCATATACAGTAACTGCAAACAGTAATAATTTGAACAGCATATTAATATATTGGATGTAATAATGGTTGGACTGAATGATTAGTTAGTCAATAGGTTATTGGTTTTTTCATAACAATACTGCTTTTCTGTGTTTTTCCAAAAATAGTTTGCTTCACAGCAATTTTCTGATTTGTTGATAAATTTTAATTGCGAACAATGGATTAGACTTCCTTTCTAACAAAATTGGATTTAAAACAAATTTCAAATTTCTCCGTCACCTAATCGATCTGCGGGCCGGAAGTATCCATCCATCGGAGATTGGTAGGAGGTGAGAAAAACAAACAATCGGACTGACCTGCAAACCATGCTGAACCCCGTTAAACAAACAGGACGAACGTGCCTGTTGTTCAGATTCCATCACGTGTTGCGCTCTTCGAACCATCCCAAGGCATCATCCGGACCGATGTGCNTCGCAAAGCTCATCCGCTGCCGCTGAAATGTAAATGGTCATTGGAAAATCAAGGCGTTGAGTGAATATTTTTTATTTAAAATTTTTTATTCAAAATTATTTAATACAATTTAACATAACATTCATTTACCATCCATGCCAACATCCAACCACTTTACTCGCGATGTACCGCTCGCACTCGGACGATGGGCTAGGTTCTATTCCGATTCACATTCGCGGTCCAAGTCTTCCATAGTTTGCCGTCCCGACGAAGCCTTTTCAAAGCCATTGCAAAAACCACTTTAACCGCTATATTAAAACACAAAAACATTGTGAAAATAAATCTTCATTTATTAAATCTTCACTTGCATTTGTTTACCAAACTTCGCAAAGGAAAGCCAACTTACACGCGCGTTTAATCACCGGAAAAAGCCGTTAACACCTGCGCAGAAACACGTATCACGCACTTATTTGTTATAAAATATTCACTAAGTTTATCACAAACACAGTGCACTTTGCTTTACGAAATAAATATTACAGAACTTTTTCATGAAATAGGACGCGATGCTAACCAAACAAACTCCAATTGTTTTCTGCTGTGCTGTCAAAGCGTGAAGAGCTCACATAGAGAACGAAAGAAAGAAGAGAGAACGAGAGCGATGCGCATTGCACTATGGGATATCTGTAGGAACGCGTAAAATTTGTCATGCAGAATTATCTTCAACAAAAAATATATATATATTTAGGCAAACACAATTCCCACTCAGATGATTACAATTTTTTTAATTAACACAATGTGTTATATTCAGTATTACCATTAATCCAACACCATAAAAAAACAACAATGTCGTATACCTATGAATTTATTATTTCCAACAAATTATGACTTTCATCCACCTATAGTGCATTCGCCGCGAAAAAATTCTAAGTCCGGAACACAAAATTGACAAACAGTTGAAGCAAGGGACTGTTTAGGTGTGAGGTGGGGTGAAAGTGCAGGTAGCGGAGAATGCTTACCTAGAATATGGGAGCGTTCGTGCTTGAGGAAGCAGGTAGAGTGCGAGTATAACGCTCGCTCGCTCGAAAGTATGGGTCAGGGGTAGCGAGAATGAGGAAATTTCCCCTGTTTTCATTGGATTTTGTCATGTGGGGTTACGTTCAAGTGTGATATTTTTTTCTCAAACAATACAACAAGACAACACAGGAAAAGACGAAAATTTCCTTAAGATTTTATTGACATGGAACATGAAATTTAATTCTACCCTGGCATGCGATGCATAATCCAAACACGTTTCCTTCAAATATTTGGGAAAGAAATTCAAAAGTTTGAAACAATAGTTCATAATTTCACCGTGTCAGGCAAGCGGTTTAATGAGTTGACTTCCAAAAAAATCGTGTAAAACGTTCGGGAAGTCGCAAACAAACTATAAAACGAATTAAGAAAGCCAAACTTTACCCGTTACGGTCTTGAGACACGCGCCGAACAAACTTCACCGGAACTTCACGCAATAAGATGGTCCCGTAACCTAAACAATAGCATTACGGCCATTGCCTTCCTTTTGTTTGGTTCTTCCGTGGGACCATAACAACAACAGCAACAAAACAAAAAAAAACAACTGGGAATGGCCATACCATGTGCCACTCTCACACCTAATGTGGGCATCGTGCGTTTTCCATTAGATACGCATGTCGGTTGGGCAGTGTCGGGTCGCTTTTTGGGAGATCTAAACCCGATCGATGGCCAAAGGGCATTGAATTCTAAACACGAACGAAACTGCTACCACCACCGGAACGCGCTTACCAAGCGGATGGTAATGAACTGTTCCCTGGAGAAGAGTGCGAATAGGACTGCGCTGGAACATAACTCATCGGCCGTTGGTGAACGTGGCCACGATACGGTCGGTGTAGGTTATGCTAACAGATTGATCCCATAGAAGGCCACCCGAGTTGCTGGCGTAGGTATATTCCGCGGCTTTATCCGGCGTGCTGGAGGATCAATAAAATACCGAAAATACTACCGAACGATTGTGGAAAACTGCTGACTAGCGGGGGAAAACTAGCGAAAGTTGTGAGAACATGAAGGAAAATACCATGCGGGCAATATACACGCACGTACGACCCGGATCGAGCCCGGCCCGTCTGTTTGGGTAGGTGTTTATTTGGATATAAATCATTGCCGTGGTCTTGGCGTGGAAGGAACAGGCAGCAAAAGGGAAGAGAGAGAGAGAGGCGAATGGTGTCTGTACTCTGTTGCTAGAAACTCCTTTTAATTCCGATACGTGCGCCACAGGTTTTGCTGGTGGTTATGGATGCAAACATCAGCTGGTGTGTGCTACAGTGTGCTTAGTGCGTCTTTTAGTGTCACTCGATACATACATACACATTGGTGCTGTGAATCAATCGAAATGATTACATAGAGCGAGAATAAAACTTAACTCTAACTCTAACTAAGAGCAATACAACTTAAATAGATAAAATAGACTGGATAAAATAATTAAATAAATAATCAAATAATGATAGTATGAAATGAGTAGAGAAATAACGAGGTTGCTTTATGAATAACAAACTTCACCTTGTTAGGAATGAAAATATAAAAACTTACCGTAATATGCATCCGTGAAATCCACTATTCCAGTTAGGATATTTAATTAGGATCTCTATCCAAAGTATTAGATGAACCTTTCTCGGTACTTTAACGAACGCTTGTTTTATCAAATCAAAATCCCATTTGATTCAGATATAACAAAGGATAAAAAACCCCTACCTAAGATGCGCTTTTCACTAAGGATATATATAACTTTCAATTTAGCGTAATCATTGGAATAGTTTAGTCATTAAACATAAAATCAATAATATTAAACTAAAGATTAAATGTTTTTGATTTTAACGATATTATTGACACGGTATGTAAAATAGTTGTTGCTAGTTATACCAGAAATTGAAAATAAATTACAAATGGACGATAAAGTAAAACAAATACATATGGTCGACACATCATGAAAACATTCTGACATGATTTAATAATTTGAAATAGACAATTTGAATTAGTCTTTCAAGTAGCACTAGTCGAATGTTAATTCTATGTGAAAAGTGATCCTATGCCAGACCCTAACCTAGTAGAATATTGGAACATAAGCCGTAATTCATTTTACATTTAACAATAGTGATTTCTGAATTCTTCATATACAGTAACTGCAAACAGTAATAATTTGAACAGCATATTAACATATTGGATGTAATAATGGTTGTACTGAATGATTAGTCAGTCAATAGGTTATTGGTTTTTCATAACAATACTGCTTTTCTGTGTTTTTCAAAAAAATAGTTTGCTTCACAGCAATTTTCTAATTTGTTGATAAATTTTAATTGCAAACAATGGATTAGACTTCCTTTCTAACAAAATTGGATTTAAAACAAATTTCAAATTTCTCCGTCACCTAATCGATCTGCGGGCCGGAAGTATCCATTCATCGGAGATTGGTAGGAGGTGAGAAAAACAAACAATCGGACTGACCTGCAAACCATGCTGAACCCCGTTAAACAAACAGGACGAACGTGCCTGTTGTTCAGATTCCATCACGTGTTGCGCTCTTCGAACCATCCCAAGGCATCATCCGGACCGATGTGCAATGTTTGACCTACTGGGTGTTCGAATGCTTTGTTCATCTGGTAAATGATTTCAAACCACGCACGCACGCACGCACGCAGGCACGCACGCACGCAAGCACGCACGGACGCAGCTCTTATGCGATCTAGCACGATTGTCAGGTGCACCACATATCATCAGTCTAGCTGAGGAGGTTGCCGATCGACCGGGGAAAAGGTACTCCGCCGCGGCAGAGGAAAGAGAAAGGGAACGAATAAAAATATTTGAATTGAATCAATAATGGCTAACGGGTGGAATGGATATTCGGGCAAATGTGGAATGTGTTTCGGTGAATTGGTTTTTCCAACCGATTGACCCACCAACACACACGCCCATTCACCCTGTACCAACTTACCACCGCCGCCCCGACTGCCGCCCATCCCTTGAGCCGTGTGATGAGGTAAAACATGAATTATGCGCCTGGGTTGAGGGTGATGTTTTCATTGATGTGATCAAGTAAGGGCACGGATTGCAAATAATAAAAGAAGAAAACAAAGCGCAAAACACAAATGGAAAAAGATATATCTGACACAAACCAGCGGCCGGAAATGAAACACAAACGAACGGTTGAAACATTGGAAGCAGCCTATCGGCAGATAAATCACGTACCAGATTGTAATCAATTTTGCTGAGCACGCGGCCAAAGCTTAACCGGTTGCGTTGCTGTTTACTTTTACGGATGGGTAGCGAGGAGTTTGGATCAGAACCGTTTGTGAGCAATATTTGTACAGTATATATGTATATTCATGCATCTATAAAGGGTGTGTGTGTGTGCCATAAAGGGTAAATTTAAAAATGGTGCACGCCACTTGTTTTGAGTGACGAGATGATAAAAATATTTGACGGAAAGCTCAGTGAAGATATTTACATCGGTTACAGAAATATCACGTATGCATTTCTTGTATAACCCAATTCTGATTGTAAATAACATTCATTACAATGATGTACATTTACTCAATTACTGCGTGATGTAGCATAATGAACCTTAGTTAAAAGTACACACAAGCAATACGCTTCATAAAACGGAGATAAAAGAATTTATGACTACATCATGTTTTATCAATTAATCATATTTATTTAGCGAAAAAATTGCAAATCATCATAAAAACATTAAAAGCTTTAAAAGAAAATTGTATATATCCTTGTTAAGAACTTACAATTGTTCGTTTTCTGCTATTCTGAATATATGAATAGCATTGTCTTTGTTCCATCGTAATCCTAGTTGATCACACCTCTTATTGACGACAATGAAAACATGCTTTCTTTGTCATGTGGATGGATCAGTCAGTGTCTTTCTCATGACTTGATCATCCACCCATCAAAACCCATACAGGATCGCCTTTAAAACAACGTACAATAAAGTTATCTTTGAGAAACAAAAGGTCGGTGGCACAAAAAAAAAAGATTTATTCATGAAATGATTTTTCGCACCTTCAACGTATAAGAAAAATAACAAAATAGTTAGATTTATCATCTCCAATTTCTCGTCAAAGAAATTGAACAAAAATCGATAGATATAATAATTTGCATTTGTATTAAAATAGGAACAACAACAGTTAAATTGTTCAACTCAATGTAAAATTATCTTCAAATAATGAAAAACAGTCTTATACACGTGTTGTATTAGAGCAAGGTCTAAAATAAAAAAAAAAAAATAATGAAAAGCATAATAAGACAAACATGATTCAGTGTGTAATAGTTTCTTCCTATTGTAGTCCACTTCCCATTGTAATTTTAATTGTTTTTTTGTTTAACAAAAATATCTAAAAGACAATACGGAGCCGTCATAATAAAATATAAATAAATAAAAATACCTAAAACCCATTTTTTATATAAAAGCGTATATTAAAAAAAACTTGCATCTTAGTTAACAAAAATGAAGGGTAAACATGAAGGTATGACGTACAAGGTTAAACAGTTAGTAATTGGGAGATAATGAAAAAAGATTATGAAAACTTAAAACACGATTAGGAAAATATGATTTAGACAACGCTTTTCGTATCCCAACGTACGGAACGTATTTGCTTGTGTTGTCTGTTTTTTTTTCTATAATCGAATCAAATTAAATCATGTTCTTTCCATATCGATAAGTCTCCAAGTGTGAACTACAATTACATTTTAAATTCGAAATATATCGTTTTTAATTCCATCAACCAATACGTCTTTACATTCGACGTAAGATGGGATGTGTCCCCCTTTCGATTCAGACCCTTTCGAAACACAACACGGAGGTATGGGTAAGGAGTGCATTTATTATGCAAAATTATTCAACCACCCTCAGCAGTGTCCTGCACCCGGTGCGGATGAGTTCGAATGTTGCATTGTCACGCTAGGGCGTCAGCTGGGATGGAACGGAAAGCTAGAAGAATCGAAAGGAACAAAAAACATGCAAACTGGCCGACACTCAAAGAATGTCTGCATGTTACATCCATTACATGATTCTGAATCGGTGTTGCAAAAATATGGCCAGTAGGTCAGAGGCAAACAAATGCTCGAACAAATGCTGAACCAGCAGTTTAGACTCACTCCCACCATGATACAAACACAATGGAGCCCACCCCTGGTCACCCCGAGTCCGAGGCACTTTGTCGGACGGTTAGTCGTTTAGCTTGTTCCGGTTGCGAAACAGGTAAAAACAGGACGTGTCAAATATGTTCCCCCGGATCGGAAGGTACTGCCGAGGACACGATGTTTGCTGCAACGCTTGGCAAACCATTTCCCGCAGTAGCTTTATGGACCTTTTCTACACGTTGGGCCTTTCTTCTCGCACAGGAAGCAAGCTGGGCAAAGATTGAGCGTGGTATACCGAAGAAGCATCTTCTGGTAGCATTGAACATTTCACGACCGTCTGTCTGTCTGGTAGGTACGGTTGACAAAGCGCTTCAAAAGCACCCAGCAGAACAGAAGAACAGAAGGGTATAGAATGAACATGCTGAACGGTTCGCTACTGGTTTGTTGGGAGCAAAATTTATTATCAAATTAATTTGATATCTCTAAAGAGTCTTCCGTACCTCGAGCATGCCACGTCCGGAAGAAAGGAAGCTTTCGTAGTTGGGCTCTTTTAGGTATTACCAATTGAATCATCGGTGCATCAGAGCGTTCCAACTTTTGCAGCAAGTGCAATTTTGTTGCTACGCCGGTTAAAGGGGATACCGAAAACAACCCGTGCCAGCCGGGTACGAATGGGAAACGTTCTCGTCGAGAGGATTCCTAGCTTACCGGTACCGTGGTAACCAAGGTGACTATTACAGAAGAGTAAAGGGAAGCCAGCGGACATAAGAAGCAAGCGGAATGTGTACATCCACTCCAAAACTAAAGAAACTTTAAATTAGTTTCCATCCAGCCAGTGTGGGGTCATCTTCCATGCCCCCCATCTTCATGCCCGCTCGTGGTAAACTAGGTGAAGATCCAGAAGATTTTGTGTTACACTTTTTTCTTCCCATTTTCTTTTTTTGGCTGTTGGTCTTGTGTCTGGTGTTTCAGTGCAACCAATAAACCCATCCACTTTACAGCATCCTGCCATGCAAGGCAAATGAATAGCACGGACCGAAAGTGGTTGGACCAACAAGTTTAGCTAATACCGCAATTAGCTACATGATTCAATTTGTCCGGGTGCTCGATTTATTTTACAATTCTTCTCCCCGTTCTGTATTTTGGGTTGTCACCTCGGGACCTTGGGATTGTATTTTTTTCATCAATTAGGCAAATAATCAGCGAATTAAAATTAAAACTTTCATCCCACGATAAGGGTAGAGTTTTCAGGCGCCCAACGTTGTTGCAATGTGTTTACACCATTTGGTACGAAATGCATTCTTTAGTGGCAAGATGGCTGGCAAGGATAACAGTCCTTGCCAACCGCATCGTCGTCTGTGGATGGCTTGTGGCGTGAGAATTTGCACCCCATTGTTTCATTTTAATTAATGACACCATCGTGTCCAATGGTCTGCAAAGGAACAGGGGAATCTTACCAACATTAGACGAGCTGCGGTGGCGTCTTCTGCATTTTCGAAGGGATCTCGCCCCGTTTGTGCGCCGTTTCACCTCGCTGCACTTTGGACGTTGTCTGAGCTAGGGAAAAAACACTTTCGCTAAGTAATGAAATCTGCACCAGATAGTCGCAAAACGGGAAGCGAATAAATTAATACCATTAACGCCTGGTACGTTGAAGGGTCGCGCACTCTAGGCAGGGAAATTTGTCTGGCACGAACTTGCGTCTTCGTTTGATTTCGCTGAATTTCGGAAACGAAAGAAAGGAAATGGAAAAGCATTGCTATTTGATAGAGGCCGTTTGCTTAGGAGCGTTACAATGCTTGAAAACAATTGAAGTTTGGTTTGGTACCATGGTGGGTAGCTGATTGGTATTTGATTGGCAATTTGGCAAGACCCAAAACCCGTTTCTTTGCCCTTTTGGTTAGCTGTATAATTTCTCACAACGATTGAATAATTCAAAATATATTGGAGGATGCAGTTACATTTGAAATTGGAATCGAATAAATTGTAACAAAACAAGAGGATTGTAGTTTGATTGTAGTTCACTAACTGATTGCCGAAGGAAATACTTGAAATTGGATGTAACTGGAATCTTTAAATTGGTAATATATTTAAACTATTTAATGTACGTAAAATTCGTACACATTCAATATGCACCTAAATCGGGAAACTAGACGAATAAATCCTCTCAAGCTTTTCTTCCACGATTAGTGTATTAATCCAATTAACGTGAGTGCCCTTGAACAGCTGACAAAGCACAGATATGGTCGTTTGAAGTCATTTATATTAGCCCACCAGCTAAGTGATTCAGTCAGCGTCTAATGAACTAGCATGTTAGCTCACAGCCCTTGCATCATGCTGATTCCTCACAGATCCATTTGCAACCTGCTATCCCATTTCATTGTGACGGACTGATGCCGGTACCCATTCTCTCCGTCCGACAAAACACCCTCTCCTCTCCCTCTCCTAACCCATTCCGGTGGAAAACTCCTTCTCTTCCGCCTGTCACGCAAAATGGCACAATCGCTAATCGGGCACGAAGGTTTTGCAGAGTGCACGTGAACCATATCCGACCGATTTCAGCCAATCTCAACACACTGTGGCCACATTCGATTGTGTGTATGTTTTGTTTAGTTGGCATTGGCCGTGTGTAATAGGAGGCATTGGCTCCATTTACCANACAAAACACCCTCTCCTCTCCCTCTCCTAACCCATTCCGGTGGAAAACTCCTTCTCTTCCGCCTGTCACGCAAAATGGCACAATCGCTAATCGGGCACGAAGGTTTTGCAGAGTGCACGTGAACCATATCCGACCGATTTCAGCCAATCTCAACACACTGTGGCCACATTCGATTGTGTGTATGTTTTGTTTAGTTGGCATTGGCCGTGTGTAATAGGAGGCATTGGCTCCATTTACCAGTTTCCGTTGATAATTATGATTGATGAATCGAACCACACTGCACGGCCTGTCCCGGGACGGTGCAAAGTAGTTCCTTCCTTTTGCTAACAGTTTTTTTGGTTTTGTTGCGAAAGAGCGGAAGCCTTACCCACTAATGTGGGCTCTTGACATGGAAAGCCATTAGGTAGGAGGGTTCACATTTCAGCAAATGACCAGTGACACGCTGATCGTGGCAATAGCAACCAATCGTGCTAAATTAATCAATTGTGAAAATACGGCTAACCTGTTAGGGTACTTGATGAGGGACATTTAGTTATTAGTAAAAATATTAGAAAGATGTAGAAGTACTGTTTTTTTAGTGTAATTCGATTTGTTGATAAGGATAAGCTTTTTTTTTCTTGGTAATCCATTCCATTGTATATTAAGATATATGTAAAAATTGGAAATAGGCAATTACTTATCCGACACTATAACTACTTCCCGATCTTTGGCTGCTCCAGGAGTCCTCTATACCGCCTACATCTAATGGACCGTCGTTCAATTACCAATCCACTGCACCGTTCTTTTTGTGGGACGTATCAACGTCATCAATCCTTCACAGTTTGAACCTAAGATGACTCCACTATTGACGTGGACGGCCTGCAAAGAATTAACGGGCTGGGTCGTCTGATGCTATTTCAATGACATAATTCCTACTGAGTCTATTTCTTTGAAAGATGATGCGTTTATCCCACAACTCGTAGAGCTTGTCATTATATTTGCTCTTTCATTTTTCTTCTACACATATGGGGCCAATAATCCTTTAGAGAATCTTCCTATCAAACGCTGTTAGGAGCGTTTCAGCAGTTTTGGACATCGTCCATGTCTCAGATGCTTATGCGGTTATTAGAACAATATCAGTTATTGATAATCCAACGTATTTAGAGGAGAGTGAAGTGCTTAGGCTGTGATCAGCCAGCAATCTAGTGCATATCTCATCATCCGTGATGTTGACAATGCTAATCTTTAATCCAAGAAAGGGGACATTTTGGACAAATTCATCTAAATTTTAGATTGTCTGAAATGACTTATACAACGTTTGTCTGCAAAGTTTCAAATCCGTAGTCGCATATGAGTACACAGTGAAGACGACGCAACTATGAATTGTAAGAAAAGGTCCCTTAAGATTTGCATCCACCATTACCTGGCATGTGTTGTTGATCATTCTTCATATGATCATCATAGAATATCGTAGAGTATCATAGAATTTCACCCTAGGTATGCCATCCTATGCACGTCCTTGAAACCAATGAATAGATGCATGGAGTGGAGTTATTGTCACTTGCCACTGCCACTTGCTCCAAGATATTTTGAAGATTCTATTTTTACATAATTATAGATTTGGAGTACATAAAATAATATTTTTTAAACTCAAAATTAAATAAAAAATGCAACTAAATTACTAAGAGACTAAATATTCATTTTCTTCGCACCTTTTACTTTGAACAGTTTGTACCGTTTCATCAATCGAACCCATGCAGCTGCTGATGTGATGTGAGTGGGAACCCACAATATGAACTGTACCGCGATCAACAGCAACCAGATCGAAACGACACCAAACAATCTACCCCGGCTGATGGGGGGCATGGGAACGGCGACACCATTATCGACCAGCACACCCACCTCCCGCACGGCCAAGGCTACCATCTGCAGCGGTACGGGAGGTACGGGCGGTAGCGTTGGGACGACCGTGTTCTTTCACCGTACCACCAACAATCTGCTGGATGTGCCGCGGACAGCCAACAGCTCCGAGGAGGAAAACTCACCGACGGAATTGAATACCTGCCGCAAACTAACCGAAAAGCCACCTCTGGTAAGGACGGATTAAACTGTTCAATTCCATTAGCGCAGAGATTGGGACCTTTTTTCTCCGTGGTTGTAATTTTAGGTGAAACGACTTACGATGGGTATTCTACGAACGGCAGAAGATAGCAGACCGCTTGTCCACAGCTCATCGTCACCATCGAGCTCGTCCAGCTCGTCACAGACGATCTCGGATGGGTACGTGAACGAAGGTATCTGTGCCGATACGGCCGAAACGACACTCTCGACAACCGTGTTTACCACCAAGCTGTCCGGATCCGCAACCACCTCCACGACAGCAACGACAATGATGGCCGGAAGTAGCACCATACGAAGTCCACTGTCATCCGGACCCTCTCTAGCAGCTGGTACGAGTGTGCTGTTCGATGCCGGTGGACCTCGGTACAATCATACGGCAACAACGCTGCTTTATCCACCGGCCGTACCGCTGCGGAACGATAGTCTCAGTCTGAAGGAGCAGCACGAACTGAAAGGGGCACCCTGGTTCCAGGCGGGAATACCACGTGAAATTTCGCTCGAAGTCCTATCGCGCCAAAATCCGGGCGCATTCCTAGTGCGCCAAAGCACCACCAAACCGGGATGCTTTGCACTGTCGCTACGTGTACCGCCACCGGCACCGAAGGTGGCACACTATCTAATTCTAAGAACGATACGGGGGTACAAAATAAAGGTGCGTACTAATTTCCTTTTCCTACATGTCCATCTCGATTCCTCCCCGATCGGTTTGCTCATCTAACGCGTCATTTGCACTTCTCGTTACAGGGCTTTACGAAAGAATTCACCTCCCTAAGGGCACTGATAACGCATCATTCGGTGATGCCGGAGCTGTTGCCGGTACCGCTCGCGTTGCCGAGACCACCGCAAATCGTCCACCGGCAGGAAGATCCAGAAACGTACGGCTCGCTGAACGACTTCCAGAACATGATTACCGAGTGATAGAGGAACATTGGGGTGTTTCTTTCTGCAGTGTCTTGTTCGGTATTACAGCATTTAATCTCGTGCAGCAGACTAGACACATTACACTGAAGTAATGAAGCGATATGTTTTTTGGATTTATTCGTTTCGTTCTACTCTATCGCTCTATCAGCCACAGAAAATAAAAACATTCGAACAGTTCTGGTTATCTTTCGAGAGATTGATTAGCGTTAAATTTCTCTGTTTACTGTAAACGCATTACACCCGTTCCGGAACTAGCAGTGAATATGTTACGGCAGTAATTGTCTGATTTAGTTAGAATTCGATTAATTTCTTGCACTATTCTCCCTGGAAGGATAAAAACTTTTGTTTTTCATCTATATTGTTGAACATGTTTTGTATAGATTAGCATAGGAATACTGTCAATTGTGTGAAACAGTAAATTTGAGACTCATTAGAAACCATCGCCTGAAATGCCGTGACGGTTCAAACAAAATACAAAATTAAACCCTAGTCAAAAGCAGCTCGAGAAAACACGATTGAACGCTGTCGGACAGGTTACAAGTGATAGAAGTAATGTGCATGTCGTAAAATGCAACTCATGTAAAGATGGTGACGAAAATGAAGCAATAACGATATGGGACAAAACGTTTACATTATTATTAAGTTGAGATGAGAAGTGGGCACGTGTCCCGCAACCCCGATTGTAGACAAATATTACCGAACTAATGAAAAAGTTAAGAAGTTAAAGTAACATAATATAATAACACGGTTGATAGTGAAGTAAGATATGAAACGGAAGACGGCATGAAAAAAGCAAACGCAAACGGCATATGTGAATGAAAATACCAAAAAGCTTAACTGAAACCAGTTATGGGAGAATGAGTGCATTATTTAAATATGTAATTTTAATTGTACGATTGTAAAGTTAGGGAGATACGCTCGTAGCATGAGCATGGAAAGCAACCGCCATCGTTAGTATACTATGGGCGTTGGCATGGCGGAGGTAAAGGTTAGCAAAGGTTTCGTAATTTTTAAATTCTTTCTCCACAAAACGGTTCCACCATACGGCGTACTTATTGTCAATCACCTTTCGTTGTTACGGACACGTATGCGACTAGTATCGCGCTCCTAGGATCATTAGTTTGCGCTGTAGTTTAAAGCCAAGCAGGTATGGTAGCTTCTTCTTTTGTTGCTGCCTTCTAGCAAATGGAAGGTACCGCCTAAGGAAAGATTCCACTACAATTGCTGCATAATGCATTTTGTGTGTGATTTTTTTGCTCCGTTTTGTTTTAATCTTTTTTGTATCTCGTGTGCTTCTAAAACATAACTCTATTTAATTGTATACGAAGAATAAACGTTTCTTCCGGAAGACTTTACTGTTACACACCGTACAGAGATTGACGATGATTTTGTTTAATTCTACGAACGGTTTGCGAAAAGATGCAACTAAAATGTCTTAACTAAAGGTGTGCAATCCAGCTAGCGCGTAAGCGTGTTTACTTAATCTTCATCTGTTAGGTAAACAGCAATATTTCGTTCTATCAAATACTTTTCATTGGGAACAAACGTTTAGGATCATTGAGCATAATAGCGTAACATGCTGAGCAGGTAGCAGATAATCACAACATAAGCTTTACTACATCTTGCTAGAAGCCTTCTATTCTATTCGTATATTTTCTCTGGCAATTCAAAATTGTGCAAAAAAAAAACAAAACACACACACACGAAATCTTTGTATGAAACTTAAATAAAACAAAACCCAGCCATAATCGAAATAAACTAATAGTTTGAACCATAATGACACCGCACCGTCGCCGCAACAGGAACAACAGTACATAATTCTGCGGTCCATTCATGTACGGTTGTGCCCTTTCTTACAGCCTTTGCCACGATTGCAGACCATTACGAAACGAAATAAAGTTAAATATGTACAGCACGTTTAGAAAGAAACATTGAATCATAGCATTGCGAGGAAAGAACCATGAACTGGCAATCAACTTGCTATTGCGTGAAAGCGGCTGTATTCATTCCACTTCAAATTACGGTTCGATTTTATGAGCGATTTGTTCCTACAGCCAAGACATGGCTCACACAACACTACTGTGTGTAGTTCCGTAGCAATTTCTTGAATGACGAATAAGCTACACAACCATGCACTGAACGGAACTGAACTCATCAACTGAGCTACCAGCAGGGTAGCAGCGTCAATCTGTTTTATCAACTGTGCGCCATATGCAAACGTGCAAATGAGTAGGCACCAAACGGAAATCTGGATAATAATAATAACCTAAACACCTAATTATTGTCGCTCACACAAATCCGCAACCCGTAAGCGTGGTACCCTAATATTGATTCTAGCTCCTGTCGTTTTGCTTAAGTCGAATGTGTTTATCCCATTTTTCCCCGAGCATACGAACGCGTACCAGTGATACGAATGTGGGGAAACTGGTCCACCACAGCACCCTTACGGTTGCTTCGTCTCATCGTCCGCTATGTCGGAGAGTTGTTTCCAACTAAGCAAATCGTTTAGTAGTGCCTCCATAATTGGATTTGGTCCAAGACTTTTCACCTGCAAATCGATATTTAAACATTAGCGAAACGTTTTTTTCTTTTGTTTCTATTTACCCATGCGGTGCTTTAAATTATGCACACCACAACTTGCATTCTGCCCCGGCTTACCTCCTCGCGAGCCTCTTTGTCGAGTGCATCAAGCACATCACGAGTGTACTGAAAACTGCCCAACTTTTCCAGCAACGAAATGCAATACCTCTTGACCTCCACGTCGCGCGTCCGCTGGCGTAAAATATCTGTGCGCCGGGAAAGTAGAGGGACAGAATAAATTATTCGTTTCAGGAAATGAACGGTAGACCGCCATCGGGTGAGAGCGCATTTGGCAGGGTGCCAACAATTTCCAGCCATCCGGGTCTAATACTCACGTAAAACTTGCTTATCGTACTTTTGCGTCTGTACCGCGTGAATAATCGGGAAGCTGAATTTTCCCTCCGTTAGATCCTCACAGTAGCTCTTGTTTTCGGAGTATTCCTTCATGCTAAGATTGCAATAGTCATCCCGTATTTGAAAGTACAGTCCCAGTATTGCCGTTAGTTTGTTGAAATCTTTGCGATTGTCACTGAACAGCTGCATTAGTCGGATGGCAAGCATAAATAGTCCGCCCGTCTTACGGATCGTCATCTGCTTGTACTCGGATTCGGTGGGACAGGCAAAATTGTCGCGCCAATAAATTTCCATACCCTGGCCCCGGTGCAGCTCCAGCAACTGTTCCGTGTAGACTAGGGTCGCATCCGGATGTCCAAGCTGCTGCACCTTTTCCAGCGCCAAAAATAGGACATAATTGGCCGCGTTGATGGTGCTCGCTACGCCGTAGATTTTGTGCGCTACCGGGATACCTCTGCGGAGGATAGAATTGTCTTCGATATCGTCGATGCTGGAAATAGAACATCGAGAACACATCGAACCAAGGGGAAACAGTTGGGATGGGAAGGGAAAGGTGTTTAGATGGGGTGGCCAAATACAAGATACATTATTAGTATGGCTGTTAAGCTTTACTGAGAGGCGTGCTGAGCAGTAGGATGCGGTGCGGTAGTGTGCCATTCGCTTCAACATAAACAAACAACATGCTTCTGCTGCTGGCGCTGATACTGCTGTTACTCATCATCGGCACTTGTGTGGCGTAAACATTTTACGCTACCTCGCGGCATGAACAAGCAGAGTATGTATATGAGTCAGCATGACGAACGGTACTTACAGCAGACTAGAATTATGGAGCATTTGGACTATTTCACTTATCGCTGCCAGTTTGTCGTTGGGAATGGAGAGCCAATGGTTTATCGCTAGCGCTAGTTTCGACCGAACCTGCTTGCCAGGAATTTGCTGGATGTACGAGAACGGTTGCAGCAATGTCTGATGATAAACACAGAAAACAAAGACACATTAAGCGTTTGTTCTTACGGGCAGGGCATCCGTTTGCGGAAGCCAAATCGAAAACCACATTCACCTCATCCTGTTCTTTCTGAGATGATTTATCACGGCACTTGTCCAGAATTTCGTTGAATTCATTCATATTGAACGATGACATTGTTGATTTCAAGGATACCACACGACACGGGTCTGTAAATGCACGCGTACACGCTTTTTTTTACGATCGACCTCCACACTCCAAGGCGCTGCTTCCGATACTAGACGCTGTAGCAGTTTAAAATCACGCTACTAGAGTTTCTCCGATCGATAACTGCTGCACACACTGCGCGCTCCGTTCACATACCGAGAGAATCCTTCCCTGCAGTCTGCAGTAGTCCGCAATGGAGATAATTTAAGTTTTTTTCTCCTCCAATCGGGTCGATAATTCTTCTTGTTAAGGTTGCTGACAGGCCGTGATACAATCGCGACTATTAAAAGACTGTATTACTTACTTACAAATATGCTTAGTACTAGATGTGGTTAATTGAAAAGCGCTAGTTCGTTTGAACAATAAGCATTTTCAGAAAGTTTAGATAAAAGTTGTACGAAACTTCCGAAGTAATGTTTGTTTTGATTAACAGCCATATTGATTTGACACGGGCACTGTCAGTTGGTGCGTCTATAACATGCCGTTGTAAGTTCAAATAAAATATTTCGCATATTTAATGTTTCTTTATATTATAAAATGATGGGCGATGCATAACTGAATAATCATTGTTGTTCTTTGTTTGAATGATATTCACAAATGCATCAACTTGTAACGATTGCATCGACGAATCATTTCAATATAGACCTATCTGAAGGGAGGTTTGTTGTCATTCGGCATGCCTTCAGAAACGTACGCAGCCAGAATTAAACACATTGACGACGACGTGTCAAGAGAAGTGTTTTCGAATGTTGTTTTTCTTGAACGTGAACGTGAGAACGATCGTATTGGCGCTAATTTCTCTTTAGTATTCCAATCCTGGTTCCATTTAGCCAATAGAACGATAGTGCAATGGCAACGATGCATGCTCATCCGGCACACCCGGGAGGTTCGCGGATGGCTGGCCCACCGCCACTAGCACCGTGGTCACCCGATAAGAAGCACAGTGACCGCGAGCGATGGGTCTGCATCTATCCTTCGTACATCAATCGTAAGAAAACGAGGCAGGAAGGTCGTCGAATTCCGAAACAGTGCTGTGTGGATGATCCATCACCACAGGAAATTCGCGATGTGCTTCAAGCGTTGAACATGAACGTGTTGGTTGAGCTGAAACAGTATCCGCGAGAGCGCAGCAGGGTATGTTCGGATGGGTGGGAAAGCTGGTAGAATAGTTAAAAACATTCATACTTTTCTTCCAGGAACCGCAATGCCGAGGCCGGATTCGTGTACAGCTTCGTAGTGACGATGGTACACCGTTAAATCCAGAATATGCCTCTAGGGATAGTATATTGATGCATCTTGGCAAGACAATTCCGATGCTGAAAAGTAGGCAAACTAAAGCACCGGAACAAACGCAGGCCGCTACGTCCTCGACTGCTGGACATTCGCAAAAGAAGGGCAAAGGAAAACGTCGATAAATGAAACAGGCAAGTGATTTACGTGACCCAGCGTTGAACTTTTAAGAACAGGGCAATAAATGAAAAACTCGTCATCTTAAACTTCGATTTGCATGTATTTGAAGGCACTTTAAGAAAGTGGGAGAGAAATGTTATTTCAATTAGAGTATTCTTTAAATTTTATGAGGTCTGAATCTCCTCCCAGGGTGTGGGGCCATGACAAAATTCTTTACTCTGTATGCCTGGAAAGAAGCATAAGCATACGTTAGTACCGTTTACAGCTTCGTTCTCGCATCCGGTACGTACCCTTTGACGTGGGCCGCAGTCTTTGGTAAAGTTTCTACGTCTGCCCACACACGGCCGCCGTTTCCTAGCAGGTACAACATACCCCGGTTGAGCTACCAATTCATCTGCTTCGTCTTTCGTTGCCGTTTCTCCAGCAGCTAGAGCCGCTTCATCGTCTCGCTTTGCTCGTGTTTCCTCGGATTGACCTACCGCAAATGGAAAGTAATGGTAGAACAGAGAGTGGTTTGAGTGTCTAAATTAATCACCTTTTTCGAAGTAGTCCAGTGGAAGACATTGTGGATTATAATCATCCTCAGCATCAACGGCATCCGTGTCCTCCGTTGAACGTTTGTTCGGTAGTCCACACCCGGCATTGAACCAAAGCACCGTCACAAGCGTAAAGGTAAGTAATGTGCGACTTAAAATCATCCTTCGTTTCTGTGCACCCCGTTAGTCAGCCTGCAACGAGCTGGAAATTGTATCACTCATGTTCTTTTTATACCTCCGCAACATGAGCAATCGAAAACGTGCTTCCGATTAGTCGCATTGCAATCAGTCGTTTGTAGCCGGTTGTAGTTCTTCCGGTTTGCTGTTAGAAAGTTATCTGGACGAGATTGAACGTGTCGTTGGGGAAGTTTTAACCATGCTTACCTATTTTTAGTAAGATTCAAATAAACGACCACCTGCTGTGTTGTTTACTTACTACAGAACACACAGCGGAACGTTAGTTCTGCATGAACCTTCTGCTGGTGGAAGTCAGTTATTTTTAGCTTTTAAATTTGTACATTTAAAAATATGTTCTGAACAATTAAATTCCACCGAAAGAATAATTTTCAATATACTTTAACTAATACTTTTATATAAAATTATAGTCGTAAGAAGAATCAATACGGCCTGGCCGTTCTTTAGGAATAAAAAAAATTATAGTCGTAGGAAAATTCCATCAAGATTCCTCTGTTTTGTATTGTACGCACCAGAAGGCTTTTATTTCTTATTTATAACAATTAATCATAACACTAGGGAGCAAATATGCTTATAGTAAATAGTCCAGATGATAGGACTTTAACAGTTCTTAAAAAATGTTACATCTCGTTATCAACTGTTTTATGTTTCATTCGTGTAAGAAAGATCTACAACTGGCGATTTTTCCATCGAGCTCTTGTTGGTGGTAGCCCGTGTCACAGACACGACACGTTCGGTCGCAGTATTTGCCATCACCGTACTGCTGAGCTGTTCCGGAACCGCAGTCGTGCCACGTTTGGAGGCAAAGTTGGAGAACAAAATCTTATGAAACCCAACTCTACCAGCGGTGTCCTTTTCGGCCGGCGCTCTCCGTCCAAACCGTGCACGTGTAGATCGTTTCTGTGGCAGTTGTATAAAGAGATCGTACACCAGTCCGAGCTGTTCACTGTTGGCCTTAATTAGATCAATACATTTGGCGTCTAAATAGCAGAATGCAATACAAATAATAAATACAAAACGTTTTACAGTCAATGCAATGAAGAATGGTTGCCGGATTGCTTACGTTCGGTCGGATCCTGGCTACATTCGCAAATGCACTCTTCACCACAGTAGAACCCATTGCACGTTGGACAGAAGCTGCATAAATCACGACAAGATCGCTGTTGATCGAGGAAGTGTGCACTGCTATCGTTAAAATCGGGCCCATAAATGGATGCCGACTGGACCACTGGAAGTGTGTAGAAGATAATTGTTAGTGGTAACCCATTTTTGAACGCTCACGATCATTTCGACTTACCATCCACATGTACCGACACCATGAGAAGCACGGCCGTTCCAACTAGTACGAGAAGAAATCGCTGTCGCTGTTGCTGCATTGTGGACGCTCGTTGGCTGTGGACTAAATGACCAACCGGAGTATACGACGACGATTTCCTCACCGTTGGTGTGTCGTTTTTCCGCGGAACTTATCACCGTCGTCGCTGGAAATGTTTAGGCTTTCAAACCCCGAGGGCACTTGCCCGGGGGGAGGGGAAGGTTTATTTTTTGTTTTTGACCAACTTTAACTTTTCCACCCAAGTACAACCTACAAACAACTGCCACCGCCTGCTGTAGTATCAAGGTTGCAAAACAGAACAACACTATCAACTTAAACCAGTCTCATCAAGTTGAGGTAAGAATGGTTTTTACTTGTTGGCAACATTCCGACGTGAGCATGACGATGGACCCGGTAAGAGTTTGGTAAAAGACAAACACCTTCTTTGTGCCGGTGCCTTAAATGGTTTGGTGTACTGCCGGTACCTTAAATGGTTTGGTGGTGGTGTAATGGTGTACATTTGGTTTGGTAAGGTGGATGGGGCGTTTTGAATACGCCAGTCAAATAGATATCTGTAGGGCCAAATGTTGAATTTGGCGTTGTTTAAAAGAAATTTTTATAATGTTTTTTGCTGTTATTGTTTGAAGTAACTGTTGGTTTATTTGAAGTGGGTACTTAAAGCTGGTAGTGATCGTTTTTTAGCTGCAGTGTGTTCTTTTTGGAAAGAATTAGCTCTTTTATTTCTAATATTCTTACATTCGTTAATTAGTGATAAAGTTGCATGAAGTCGGCAAAAACTAAATATGTTGCTAATGTTGAGAGATTCCTCGTTGGTTGGAAAATTAAATAGCATAAAGCTTTAAAAATAGAAACAAATCAAATAATCTCCTTGAAAGAAAACATAATATATTAGGCTTTTGTGCACTATGTTTCTTATTCGTATTTATCGTACATATACAAGAATAGGCTACAATAGAAATATATTGGAGTTATTCGACTCTTTGACATCAGGTAATAGAATCGGTTCAACATTAAAACAAACAAAAGTTAAGTAAAGGTCTGTTTGCAATGTATACAACTGACCATAATGTTAATAAATTTTATTAGAGTGAATAAAAAAATCACACCGATATTGTTGGGGAAAAACATTTAAAATGTGTGTTGTATGAAACAGTTTTTGTTTTGCAGAAATTAGTTTAAATTTTGCGCTAAACTATTTGCCCTTGAATTATTTTATCGCGCGGCCGGCTTGTTCATTACACGCTTGCGCTCTCGCCTCAGCTTTGCGCGCCTTTTCGCGACCAGCAATGCAATCTTCTCCCTCAACAGTGCCCTATTGTCGGCGGGGTGAAGGAAAGCGCCCACTCGTTCGACACGGTTCATTCCTGGCCGTCTGGTGGGGTACCGTCTGGTTGGCTTTGTCGCCGGTATCCGTTCGATGCTATGATTGAAAATGATCTTATCACCATCAGGATCATCCACCACAACTCTGTACTTAAGCTCTGGAAAGAGATGCATTGTTGGTTGGTGATGGGCAAGCTTATGTTTTAGTAGCTGTTACTCACTATTCTTTTCACAGTTGATCACGTGAGGTTTTATGTGGCAATGTTTATCCCCATCGTCATCGCCGGCTTGAACACTGCAGATGCAGATCAGTGCTGTAGACGAATGGAAAAAGGTGCAACTTAAAGATCACACAAACACGGCAGAGTGTTGCAATTTTCACCTACCGATGGAGAAAGCCAACAGGCACTTTCTCCCAAGATCCAAACACATCGTTCCTTAGCTGTGAAAGCTGCTGACTTGTGGTGTCACGTTGCTGACTGTTACAGTTCCGCCTCCGGTAGCGAAATGAGGCCGGTTCTGCTGAGGGAAGCACATTTACTCGGTGAGCCAGCGATGGATAGCTAAGGGCTTTAAAGAAATTATGAATCGTCCGGTGAAGGTTGCCCGGCTGACCTTTGGCAACGGTAGCCATACCGTTCGCTCGGCTGGCCAGAACCGGCAAACGAAGTTTGTCATGTTTACGAGCAGGACACAAACGAAAAATCCTGCTACGCGTTGTTGTTTGAGAAAACAACATGCCTCCAGTGTGTGTCGAGATAGTTTTGTTTTGTTTTGCGCTAAACGATACTGTCTACTTATAGCGCAAATGAAATTAAATAAAACGGAAACGTAATGTTTGTTTTGATGGTTCGTTTGTGTTTAGCTTTTGCCGGCATGGGGCAAGGACCGGTGGGACAAAACAATTTTTTTTTTGTTTTCCTGCTCGTAATAACGGGCATGGGAAATGACTTTCATTCTCTAGTTAAAAAAAACTGTAAAGAATTGTAAAAAAACGCTTTTGTACAAATATGTTTCATAATACTACACGCAAATTTTGGAAAGCAACAAAAACCAATACAAACTATTTGACCTTTCGTACTATCAGTAAGAGTACTAAAGACATATCGAAACGAAGTACCGTATAATATTATGTTTATTTTATATATTATTTAATTTATATATAATTATGATAAGGTGTGATAACTTAACAAAATTCAATTATAAAATCTTTCATAAGCCATGCTATCTTTGCTCTACAATCCATTCTGTGTTTATAAACAATCAGCTGGCCAATAGAAGATTAGAAAAGAAATTAGGGTGATATAAGAAGAAGGCATTTGATTAATTCGATTTTATGGAACAAATGGATTTTACATTTTATTTGACCATTTATATATTAAATTTATGTATTAAAATTATAATAAAAAATAATAAGTACATAATTCTATGTCAGGATCGTGCTATCTCATAGCATTCTCAGGTGACCGTGGATGTTTTTCAGATTTTTTCAAGGAATATTTATAAATGTATAATTGAAACGAATTACATTTATTGTCATTATTCATTTATTGGGGCTTTTTTTTTGTACCCCAAGGGTACAGCGATGGCAATTGTGTATATAAGAAATATAAGAAATATAAGAAAGAACTCGTCTCCGTTGAAGCTAGATCAAATTCAGTGTAACTCTCATACCTTCCGATAAAATGGAGTTTCACGTAGGAAATGGTGAACAAGCATTCAGTTTTTGGCAAACTGAGGAGTTAAAATCGTTTTAAAAAAAATACAAGACAGATTTTCAGAGGAAAAATTACATATCCAAGTTTTAACTGAAGAGCCATGTTTTAAAATCTTACATTAAACATGTGAGCTTTGGGTAAAGTTAACTATGAAGCACATACTTAAAATAAATTTCAACTCTTTTTTTTAAACATGAAGTGTGTAATACATATACAAAATGTAAATACAGCTATTGAAACTCTTACTAGAGACTAGATATAACGGAGCATCTTATGCAGAAGCAGGTTGAGATCGAGACGTACAAATTAAATAATTGAGACGAAGAACAAAAACTTACAATATACTCAACAATTAATTGTAACTACTTATCACAGTACACAGCACTAAGTCAACGAATCATTACAATTGTGCAAGAGAGGAGCAATAAATTATGATTTTCCAGGAAGGCCAGTGGGAGTTACCAAAGGAAACGAATCCTAGAGATAATCAGGCTTGAAATCAGAAGAACTTCTATAAAATTTGCGAACAACAATCCTGATGGGTTCGAGGGGATAAACGTTAATTACTGAGCAGAACTCCAGCAAAGTGCTTAACCCGAAGGTAGAGTAGTAATTTCATAGGATCCCATTACTCGTGCAAAGTAACGATGAAAAGCAGATGTAATAGAAGCTCTAAACCTGAAAACTGCGAAAAATTACCAAGCTCAACAATGCAATTATTGGTACAGTAGGAACATTAATGATCATTGATTCTATATTGAATTGTTGATTGCAGATCAGCAGGAGTGATTATTCTGTTCAAGTTGCTTCTTTATTTAATTTATAAGAACATTGCGTTAAGTTTTTTGCAAATCATTTGCAATTTTCAATCTTTATTTGTTTATTTAACATTAAATGGTGCCAATGGTTAAACTTATATTATGGTACTCTCGAACGAGTTCATTTAAGTAGCAATCTATGGTTTTGGTGGTGCCGGCGTAGTGCGCTGTAAAATAATGAATAGTTTACGAATCGAATTTAATGAAGATTACTCATACGCTTGATATTAATTGTAAGTTCTTACTCTTCGTCTACGATCAATTCTGTTCCTTCGACGAGCTTGCATTTGCTCTCTTCGTCTAGCTAGTCGATTCTGTCTAGTCGACGGGTTTGTGTCTCGCTTGGTACGCTGCATTGCGATAACACTACGTTTGGCGGCTGCATCCATCACCTGCAGATCGTACTCGATGCCTAGAATATTATTCGTTTCACGCACAAACTGGAAGCAGTGAGATTCTAAGGAGATAAAAAAAAAACCCAACCGACAATTAGACAATTAAAACATTCAATTGGAAATGAACACATTACTCACTTTCTGTCGGATTCGGACAGTAACAAAGACACAGGTTTTCCTCCGGGACGAAATCGGCTGTGCAGTTGCAATTGTTACAGTACGACTTGCACGACCAATCCTTGATGCCCGTTTCCAGTTCGTCCTCCAGTGTGAGCTCATAAGCACTGATCGCCGTTGGAAGTGCAAGAGCAAAAAGCGCCAGCAGCAGCAGTGAAGTTATCACTCGTTGACCCATGGTCGTGGAGGTTCTAAATGTGTGCTTTGAAGCTTCTGCCAGTGCTTGATGAACGGTGAGTTCTCCGTTGGTATCGTGCTGGTGGATGATTTATATTCTACCTAGGCGCCTTGTGGCGCTTGGTCCATGCTGTTGGTTTAGGATAGATATGCTGACGTTACCAGCAAAAGGAATGCCCGACGAGGCTGGTTTAGTGTCAGCAAAGAAGACAAACAAACAACGAGGCGCTCGTGTTACAGTTGTTGGAATGTTTTGCGAAAGTAAGAGCTTCCTTGGAAATGTACGTCAGTAGTCTCTTTGCGCGGAAGTCGCTGGTCAAGATCACCAGCGGTTAGAGCTTTAATAAAGGCGTTGTAGGTAGTGAGGAAGGTGTACATTCCTAGTCGGTCTGCTTTTGTCATCACAAGTCACATACTCCATTAGCGGCTATGGCCTTAAATCGATACACCTGCAAGAATGGTGGCGACCTGTGGAACTTCCGTTGGTCTATTATTATCCTTCTGTACTGTTCCAATTTCTTAATCTTGACCGAAATTGTAGAATCTCGCTCAATTGTTGATGTGGATCGATCAATGCATCATCGATCACTGGATGGTCTTCAGCTTCACGGTAATCAATTCGTTCGAGGTGTTCCATGCGAGACCGCCTGTGAACACTGTGGCTGTAAAGGAATTTATCTTGGGGAGAAATGCATTTGCTCCTGTAACGCCGACAACAAGGAAAGTGAGTACGAATTAACACAAAATACAAATAATGTCAAGTAATTATTCCATTACAATTTTACTTGATATTTAGCAACAAACTGTTTGTCGGCAATTCGAAAAAACGAGCTGAGAGCTGGGATTGATAATGATATACTGATTTTGACCCGTACGGGAGCGAGATTTGCACGAGATATACGTCAGGTAGCTTCTTTAAGGGCACGCATGGGTCGAGGTGCATCCGCAGCTTGGAACACGAAACGCAATGTAGACGGAATGCGTACTGGAAATAAAAGAAAAGTTAATAAAAGTAGTTAGTGATTAAACATAATATGGAATCGTTTGTGCTTTATATTATTTTCAAACTAATCGCCGAATATTGTAGATTTACCATTTTAATGTTTGATGTTTTAATTGCTTATATTTATATAATGCACTTTACGTATAATGCACTGCTAATATAACTTGTTTGATTATTGTAATTATTCTTGTTTGATATGATTATGTTCACCCAAGCCCCCTTGGTTAGATTTGAATCTGAATGAATCTGTCGCATGAAACCGGCACCGCTACGAATTGATAATAATTGAAGTACTACTTATTAATATACAATTGTACCTTTTTTTTGAGCTTGGCATTCTATTATGCACATCCAAGATCGTTATCGTCAACTCGATTCAATTCATTGAATTCAATACAGCCTAACTGCAGATTTACTTGTATGCTAACTAATAGCATAACATGAATAAAACTGGAAATTGTACAATGAACACAAGAACATCAATCTCACACTAAAAGACCCAAGAGGATACTAATAATAAATAGAGTGTAGGTTTTCATGTAGAAGAGAACATCTGGATAAGTATTAGGGTATCGAAACATTTGATCGAACATGGAGTCGTGTAAAGACAATTCTGATGAAAATGATCTGTACTATCTCGATACGATCAAATTGAGGAGATCGGACACGGATGTATTCCAGCACAGAACACAATGTTTTAAGACAGAAAGGATCGATGAAGTCAGCCAGTGATCTTACGAATTAGACCCACATTATTTTCTCACAGATCTTATTGATATGAGAGTTAAAAGAAAGACTAGCGTCAATATAAATTCTTAGATCACTGACTAAATACCCACGAATCAAGATAAACATACAGTTTCAGTCAAAAATAATAGAAATGCGGTAAATTAACTTGCAATTATGACTTATTGCGGATTTTGTTGATTAATCTTCTTCTAGGCTAAAGTAGACTGAGTTCAGCCAAACAAGTAGATAGTCCGTACGTGAAAAGGAAAAACGGTACGGATGGAATTTGGCACCGGTCTTGTTGTATTACCCAACTAGCGATATCACCTGGTTTTAGTTCCTGTATAGCTAAAAGAGTACAGTGAATTGCTCTGAGTAATTGATTTCATTTATTCTTTAATTTTAATCTTTCAATAAGTCAATATGGCAGAAGTAGTTGTGCTGGAACATAAACGAATAATTTTTCATAATAACTGATCATGAAGTTGTTTAAAGTTTGATAGGTTCTTTATAATAAAACAACTACTAAACAATGATACAAAAATTAGCATCAAATCTTCAACAGCAATTGTGCGTGTTCACGTGCTAAAATAGCAAATCCTATCCACTTAATGGATAATTCTGCATCTATGCGTGACTTTCCAACCTAGCTGTAAACACCCACCGTTGGAATGTTGCGTTCAGCTTCATTTTTATCCACTGTGTTTTTGTTTTTTCCTGTACGAACAAACTTCCAATGGCGTTGAGCGCCACATTGTTTGTCGACACAAAAGAGGTGACACCTTGGGCGAGCGNAGCATCAAATCTTCAACAGCAATTGTGCGTGTTCACGTGCTAAAATAGCAAATCCTATCCACTTAATGGATAATTCTGCATCTATGCGTGACTTTCCAACCTAGCTGTAAACACCCACCGTTGGAATGTTGCGTTCAGCTTCATTTTTATCCACTGTGTTTTTGTTTTTTCCTGTACGAACAAACTTCCAATGGCGTTGAGCGCCACATTGTTTGTCGACACAAAAGAGGTGACACCTTGGGCGAGCGTCACCTAGGGTTGAAGATTGTACCGAAATGCAGTGGTCAGCTGTGCTGCCATGGTATGCCAGAACAGCTTGAACTGTTGCGGCGAGGGCTAACGCTGACGCAGCCGACCGTATGAGCCGGCGCCCTGATCCCAGAAGCTTGGAAACATTCCAGCCAGTTTTCCCAAACATGGAACAAGGCCGAAGATGAGGTCTGCAGATGTGCAGTAATTGGATCCAACGAATATCCATAACAACACAACGCGTTGCTTCTCGTTAAATACGGACCGACGGCTATTCGAGCTTATCAGAACCGTGCCATGAAGTTCCGAAATATGGCCGGCGCGTTTGTCTTTTGGTGTTTGATGGGTTGCCTCCTTGCGGAGCATCTTCAGGTCGTCAGTACGGATGAGAGTACGGTAGGTGATGAGTTTATGGAACTCAGTGAGCCGGGTTCCTTCACTCCGGAGGATCTTTGCCGAAGTCTTTGTGGGGAGTGTCAATGTCGAGGGGTGTTGGTGAGCGAGAACTTATGCCAGTGTACCTGTGACTTTTCACCCGACAGTGCAGGAGGTAAGCATTTCATTTCCAATCAATGTTTGCGCGTTATTTATAAAGATTTTGTGCATATTTCCAATATCGTAGGACAAAATTGTACCTCGCAAGTGCGTCGGATATGCGAGCAGATGGATGTAAAATGTGACTTCAGTGGACCAGAAGACGACAATGTGCGCGAGCCACGTCATTGTCACTCGATGTCGTGCTACGAAAAGCATCACGAACACGATGCAGGCGATTACGAAGGTGAAGGATATGGACATGAGGAGGGACATGGCCACGGAGGGAAACATTTGATATGCTGCAAGGATAAAAAGCATAAGGAGAAAAAGCATATGCACAAAAAGCCCAAGAAGTTCCACGACAAACATATGAAGTTCCACGTGGTGATTGTAAGTTTGAATGTTACATTTTCATATCCCCAGTACCCTTTTTTATCACTGTTCCATTGTATCTTTATTAGAAAGGAAAGATTCCCGAAACATCCTGTCACGAAGGTCACGAAGGTGGAGAACATTATGGATGGTATGATGAGCACGAAGGATACCGTGCAGCAATGCCCGAAAAACATCCAGTAAAACCAGCTCACGTGCCGATGGATGTCACTGTGTGGACAAACCGGCAAAAGCTTCCCAAAAAGTTTTCCATCCGAAAGCCTTTCCAGCATCAGCCTCATCATCAAAAACCACCACCACATTACGCCCCACCATATCCTGCACCGTACCCTGTAGAACCAAGAGGGAAGTCAGCGGAACCACCGGCTCCCAAACTTAGGCCACAACCAAGGCCAGAGCCCAAGCATCCTGAACAAGATTCTCAACCTCCACCGCCCCAACAGACACCTTCGGCACCTCCACCACCGCCCGCCGAACCGATCTCACCACCAGTGACGCCCTTCCCGGAACATCCCTTAACTCCACCGCCAAATTTGTACGATGGTGCTCCGATCGGTCCGAAGCAGTCTCCGGAACAGCCGAAACAGGAACCTCCCAAGACTCACTCATTTGCTCCACCATCTCCACCATCACCACCTCCCCCACCACCACCACCACCACCACCACCATCATCTTCATCACACTTTGTCCGGCCATCTCCGCCTATGATCACGGTGGATCCTCCGAGACGCTTTGAATCTTCAAGAAGCTTCCAAAAGCCGACCTACCCAAGCTGCCAGTTTGACAGTTACGATTTCAACTATAACCATCCTCCACCAACCTATTATCAACCAGCACCACCGCCACCACCTCCACCACCAACCTATTACCGAGCTCCAGCGCCAACGGTTTCGTCCTATCGATCGTACTCCTCCTCGTACGATCCATCCTATTCATCCAGTCACTATCATCCTCATGACCAATACGATAACTCCAAACATTATTCCGCTTACGATGAGCCTGTTGAGTATAGTACGTATGATGACAGTCCCGGTGATAGCAACGAGTACTACGGCGGACACGGTGTGCATCCGATCTCCGACAATGAAATAGAGGACTGGCCCGAATATCCGCCTCGCCTTCCGTCCGATATATTCACATTCAACCAGATAGTTAGTCGCCAGATCATAGAGGCGGAAAGGGCCAGACTTTACATGACTAAACCATTCCAGCCAACACCACGCCCACTACGGGATGAGTTCGAACCACCAACAGCAGAAGCTGGTCCGGTGCTGTACGATTCGGTTGATCCAGCTGATAAAAACTACGAGATATACCCCGTACCGACGCCACCGTTGGATGCATACATTCCACCTGTGCCACCAGCCAGTCCACCGGTGGAATTTCCCGATGCCGAGAATAGTCCACCGACTTTCGCTCTAAACTCCGAGGAAGCTCTCTACCCGCAGCCGACACCTCCGCCACACTATTTGAGGGCGAAAGAAGCCGGCAGCTTGAGCTCATTCGGGTTCGAGGAATACGAAGTGGGTCCAGGTTACCATGAATCCTCGGGATATGGTAGAAGTGCAGCCGGTCAGAGTCACTACAGGTCAGCACCTAGTCGTAGCAGTTCGCACAGTAATAGAAGGTATTACTGAAAGGAAATCAGAGGTTTGAGTAGTGTTTATGTGTTAAAAGCCTAAGATTAGTCATAATATAAATAATTAAAAAGAGTATGAATAGAATTTGTTGTTTTGTGATAAAAAAAAACCTGATAAGCTGTCTCCATGTATATACCTACTTAAACCAATTACTTTCTAGCGGACACATCCACGCTATCTCTCCATTTCGCCTTGGGCCGACCAGACCTCTTATGTCTACATGGACGTGCTAAAAGGACTTTACGGGCTAGATCGCCCGGTGTCATCCGAATGACATGAGCAGCCCCCGGAGAATGTAAGTATAATTCGATGCACGATTCTAAGTCCATCGTACATCTCGTAGAGCTCGTTATTGTAGCGGCTCCTATAAAATGTTCTTCCACAACTACGAGGGCGAAAACCTTTCTGAGCTTCTTCGTCACGAACGCGGCTAAGAAGGTTTCATCAATTTTGGACAACGTCCTTGTCTCACAGGCGTAGGTGAGTTGTGAATTATTATCGTGAAAGGGTTCTATAAAATCCCAACTTTGATGGTCGTGACAGGTGTTTCGAGTAGAAAAGTTTCTTCAGACTTTAGAAAGACCGGTGATCAGCACCATAACGCGTATCTCAACATCAATGTTGCTGACCTTTGACCCAAGGTAGATGAAATTTTGGTCGTCTTCGATGCATCATCTATTAGGTACGTCATTCCCGAGGTAAGTCAGGATTTGTTAACCCCTGTGCCTTGGTGGTACCATCTGTTACATAGGGGCCGTAAACCAATAATGATTAACGTATGTCAAGGTCTGGATTAACTTTTAGAAGATTGTCACTAAGGTTTCCACTTCTGAGACGCGTATGGCTCTATTAGACAGGCTACCCCATCCCAGCAAAGAGTCTTGATAGCTGTCTTTCCACCATCATCTGGTATGTGACGTTAATCATTGTCATTCGTACTAGTCTGTTGAATTTGGCCGGGATTCCAAAAGAGCTTATTGCTTCGTACAGTTTTACCTATGCTATCGTAGGTGGCCTTGAAGTCGATGAAGAGATGGAAGGAGTGCAATTGCTGCCTCGCCATATTTTCCAAGATCGGTCGCATGGTGAAGATCTGTTTAGTGGTAGATTTTCCGTTTCGGTTTTCTCTCTGATAGTTTCCAACTATCTCCTCTACGTGTGGGACGAGTATAAGGGATAATATCTTGTACGCGGTATGTATGTACTAATAAGTGATTTATTCATCAAAAAAGTTCTTTTAACATATTTTTCTTTACACTAAAAATAAAGTATTGTCGCAGTTGTTGTTTTCACTTCTTCATACTCCTGTCGATCGCTTACTCTCGGTTACGGAAACTACGTCATCTCTATCGGTGATGTTCAAAGAAGGTCGACTGTCGGGTTTTTGCTGTTTGTTTGTTTTAAATAACAACCTTTCCATACATATTTTCTCGATCTCGATCGTATTGTACTGGTACTGGCTGGATGTAATTGCACATTTTTTCCACTCACTTGGTAAGAAAAAAAAAGAAAAGCAAACACTAATATGACGTCTTTCCGTTGAGGGTTTGCGCCGAGTCATTTTGTCTCCGTTTCGCATTGTTTTAGTTACCACGCATCGTACGCATTTCCAATTCACTACCAGCTTACTTGTCATCTTCTCATAAACAGAAAATGAGCTATCTGTTTAGCTTGAAACAGTTCCTGCTTTTCTTCACTCGTGCATTATCTTCTTTCGCTTATAGTAAACTTCTCTTCACGCTTTTGCTGTTCGTTGTTTCGTTTGTCTTGTTGTTGATGCTGTTTCTGTTTTCTCCATTTCTTCTGTGCATAAATGTTTCGTTGTTTGCTTGTTGTTTCAAATTCTTTCTTTCTTGTTGTTGTGTTGTTCATTCTGCTGTTGTTAAGGCGCTCTTGGCTGCTGTTCCTTTTCATTCGACTGTTCCACTTTCCAACCCATTTACCATTTCCGTTTATATTTTCCTCGCACTGGTTTAGCATTCGCTGGCTCCTTTTTTATATACACTTAATTATCACAGTTTTTATACATCTATCAAAAAAACGACATTTACAGATATTACTGGTGTTAAAAAAAAAAACAAGCAAACAAACTTCGGAGGTGTCAATCGGGTTTCCGCTGATGTGCCAATTCTTGTAGCGCACAGTTGTAAAAAAAAGTGTATGAAATAAATCTCCTCATTTTAGTATTGATTTATCTTCTTCGATAAGCGACTTTCGAAACTACTAGCGTGATGCCGTCAAGCGTTTAGCGTTTAGGATGGCTGGCCCGGGGAGGCTAACGCCTTCGGCATTGATATAGTGCATGCTTCCATCTTCAGCCGCTGTCGTTAAACTTTTTTTAAGCTTTATCTCTTTTTTCATAAATAGCATCTTTGTAAATGTTTAGAACAAGAGCAAAGGTTAAGAATAGAACACAAAAATACTCATCAAACCCGTTACCCGGGTTTCATAGTCTTGTATTGTTTAAGACTAACCGCCTACGGGATTCGTTTGTTGCAAGAAGGATAGTTTTTTTTATATAAATAAATGTTTTCTTTTTTCGTCTCTCTTTTTTTCAGCGCAGGGAACAAAAAAAAAAAGGTTAACTGCAACAACCTCCCGATTCGGCATGGATTCGGCTGCTATCTGGAGGATGTTGCGTTTAAGGAAACTCGTAGATGTGCAAAAAGTTGCATGAAAGCGTCAAGAAAAGGGGACATGTGGCATACGATATAATATATTTACAAACAGTGGCTCCAAGGCTTCGCGAGTCGCTTTTCATGCCATACTTTGTGTCAAAATCGTTCATGAAGTAAAGTCTACGGGGATAATGCATTTCCCTCTAGTTCGTTGGTGTATCGGCAGTGCAGAGTATTTTCTGTTTTGTTTCTATCAATTTTAAACACTAACAAACAGGCAGTAGTAAGGTTTGAGGCTGGATGGAATCGAAAACAGGTTGCATCTAGATGACAGATTGTAAAAGAAATGGCTCACGATATTCGCCTTGCGGAATACACTGGCTACCGCCATGTTTTTAAGGGAGCAATTTACTTGGCCGCCGGTGACTGCGTGTGATGCTGGCAGCCTTCGACATTTTCGGGCCAATCGCAAACATTCTCGTTGGGATTGAAGACCAAGTTGGCCGGGCATGGCATGTGATGTTTGCGCTCTCCCTCACACATGAAGTAGTGCGTACAGTCGGCCTTATCCGGATGATAGCTGATGTGGCCATCCTCCTCTGCGCAGGTCACTTCGTTCGCTGTGGAGGGATTGTAAAGTGATTAAAAAAGAAGATCAAAAAAGACGTACTTCTGTGTGATACTTACGATCCTTGGTTGTGTAGGCACCACGTGGGCCATAAGATTCGTACGGGCCATCATATTCCAGCTGCACCTTATAGTCCTTCAGCTCACTGGTGAGTACGTTCAGCAGTGGATATTTACCGCTTCCACAGCGACCCGAAAAGTCATCCATATCGATCGACCACACCATAATACCACCGAAGCCTTCCTCCTTCAGCCAATCCATCTGCAAAAAGAAGAATCATCGAACGTCATTGCAATGAATCAAAGCTTTCCTTCTTCATTCAACGTGCCACGGCTCATTACCTTCGTCTTGAGCGATCGCTCATCGTCGAAACCGACCCACTGATCCTTACGGTAAGCGAATGGCACCTGTTGCTCCGAGTCCCACACAAGCGTCGTGTTGTCCACTCCGAGGAAGGCACAGATTTCGTAGTAGCTCAGAAAACCGGCCTCATTGGTGAACTTGCCGGGCAAACCACCTCCCGAAGCCGGTGCACCAATATCAAATTGCGTCTGGTTGACAAGCGTAAACGAACGACCGTACGTCGGCATACCGATCAGCAGCTTTTCCTTGGGTGCGCCTTGTTTCACCCATTCGCGCGCACTGTAATCCACGGTCAGCTTCTTCTGATAGTTGGAGGCCGAATCCAGCGGGAAGAGTGGCGAATTGTGTCCGACCTGACGTTCCCATTGGCCGTGGAAATCGTACGTCATCACGTTAATGAAGTCAAGGTACTTGGAAATCTCCGGCACATCATATCCGGCCGCGATCGCTTCAAACGAGGCGGGAACGGCAGCAGTCAGCAGCAGGCGAGGTTGTCCGGATGTCTTTGCTTCACCCTCGAATGCCACGCGTAGCTCACGCAGCAGATCCACATAAGCCTTACGATCGTCAGCACCACGGGGATACTCCCAGTCGACATCGAGCCCGTTGAACTGGTACTCTCGTAGGAACTCGATCGCTTCGTACACGAACTGGTTCATGCGGAACACGTTCGAGGTGAGCTCTTTGAATGGGGTGGAACCGAATGCCCATCCACCGATGGCGAGCAGAATCTGCAGGTCGGGGTTCTTTTCACGCAGTGCGATCACCTCGTCGTACATGTCCGGATCGTTCTCGTTCGCTTCCGTCAGCTTGTGGTCCTTGAGCGTGGCGAACGCGTACACGATGTGCGTGCAGAGGCTGGCATCGACGTCCTTCGGTTCGAACTTGCCGGCACCCGGGCGCTTTACTGACCAGCTCGTCAAGTAGCAGAACACTTGCGCTGGTCGTGCTGTAGGGAAAGGAGAGTGAAGATTAAAGTATTTGTCCGGAGGAGATTCAAGCAGATACGTACAGTTCTTTTCCACCGTTGCAAGTCCCTGCTTGATGATCTTCTTCTGAGGCTTCTGCACCTTAGACAGGAGTTCCGAAACGGAGATCTTAATAGGAGCTGGTTTTTCCACTTCCTACAAGACAAGGGCATTAAAGTGTGATAACTTGTTATCAGAAGACACGTCGCCGGTATCTTACCTTCTCCACGATGGTAGCTGCCACCGACGACCAGTCGACGTCCTTCGCATCCTTGCCACGGCTGACACCGCGCAGCTCTTCACGCATGGCACCGATCAGTGGATACTTGACGTTACCGCCACAAACCGTACCGGAGAAGTCGTCCATGTCGACCGTCCACACCATAGCACCACCGAATCCGTTCGTCTTGATCCAGCTCATCTTGTTCCGGATCGCACGCTCATCGTCGAATCCAACCCACTGATCACCGTCCACCATGTACGGTACCTTCATCTCATCGTCCCAAATGTACACCGCACCGTTTAGCAACATCTCGCAGATTTCGTAGTAGGCCAGGAAGCCGGACTCCTTGGTATATTCGCCGGCCTTACCACCGCCGCTCGCAGGTGAGTTCACTTTGTAGCGCTCCGTATTGGACAGTGTGAACGATCGTCCATAGGTGGGCATTCCGATGACGAGTTTCTCCTTCGGTGCACCCAACTTCACCCAGAGGTTCGCGGCGTAATCGACCGATAGTTGCTTACGCCACTCGCTATCGGACGACGGTGCATACAGTGGCGCATTGTGTCCAGTTTCCCGTTCCCATTTGCCGTGGAAATCGTATGCCATCAGGTTGATAAAGTCGAGATAGCTGGCAACAGCTGGTACGTCATATCCGCCGCGCACATTATCCGGACCGACTGGGACGGCGGCCGTTAGCAGCAGGCGTGGCTGACGAATCTCTTGCGACTCCGCATCGAACGCTTCTTTCAGCTCCTTGAGCAACAGCACAAAATTCTTCTTGTCGTCACCACCTTTCGGGTACTCCCAGTCCATGTCGAGTCCATCGAAACCACGCTGCCGCAGGAAGGGAATGGCCGAGTAGATGAACGTCTGCCGTGCGTACCGTGTGGCTGACATTTCCTTGAACTTTTGCGTTCCGAACGACCAACCACCGATGGCGAGCAGCACCTTCAGCTTGGGGTTTGCCTTCTTCAGTGTCATCATACGCTCGTACAGGCCCGTCTTGCCATCCTTCGTTTCATCGTTGCTCTCGAACGAGCTGAGTTTGCCCTTTTTCAGCCAACCGAAGGCGAAAATGATGTGGGTACAGAGATCGGCCGGGATGTCCTCCGGGACGAACTTACCGAGCTTGGTACGGTACTGCGACCAGTTGGTGTAATAGCAAACGATCTATAATGGGTGCGATCAGAGAAATCAGAGTCGTGTAACTAGCTAATCATCGGAGATAACCGGAAAGGTGAAGAGTCTTACCTTGTAGCCATCACTGTCGACCTGGGCTTTCTTTGAAACAAGCGCGGAACTAGCGGCACCAGCAACAACGGCTGTACCAGCCGCACCGGCAGCCAGCGAGCCACGCGTTTTCGTGCGCACGCGGAATCGATTCGTTGCCGAGGCGGGCGCTTGATCCGATCGATCCTGTGCTTTTTTCGGCGGGATTTGATTATCTTCTGGCTTTGCTACGGATGACTTCAGGTTCGTTGGTCGCCGTATTCTTCGCTTTGCTACAATAAAGCACGCACAAAGATTAATTAGCGTACGGGAAACATTTAATAAAGGTTTAAACAAACTTTCAGTATAAAGTTCATGTGATTAGCACGGCATTTGCAATGATTTATTTAACCTGTTTTTAAAGTGATAAATGCCACTTTAAATATGTCACGATGCTGTACTTACTTTGCGCACTGTCTGTCGCTTGGGAGAAGATCGCGATGAGGATGCATAGCACTATCGCTATTCTTAGTATCCGAGGTGTTAACTGTAAGTGGACCAAAGAAGAGGGGAGAAAAACATACGATTAGTAAACGATCGTTCGCCCTCTTCGGTACGCGTTATGGAACGCGTGTTTAATGTGTGATGCTAAATATGGTTACCGATATAGTTTGTCGAAATGTTTCACACACCCGCACAGTTCATGGTGAAACCATTCAGCACCTTCTTCATGCGCAACTAACTTCATTCAGATGTCGACATTTACGCTACTGTAGAAATGGAGCTTTTTTGCCACAAGAAGAAGCGAAAAATATTAAGCTGATTAAACCATTGGCCTTAGAAACCTCTGTTTGTTTCTATTGTTTGCCAATAAAATCTAGATTCTCAGTATTAGGGAACGGTACAGAAAACGCGCTTCACGGCGGTTATCTAATCTGTCGGGTGAATCTTTAAGGCTTTTCTCTCTCTCTCTCTCGATTAGATAATCGGTGGCACCGTCAAGTTCATCGCAAAATGGTCTGCAAATTGGCGAGAATGAGAAGCCGATCGTGTTGTCTGTTTTAGGATTCCAACTGCTGCAACTGCTCAAGCGATACACTGCGCTAGGTTCGAGTGTTTCGTGTGGCCCCATCGGTTGAAACACAATCGGTTCACCCATTCTCAAAAGCTCGCCAAAGCAGCAGAAGGTAAGGCATCACGACGCTGATGTTGCAAATGATGCCGCCAGTATACACAATCGGCTGCCAGGCAACCAGAGTGATGCCAAGCGGTGAAGCGCTAATGGTGCAGCAGATAATTGGGTCGAGTTGATTAATAGATTCGGGGCGGATGGTAGATGCAGGTGATTATGATTGCGATCGTGCTCACGATAAGATTTTGAGCGATGCCAGCCAGATTGAGCGAACAATCCCATACTTTTTCGAGGCTACCGTGCATACATGTACGTGCTAGATTTGTGAGAGGTTTTTGACGAGAAACCGATCCTTCTAGCACACGCTACTGGAGCTTTCGTTCCCTTTTGTAGCAAACCTTTTTCGAACCGAACCTTTCAAATAGATGGATGCATCTTCTGCTCCCTAATCCGTGTGGCCTTTTGTCATACAGCGGCACCGACGAGAACGTTTATTTGAAAAAGACATCAAAATGCCACAGCAAAATGTCGAGGTGGTAATAAACATACATTAACGCGTCGCCTTGCTGCTTTGCACCAAACCAACACTTGCATATCTGTCCCCATTACTGTGTATGTTGTGAGCCCCCAACGCTTCAGTTGCAGGCGATAACTTATGTGTCAAGTTTTAGGTAGTTAACCTTTTTTTTTTTTTGACATACCCAAATAGGACTTTCTCTGTGCATGGTTTTGTTGCTGGAAGTTTCGCCTTTGGAGGCATCCGATTAATCTTCGTTTCAGCTTCAGTTAGCAGCCTCCAATCAGTTTGTACTTGACCGCAATTGGCCTACCCAATGGCTCATAGGCGGTATTCAGCATCAGTGACTCGGACCGCTGGCTATTGGCAGCGAATCATCAGCGGAATGGCATGGCAACATGGCAGTGTTTGCAGCTGCATGGAACATCTGTTGCTCGCTGAATAAATTTAGAACAAGAACGGTTCGATAGATCGCCAAATCGCAACAACTCGCACGTGGTTTCTTCACCACCAGTTGCACAAAAATGGTTGGCTTTAAATTTCCAAAAGATGCAGCTGCATGCAGAAATGCTTGGCAATTCGAATGATCTGATCGGGGATCAGTAAATCTCTGCCCAAAAAGAAAAAAAAACCCACTACCCTAAAAAATAAGCCCAAAAATAAAAGACTTATTTGCCTTCTTTTTCGGACAACGGATTGCATAAGTGATACGGTGTTACATTCGCAGACTCGACAGACAGAGCAGCACCACGACGCAGCATTGACGTTAAGCGCGAGACCATGGAGCAGCCGCTGGGGATTATGTAGCGTGTCCATTTGAGGTTAGCTGCAAAACTCCCACCCACCCACCTTCGATCCCTCCTATCCCCTCCGCTTGGCTGTCCCTTTTCCTCTTGCATGCGGTGCGGGAAATGGGCTTTGGGCCAAGCTCAAAGCAATCGCCAAACTGTCCGATTCACTACAAATCACAGCCCATAGTGTGCCATATTATCACACAATGCAGCCTCCGTCTGGTGGAATCGGTCGGTTGTCTGGTTGGTTCGTCTTGGCTGGTAGTTGGTATTTTATTTTCTAGTTTATTTTTCCCAGTAACATTTGCTTGATACAATAAACTAAGCTTCAGACAGGTTGGTGATTTGTTAATCTAATGCACTCCCACACACACACACAACCGGTGCAATTTATTAAGTGAAAGGCAAAGCGCAACCCACGGGCGAATGAGTTGCGAATGGATCGGTTTGATTGTTTTGCATCTGTCGTTTTGGGTAATTACTTTAAATGGATTTTATTCAACCAGGCCTGTCATCAAAGTTGTTGTGGTTAATGTGCAAATGTTGTTTGTTCATGCACTGTATATATTAGCTCAAGGGTAAGATTTGGTTGCAAAAAGTGTACCAAACTTGATAAAACGTAAATCATTGTGGTTGGTTCCTTCTCTTTTCTTAGTTTTTCCAACTATTGATTTTATGATGAAATGCCAACATGATTAAACAGTTGTTACAATAAATGTGTTAACAACTTTTGGTAACCATGACATGAATTATGTACATGTTATTACAGTACAATTTCCAATCAGACTTTTCAAGACTTTTTTTCGTCTTTTTACCAAAACTAGCATTCTTAGTCTATGAATGTCCTTGTCCTTTACGAATTATGTCATATTTTGGATTTTCTCATATTTTATTAACTGGTGGTCCGCCAAAACATGAGCTTTCGAACGAAACAGCTAAATTTATGATAGATGTTATACTAATGGATAATGGATAATGAGGACAAAATGTTAGAATACCCCATTTTATCACCTCCAAATAGGTTTTCATCGGTTTAGTGTCAAAAGAGCGAACGTTGACTTGTTGCAAATATGTTTTGTCAAGCTAAGTATTTTCGAAATAATTTTTTATCATTTCTTTCTCGTTTCTAGCAAACCGAATAAACTGACATTAAACAATATAATAAGATATCTTAAAAACTAATAATATTTACAACAGAAAAGTGTAATTTATAGCAGCTTATTGTAATTTAAACATCTATGGTATGGTGCTAAATTTGTGTAGTTTTCAATGTATGTAATGTATTTACATCCTTAGCCTTCATCCATGGTATTCTTAACCAGGCTGTGCAACATCTTCCAAAGAGAACACCTTTTTTACGCAATAGACATTTCATCATGCGTCTTATTAGCATATGACACTCCGCACCAGCGTCGCGGTAGCACCATTGCGTGTTGATCATTCTCTCACGACTCACGAGTTTGGCTATTATTATCGATGCCAGTTATCAGACGTTGTTGCGCATGGGAAGCTGCACGACGCGATATGACGTTACATTCCCAGGCATTTGCTTGTTCGATCGCAGCGAGGGCGAAGAAAACCGCGCAACGAAATGGTTATTCCAAACCATTCCCCCGGCATGGTTGGCTGGGGTGGCGCCGACAAGATGGAAAAGTGAAATCACTTCATCGAGGAGGCTTTGTGGAGATTGTTTGCTGCAGGGCCACGACGCAACATCCAGACGGGCCGGCAACAGAGGCGCCACAAAGGAAGTGTCACTAATGGAATGGAACTGCTACTGGACGCGTGGTAAGATCCAGTGGATGCACGCTTTTTCTAATGCAACCATCGTACAGTGGTCAGTTCGCCTTCCAGTAAACGGACCACCAACAGTTAATGGTTTGCTTGTCGGTGGCGACTTGTGAAGCTCAGGTTGTTGAGCACCTTTCAGTGAAGGAGTTGGGCCGTTTGTGGAGTCAGAGGGACGAGCGTTTGCGTTTTGTGTAATAAATCATTGTTTCAAGCTATTTTAATATTTATTAACCATTAGTTCCTCGAGGGAAACTACACGGCATCGGGCAGATTGGGATGGGTCTTACGTGGGGCATGTGCACCTTTAAAAGGTAGCCAGGCTGTTATCTCCGCATTTGGAAAGGTGTCAAAGCAGAGCGAAACGTGTTTCGTTCGGCATCGACCGTTCCTCTAACAGGCGTGCGGTTGAGCACAAAAAAGGGCTTCCCACACCCAGCCCAGCCCTGTGACTTAACAGCAGGTGAAAGTTACTTCACACCGACCCGGGTAACTGGCCCTTTACACTCGCACCCGGCAATGGGAGATGTGGCGTTAGTGGCGTCGAAAATATCACTGACCTACCACAACTGTGGTGCGCGTGCGCACCGCTACGATTATGTTACCGCAGCCGGGCGGACAGCAAAGGGCTATGGGGGAATGGGAGAAACGGGTAGCAGGAAAATCCACGTGTTCCATTTCCCAACACTGTCACAACTGTCAACCGTGTGCAGTGAAGCGAAAACAAACGCTTCCTTTCACCAGGAGCCCAACACTGCGCGGAGTTAGCGATGATCGCACAAGGAAAGCGACACGTGGCCAACGGTGGCCCAACACGCGTGTTAGGTGGGCGGATGGGTGGGTTTGTTTTGATTTTTCGCACAGGAAAATGCAAGAATCTCATTAGCATGGACAACCCTTTGAACTGAACGGTGACATTTCCCACCGGGGGAGCTTTGTGGCTAGTGCCGAGACTGACAGCTCAATTAACTTTTCCATCAGAGGGACTTCTGTTCAATCAAGCGTAAAATTGTGATTTTCTGTGTACCGGGAGCGCAGAATGTCGCAGCAGGCATCGGATAACGTACAGGATGTGTTTGGATGTATGTGTACGCGTCTGACAGTTGGTTGCTATCGCCGTTGCTAGGACTCCACTGTGCAGTCATGCGTGGTGTGCCGGTCGAACGGAAACATGATGCTCCTGGTACACTGTACCAGCGTAGGTATGGGTATATTGGAGCATCGGAGCACTTTGGAGCGATTTGGAGCAAGGCAACACTGTCCCTTATGTACTCTTGAATGAACCAGAAAAAAAGGACCACTAATTGGAGCGATTTTGGGACTTCAATGTTCACTGAGGCAGAAAACTGGAGACACCATGGCCGGGCAAGCATGATGTCTAGGAAGCGACGAAGGATATCACACTCACACCAGAACGCTCTTTCGTGCTTCCACTACTCTCAAAAAAAAAAAAAAGAAAGAAAGGTAGATAGAAAAAATCAAGGGCCCCAAAGCATACTTTATTGCGCGTACATGACGCCGGGTCTACTTCAACCTGGCCACCAGTAGTACCAGTGTATGACATCCTGGTGCGGTGAAAATCAAATTATTCACGGTTCGTTGCATCTGATCGTGCCGGAGCAGCCCTTTCAAATCGGGCCCGAACCCTCGTGGCAATGTCCGGGTTGGCCATGTCCGGGTTCGGAGCGGGTGGCAAAACCACCCAGCAGTAATGCGTATCGGAAGGCTCGGTTCGAGACAAAAGCCTGCGGACGAATTTCACCCGTCACGTTGTTATCACGTACGTTTTTCTTGCGCTTTCTCCGTGTTCAGTGCGGTGCGCGTTGATGCGCATGCGTGTGCGAACCGAATGACAAGTGCTTCCCCTTAGCAGCTGGTGAAAACTGTCACCCGTTAGACCGGGTGGAGCCGTTTCGCACGGCCCTGATTCGATTGTGCACTGGAATGGAGCGAAATTTGGTCCATTCTGCTTCAGCTGACTGAGCACAAAGATTTCGATGCTTTTGCCGGCCGAGGCGAGTGAGCATCATTCCCGTTTTGGGCAAATGGACTCGGGCTAGCGCTAATTCGATGCGATCCCATACGAGTGCGGTGCAATCAAGCGTGAACGATAGAATTTTCCGGTGCTAGGACATCATACGGTGGTGCAGGTGTCATCCAAGTTTTCCCCTTCGCTTGACTGCACCCCGGACTGGGTCTTCAATGTTCGGTCATGCGTAAAAGATGCAAAACAAATCCCTCAAACCATACAAAAACTGGATTGATGGAATAAAATAATTGTTTTTACTATTTCTTCTTTTATCGGGATATCGCTTCATTCAACTAGTTTCCACGCTGATGTGGCGTAATTTGGGAACTTTCCTTTGGAAATTGTTCAGTCAAGCGTGAAAAATAGAATTTTCTTGTAAAAGGAGCGCAGGTACGCGTGGAGGACGCTGTTATCTGTGATAAGATGCGTTGAGGGACTCAATGTTCACTCATGCGTATAACAGACCTGAAAACAGCTGATTTTATGGAGACAAGTATAGAAAGCGAGTGTGTAAAACTTTTAACTTTTTCTATTTTGGAAGATATAAAAATCAGCATGAAAAGTTATTATTTAGTTATTATTATTTAGACGATCATTTAGTTTGTAATATATCATAATTCAAAACTATTGTTCTCTAAATTTTAAAATTGAAATCTGTTGCTATTTTACATTTATAAAAGAAGAATCAAATTTGAAAATTAAAATTTTAATCTCATAAAGGCATCGAATCGTTGCAATTTAAATAAGATTCGATCGCCGCTAAGATTCTTTCGGCAGTATAGATCATCAATATGATTTGATCGGTTTAATTAACCGATAAGTTTTTCCAGTAATCTGTCCAAATAATTTATTGCTTCACAGTTCCATTAGCACAGCTTGTCACAGTTGTTAGCAATAATGGGACTGTAAAGTAGATCTTCCATTCAAAAAACAAAGCTGTGAAGGTCGCAAGCCATCGGTGCGTTCCTTGCGCTTGGCCTGTGGTACCCATCGTGTTTGAGAATGGAGCATGACAAAAGTGGGAGGAAACATAAACACGACCGGCAAGGTGTCAATATTTACGGACGTTTGTTTTAGAAGGGCATCTCGCACGGTCGCCCATTCGCTAGGACGCATGCGTACCGGTTCACTTCCTGTCGCTGGTGGGTCGCCCATAAGGTTCGATAATTTTCTCATGGCATTGTCTAATGAAGCGGAACATTGGGATTCGTTTCGAGCAGGGTCGCATGGATAACCGAGTGGTTGTTTCACTCCTTACGTGTGAGCAAAAGGGGGGAGGGGGAATGGCGGGAAGGGGGGGGGGGCATTGTGGGTATGTGGGATGTAACCAAACAAAATACAACCAAGCCAGACACAGACACAACTGCCCTTGTTTAAACGATGCTAGTGAACCTCAGCACAATCGAATAATCGTTCGATCATCTGTTCAGTGATGCGAAAAATGCGATTCCTGGCAAACCAGGCGGCCAGAAAATTGTGTCGTAGCTTACCCATTTGCCCCATTGAGACTTCTCTGTTCAGTCATGCGTAAAAGGGACCTTTAACCCTGACGGATGGGAGAGAAGAATAGTCTTTGTATGTGAGCGAACGTCGAGCGAAAGCGATAGGAATGATAGTGGAAAATTTGCTTGCATGTCTGTGAACGTTATCATCATCGGGTTTGGATGTTTGACCACCAAGATAAAGATGTGTTTGTGCGCTCGTGTTCACTGGAGCATGAATTATGATTTCGTTTTACCAGGCAACCATACGGCAAAGGGACAAACATTCAAACATCGTTAGGAGGGCTTCGCTAGGAGTGATTTATCACCCTTGTTGCCTTTGAAGGTGACAGTCAGTATAAGAGGGAAAACACAAACGACAAAGCGAAGTGAGAATTACATTGAAATACTGTTTGAGCACAATTCTTTAAACGAGTGTAACAATACATACAAATTAAATTCAACAACGAACTGATTTTCATTTCTTCCTGTATGGGAGTGAAGATTTTCCCCGTTGGTCAACGGAAGTGATTGTTAGCTTTCCACAGCAATACACACCTTCTAATCGTTGCTTAGGTTATTTAATAGCAGGATTGCTGGCATCGCTTGACACCCGTATTAAGTTCCTTTGATTCGAACGCAGGAATTATTTCCTCATTCCAACAGTGGTCAGAAGGAAATTGTACACGGTTTTATAGGTGAAAGAAATGGCAAACACGCACAGTTGAATAATCACATAGTCGTTGGTACATTTCATATCGTTTAAGGTTGCGTTTGGTGTGTAATGAGCCGTACAGTAATTAGCCGCAACGGGTGAATGTGTTTATCGCTTTTGTTCAGTTAGGCAAAAGAAAAAATTGAACATTGTATGACCACTTCATTGAAAGAAAAAAAAAAACTCCTTGAATAGCTTTCTGTTTCTATTTCATTGCAACCTCACCCCGGAGGAAAATGGTTAGCCATCCGATTAAATTTCTTGCTCACCTTACATGAATGCTGCCATTGCGTCCGTTGGCCACACCAACCTAGGTGTCAGCTGCCTGGGTGCGATTGTACTTGACATTGCATTTTTCACTTGCCTCAGGGCTGCTCGCTGGGCATACAGATCAAATAACGAAGCTTGCTCTACAAATCCAGAATGTTCTCGTTGTTTGTTCAACTGTGGATCTAGCGCTTGGTGGTGGATGCATGATGGCATCCACACTTTACAGACGAGCTAGTAAAACTCTTGATCTTGGAATTGTGGGAGATTAAAGTGACACAAAATGAAAGGAAATGCCTTCGTGCTGGTACTCTCAGCCCTTTTCCTTGTGGTGAGTTTTATTTCGCATCGAGCGAGCAGTAAGTGTGAGACAATGCACAATAATGGTTAATCTGTAGGTAAATGGTGCTCCAGCCGATCCAAACCCATCTTCAGAATCGAAAGCGATCGCGCTCATCCATCATCTGAGCTACCTGATCGACTATCTCGTGCAGTACGTGATTGGGAGTGAAAATGATCGCAAAACATCCCAGGAAGCAGCGGACTACTATCAGACAGCGCTGGTAGAGGGCAAAAATCCACCCGGACAGGATGCGAAGGGTCTGAAGCCGGATAATGGACGCGCACGTCAGGAAACGGAAATCATACACAAAATGATGAAGGCTTGAGACGTGACGTGGCGATGAACTGATGCATGAAGGTTCCGATGCAATATTGTAATGATCGGAAAGAAACGAGTGATCATCGAACATCACTAACGATCGCATCTGCGGTGGTTGCAATTTGTGCCCAAGATGACAAAACTTCGACGAACACAACGCGAGTATTATTGTCAATTAATGCTGTAACTGTGACAACAGTGTCGTTGAGCCGAGTGGGCAGTGTGCTGGAACATTTTAATCACCTAACCCCGATAGATCACACAGGGAGATTTGGATGTCGTTGGCCAATCCTTGACATGGTTGAACATTGACGGTGTGTGACATCGGCAATTCATCGTCTTGAAATCGATCGCTTCCAGTTCGCGTGTNTGTGCCCAAGATGACAAAACTTCGACGAACACAACGCGAGTATTATTGTCAATTAATGCTGTAACTGTGACAACAGTGTCGTTGAGCCGAGTGGGCAGTGTGCTGGAACATTTTAATCACCTAACCCCGATAGATCACACAGGGAGATTTGGATGTCGTTGGCCAATCCTTGACATGGTTGAACATTGACGGTGTGTGACATCGGCAATTCATCGTCTTGAAATCGATCGCTTCCAGTTCGCGTGTGCCGGGGCGATGGTGCGGTTCATTAGTATGCTCAACCGGTCATTACGGTGCGACTCTACACCAGACCCACCATCGGGAGGGACTTTTGAGTGTGTTTGTGTGCGGGCCGGAGTTTTGTTTGTTGGAACTGTGATTTGGATTGCTTTGCTTTTTTATTTCAACGGTACCAGATTTGGCTGTAGAAACATGGATTTAGACGAGAGCCGATGGAGCAATGGACAGTGTGATCCGGCAGCGCTTTATTGCTCGCCAAGGCACACCTTTCCCCTGTTCTGCTTTCAAGAACGTTACTGGGTGTGGACAGGTAGGGGCAGTTTTTTGGCAGTCTAGAACTGTTTAAAATTAATTGCACGCAGTCTCGGCGTTTGCAATGTGAATGGTTTATGTATTTTTTTGTTTTGGGGAAGCAAAACCGATTCTTGCGATTCGAAGAATAAGAACAATATGAGACAATTTGGCGTTTGTGTGTGTGTGTGTGTGCGTGTGTTGGTTTTTTTTTGCTTGCCTTGTTCTGTACCAATCGCCCAACAAGTCAACAAAGCCAGCCCGTAGAGAGAGGGTGGGTTCAGTTCACGTCATTCTGCTTTCGATCCGGGCCTGCCAAGGTGATCCAGTTCCCGCTCATGCGATCGATTCGTGCGCGTTTCCATGCCAAGCCACGTCCATTCTTACCTTCAATGGAGAAGGGACGGCCCGGAGGGTGTGTTTGTGTGTGTGTGTTCGCATAGTGCTTTGTGCAGGCCACCACCGTACCACCATTTTTTTCCACATTTGCCACGCTTACCATTGCGCACTTGCGCACTGGACAACTTTTACGCTTTTGTTCTCCTGTCCAGATTCCACCCATGTTGCTGCGCCCTCTGCCCTCTTCTAGCGGACCAGCGAGGAGCGGCTGCACAGAAAAAAAACATTCACTTTGGACTTGCCAACCGGAGCCCAGTTCGTCGGAGTGAACAGGTCTCGCCCGACCCGGCCTATTGCGATTGCCCATACAGCTTGGCAACACTACGGCTTGATTGCGTAGATCTCCCCCCCAAGCTCAGCTGCAGCAACTCCGCGGGCTTTTATCGTGTTGGTGCACTGGCTCCGTTGCCCCCTTCACACCATCCCACCTGTTCTCACTCCCTGGACCCCCTCGTTAAGAGATCCAGAGATCGACCTTTCGTAGACTACAAGGCCTTCCGCCCCACACGGAGCGTACCGAAATGCACAGCATCAGTCGACATTTCCCTGGAACGTCGAACGTAACCGTAAGAACGGAAATGGCAAAGCAGGTAGCAGATCGATCGGCGACTCAAAACCGGCCAAGAACTTCCAAGCGGCTCAAAAGTTGGCAGGAAGTTAAAGAGCAAACCGTTCTTGGACCGACCATACATTAACGAGTGTTGTGTGGGCTTCCGCTGTGTAGTGGCTGAATGTCACGCTAAAACAGAGGTGATTTAGGGACCCTGCTGTCAGTTTCCAATCGAGCTAAAGAATATCTCCAGAGGACCTTTAGACATATAAAAAGACCATTGTGCGTGTGTGTGTGAGGAAAAAAGAAGTATTCGGTAAAGCGCACCAAGCGTTGTAGAATTGTTGCTGATTACTTATGGCTGTACTTGTCAATAACGTCACGATGACAGTTAGTAAACATTAATTACGCTTCACTGGCGTCAAATGTCAATAACCGCGCAATTGTTTATCGCGTAAGCGCTTCGCTCGACGGGACAGGCGGGACGAACAAAAATAATGTCGTTACGAGACTTTTAAAGCTTAAATCGGATAACCTTCACCATCACTTCAATGTGCACCGTTGGTAGGAATAATGTGTGTTTGTTTGGTGTTTACCATCACTGTAATTTGATTTCAACACACAAACGCCAACGTTGTGACGGGTAGTTTACGCTGTTAAGGTGAATGTGTACTTTTCAAATATCTGTTAACAGATACATGATGGATGGTGCTGTGTGATGGATGAGAAATACAATTTGTCAAAGCGTTCGATTATTTGATTACAGCATTAATTACTTCAAGGATTTTAAACATTCAAGTTGTATGATTGTAATTAATTTAACTGTTTATGTGTTTTTAATTCAATTTCTTGTGGCAGCTTTCAAAATAATTTAGCAAATGTTTTAGTGGGGTTTCTACACAACATTCGGTTATTTTCACGTTGTACGGTTGTGTGAGATTCTTCCAAAATTCCACACCAAATCGTAACGCAATCATTCCACGCTGATGACGTGTGTATCTGTTTTGACTACGAAACGGTTGCTCAAGTGTCGCAAAGTGCGTAGCTTGGTCTGTCGAGATTCGACCACTAGCCGTGGAAACCGGTCGCTCTGCCATATGATTAAGTATTCATTGACCTCCTCTAGCAAGCGTGGTGGTGTTTCGTGGCTATCGTTGCCGTTTGAACACCAGATGAGGACGGCACTTCATTGAATGCTCCAATGTGGTTCTGCTCGGCTCGAAAAATCGGTCTGCCACGAAAGAAAAGGTCGAATGATTTCAGATGGCTTTTACTACGCCCTTGGACCACTGATTTTGGGAATTATGTTCGAATTAGCATTCGATTGATCTTGCGACGTATGTCCGCATTGTGTGATGTGCCGTACCGCACTCGTTGTACAAGTGTTAGGAGAGGATACAAGGATTGTTAGCAGAAGCCTATTCTAAGTAGTTTTTAATGATGATGAAAAGTAAAAGCTGTAGCGTTACTCCGCTCAACTGAACACTCGTTTCACTTTCATTCTTTAAAGTCTTCATTATTTCCGCCAAAAACGGTATTATTACTTCATCGCTCGGCCGTGCACAGAAGAATGAAAAATTGGCATAAAAACTCGCTCTCATTTAATGGCCCATCATCATGATCGATCACGAAGTCCAGCCTCTTTAGCCGCTCCTCCGAACAATCGTTCCCGACCATCGTTGGCCTGTATGCAGCAGAGAAGGAAAAGAAACGAAAATATCGATGCCATAATGCTGATGGATTTCTCCTTCCCCGCATGATCGTGGCACGCATTCCCGGCTCGGAAGCCACACTTGTCCGAACGCAACACATCCCAAAAATGGCCAGCACGGTTCGCTGTCGGTTACGTTACCGGTTGCGTTACGCAGCCCGTTGTGCCGGTCCTCCCGTGCCGGTGGTACGCCCGCACAGACACGCAATGGTGCCACTTTCTTCCTGTCGGGCGATGCTATTAATTACAGCTCGGGAGGTGAAAAGACAACGGCAACGACACCACCAAACATGATCTTCACCCGATCGTATAAACAGCAAAAGCTGTCCGGAGGCGAGCGGCTTGACAGGTTCGTCACTTATTACATCGTTACCGTTAAAGTCGTTCCGCCGAAAAAGCGGCGCCGTAGTGGTGAAGAAAGGCGGGAAGAATGACGCGGTAGGCGATCAGCATCCTGGACGAAAACAAAGCGAGAGCATCAAAAGACTTCAACGCGACGTCAAAAGAACTTCTGTCAAAGGCAAGTGACGAACCCCACCGGGACGATCATAGCCATCAGAGCTGGGAGATTGAGCGTGCGCATGTTTGGGCAGTACTTGTCGTGGCTCGTTAAGGGTTAGGCAAAGCTGATGGTTCGTTTGGTACAGGGGATAAAGCGAGGTGCTTAGACACTCTTCATCTTTCCCGTTTCTCCCGTTTAACCGTGCGTGACGAAGCTCGCACGGTTGTTGTGACGACGACGGGATGTAGGAATGAGGTAAGCGATTACTTTGGCGCTGGCGCTGATGGAAGATGAAAGCGAAAGTGAATTACGACGACCGGTTGTCTGCGGTTGTCTTACACTCACCGCCCCATGTGAGGAGCAACCTTTTGCAACGGGTACGATCGGATCCGTTTTCGGAAAAGGGCCACACGTCGGAACTCGATCGGGTGGAACGGTGTGGAAATGGAAATGATGATGCTGTAGATGCTGCCGTTTCCTTCAAGCTAGCATTTGCACAACCTTCACAGGAAGAATGTAGGGGGAGCGTACGAGCGCGCACAAGCTCGAAGGGAATCCATGATACAATGAACCGGAAATATGGCATCCCGTCTGTGTGAGTAATTGTGGCACCGTGAGAATGTTAAAAAGGGTGAAAAATGCACTCACCAATGACTTTTAACCTTTTGGCACCGTGTCTGGTTGAGCGAGCTCGATATCTGCGGGCATCTTTATCTTTAATGATGGGGCATTGTGCATTTCGCTATTTTTGTTCGTCTCTTCTTGAACGAGACCTTTGCCGTTTGTGGTGATTACAAAGAAGGCAGAGAGTGGTGGCGTGCTTGTGTTTTTCAGACTGCCATGAGATGCAGATTTTTGTGGTCCTCGTTGTGAGAAGGTTAGAGAAACTATTCTCCACTTAACGGATGATCGTAAATGAAGAGGGAGCATCAATTGTCTGATAAAAGTTCAACAGAAGTTCAAACGAGGTGCGAAAATAGTGTGAGCGGCATTAATAGAATTTGTTTTCAGCTAAAGTATGTAAATGTATTTAATGCATACTGAAATGCAATTTATTCACAGCTACAGGAAAACTCCCTGCTTGGTATTATCACAGCTTCAATTCAGCAAGTGATAAACAAGTTAATAACTTACAACAACTCGATCCACAGTTTTCAGACAATAAAGTTACGACGACCAAACGAAACAAATAAAAAAAAGCTTCCGTTTTCTAACAACACGCTGCGTTGAGGGATCTCTCCTTTAGGATCATAAACTCACAGCCTAAACCAGCCTGACGCAATAAAGGTGTTGTGCAAAAATGTTTGTAATTTGCTTTGTCGTACGAGCAGTTTCACATCGACTACGCGTTTACGAGTGCAAGCAGCACGGTTGGTTGTGTTTCCCTACTTTGGCTACTTTCGTACGTACCAACAATAAATTATTTGTCGACCAATAGTTACACTTTCTTGGAAAAGCGTCCCCACCGTGTTGTGAACGGGCACGATTCTGATTTAATTTCGTTCGACAGCACGCACACACATGCCACCAGACACTGCCAAAGTTTCGATTCGCCCGCCAAAGCACCGTTGTGTCATTGTGAATTGTCTGGCCCGGTGCTGGGTTGGTTTGGTGGCCAAACCGGGTTTCCACGCAAGTGGCCACCCGATTCACCTGCACACAAAACACACAAAACCGGACCCGTTCGAACTCTGGCCGGTCGTTGGACTATGTTTGGGAAAGTTAATTATGCACTCCGTCGTCGTCGTCGTCGTCGATGTCGCTGCGTTGCGGCTTTCGTTTCGGTTCAAGTCAATCAGATGCTGGCCAGGCAAAGGGGACACCGACCTTCTGCGGTTCAGCCATTGCCCCTCTTCTTAGTCGCAGTAGTTTAGTATACTGTGTTTTCCTCTTCTTTTTCTTCGCTTCAATGTGCGACTAACGAGTAGCGAAATATTCACACGTCTCAACGAATACGTCGTGAAATTGCGTTGCTCGGAAAAAGTTAGACCATTACCGGCTTGAGGCTGTCGCGTGAATAGCAATGCGAAGAGCCGCCCAATGTTTCAATGACATCGATTTCTCGCTCATTTTCAATCCGCGATCGACTTCGATCGAAACGCTCGCTGCAACATGCAGTAATGACCTCTGCACGTTTCGATCACTCTGTCCTCGGTGTGGCAATTTTCCAAACCAAATTACACCGGCAAGTGTGAATAGTTTCGCAGTGCTTCGATCCATCCCGCGGTGGGCGGATGGTCAACTGATTGTTTGCGGGAAAAATTGTCACATGCAGCACCTGGAGTACCTGCGTACCATCGGAAAAAGGAAATCGAAAGTGACACAACAACGGCTTCCGCTCGCTTGCCGAACGATAATTGCAGTGCGAAACGCCGCCGTTGTCCAAGCGACACAACGCGAACAGCCGCGAAACGTCTTGTCCATACCGTTTTCCCTTTCGGTTGCCACTTTCTGCTCACTGCCAAGCCTCTATGTCGCGGTCTGTGAGTGGACTTATGTAACGCAAAAATTGTCGCGTGACAGTGAGCGAAACATAATGGAGCAGTTGGGAGAAGAATATGGATACAGTTCCGAAATGATTTCCAAGCAAATCGATCCGACGGCCGAGGATATGATTAACGAGCGGGCATGATTCGGGACACTCCTGTTTTTTGGTAAAGGACTGGGCAAGACAATCGGTGGGAATTGTAAACCCAGCTGTCCATTCGGTTAGTTTGATTGGTTTGACAATTTCGGTGCTTGGACAAGACAAATATCCGGCATCCGACACCTGTGGACAGTAGATTTGTTTTGGAAAGTGTTATTCATTACCCCGAAAGAGATTTATACCGATGATTGTTAGGAAATTATGTTCGATGTTCAGTGATCGTTCAGTGAGTTTAGCTTAACAAGGAAGGATAATAAACAAACACTAAGTTGCAATATTTTGATTAAAGTTTCCATTTTTGTTAGCAAAATGTTTGACTCAAAGAGAAGGGTGTTTAAACAAAACTTTAAATGAAACCATTTGATAATGATCTGCTCAAGCGGTTTGATTTATATTGTCTTCCTGATCCTCGGAATGATCGTTAAGAGTTTGTAAATGGTTTCCAGCTTCAGATCTGATCACCAGACAACGCACCGAAGACAACGAGCTACTGAAAGCAAGATTTAGCTTGAAAGAAAAAAAAACCTTCATTGCGAAACGTACTTTCCGCCAACAATGAAACGACAGCTCACAATCTGCACTATTGGCAACTATTATCGCCACACCTACGGCTTGTCGACGACGGCTGGGTTCGTCGCACCCAAATCGACACAACCAGGCAACAATTTAAGTCGTTGCAGTGTGCGTGCGTTGTGTGTATGTTTTGTTCGCCTCTTCTTCTTCCTTTTTGTATGTGTGTGTGTATGTTTGTCGGCATTTTGTGCCAGCAGAGTGCCAGCTCCAGATCGGACGGTATAAATCAAACCGGTATTGACAGTGCTTCCGGTTCCTGGACGACGCCGTGGGAATGAAATTATGGATAATCAGGAATCGGGCTGATTCGAGGTGATTGCCACCCGGGAGGAATAGATTGGGATCAGTTTTCCGTGGCTGGTGGGCAAGCCAAGTTTTGTAAACAGCTTGTAGTTGCACACTGCCCTTCATTTTGATTCCCTAAATATTTGGTAAGTTTTCTTTATTTGCCACTTGGTGGTGCATTTTTTTGCTTCGCACCGTGCTGAACAGCTTGATCATATGCTGCAAAGTTTCATGTTAAACATGTATCCTCTCACTTGCGGCCCATTTTGGGTGTGGAGCGGAACACAAAGGGAACGGAAAGTGAAGCATGCAAAAAACGATCATATGTTTCATGGTATCGTGTTTCATGCAGTTTAATATTCGGATTCACATTCCGGATGTGTGAATGAACATTCGTTTTTTCTTTTGCTTCCTAGTTTTTGCTTATGGGTATATGCGCATACAGTGGTAGTTTACAATTATCTTTTTTCAGTTTGGAGAACATTTATGGTCAATTGTTTATTGCTTACGTTCTGCGTTGGAAAACAATGGATACAATTTAGATGCATTTAGTACATCGGTAGTTATCGCTTACCTGTAAGTAGAAACAAATTTTTGAATTAATATAATGATTTGAGAAAATTAGTTTATCGGTATTACAATAAATGCAACTTGAGTAATAATAACTTAAAAATATTCACTAATCGCTTGAAGACAAGTCTGTGCTTTTAAACAATTTAAATAATCATCGATTAACCTCCACAAGATAGCCATTGTTTATCGGACAGATCATTCATTGCAATAGTAAGCGAAATGCGGAAATGATTGTACCAGTTTTTAGCAAAATCTCCTTCCATTCATAACAACCAGCAGGATCGAGCCATGGCATGGCTCACCCAATCCCGTCACAGATCTTCGAGACGTTGAATGCTTTTTCTTCAAACCTTCCGTGAATTATTCGACACGATCGACATGATCGCAGCGGTTGCGGCTTGCTTGTTAGCGTCAACATTCTTGTCGTGCGGATCGGTTCGCTGTAATACGCCACTTTAAGACACGGCCAAACCCTTGTGCACATGTCTCAATTTTGTCTGTGGCCGAGCAGTTTCTTGAGCAGGGAGGAAACCGAAAGTAACATAACGATGGTGAGTTTAATTGCAAAATAATTATCACATTAGATCTGGATCAATTAAAGGGCAGGATTGGAATCATTCCCGTACACTAACCATGGTAAAACTGGAGTGTATTATAGCATTTGGATGGTAATTTGAGGCCGCTAATGAACGATGGTAGGTTTCATAAACGAACTCATGATACCCAGGCAGCTTTCGTGGGGGGATTTCGTTTAAGCAAAGTGTATGATTATTTTCTTCTGGAGAAGTTAGTACACGCGATAATTACCGTGAACTTATCCCTGTCCACTTGAGCGTTTTAGTTTTATACTAATAAGTATTTCCTGCCTGTTTTGCGCTCCATGCCGGTATGCAGTGCAAGTGATTCCTTTATGTGGACGTCGCTGGATGGAATTTCAAGTATCATTTTGACGTACCATATGAGTAAACGAGCTGATCGCGAGTATTCATTTCAAACGCAACCACATTACAATTCCTTTCTCGTCTCAACAATCTTAGCTGGCTTTCAATCACGACCGACGCGACCGTATCACTCAAGGACAGGTCAACCGGGTCATTTCTGCAGCACCACGAGAAGGTCAACAGGGCAAGCAATCTCAAACCATAAAACCGCCGGGCTCTTGTGAACAGGAAACAAAATGCGATAATACACCATAGTGCCACGGCAGAGAGAAGACCATAACTCCATATCAAACATCAACAAACAGCACAGTTTTGGTGGTGTTTGGCACGGTTGACAGAAGCGACATAAAAGCGGCTCGTCGCTTGCAAACTATTCTGCCGCACGCTCGTTGATGTCTTTCGTTTTCGGCACGACTGATTCGGCGGACCGATCATCGTTCACGAGTTTGACGGTGGAGATGATATTTGAATGGTGCGCACTAAACAGTCACCTAAGTCACCCTACCGTGGCTTCAGCCATCTTCTTTTCCTGCACCCGGGCACCATTGCAATCGAAAACCTGTTTTTCCACCTCGCGTTTGGAGGATGAGCAGTGCGAACCGGTTGACATTTTCCCGGGCACACTTTGCGTTGCGCATCGATTCCGGCTGCCTGGATGAGCGCACGTGTATGGGTGTGTGTGTGGGATTTGGAGGGAATTTCTGTATTTATCGACTGCCTTGTACTGTGTGTTTACAAACATTGGCATGGCAAATTTGCATAGCTGGCAAATATGACAGCGTGAGTTTTGTTTTTGGTTTTTGGACAAATTTGGACGGATGTTGTTCGTTTAGAAGCGGTTGAAGTTGAATGAAACACACTCATGACCATATTTATTTTTTATTTATTTTATGAAGAACGGCCCAACTGCCCGATTAGAAGTGTCACTGTAAAACTTTTGCACCGTTCATAAAAGATTTACTGTTTCAAGCCTGCCTCGTCATGTTAGCGTTGATACACAGCTTTCGACCAGCAAATCAGCTAGAAAGCTGTGTAGATTTGATCTTTATTCATCGCTTGCAACTCTCCAAACTTTCCCAAAAGCGTTCACAGTACGTTGGTGGCGTTTAAGCGTAACAATTTCTTCTGCAGCGGGAATGCATTTTCTCATTAATCGTTTCTAATACACCTTTCGGCATGCGAATCGTGCGAGAATCGCATCCAATCCACTTCATCTGTACACATCAAACTGAGAAACACTCACAGACAGGGAAAAAAGGTGTAGCAGGAAAAGCTCGCCCAAATCATGCGGATTAACGCCTGCGCGGGTACGACTGGCTGTATATTCCGTAGCTGGTGAAATAGTAAAAGTGAGCTCCCGGCCAAAGCCGGCGGCTTGATTTCGATCGAAATCGAAATCACATAAAAAACGCAATGCATGGCAAGGTGCGTGGATAGAAAAGCAGACAGTTTCATGCGATGAAAACTGGGTCGAATTTTACGGTGTTAGGCACCGCGGCAGCCAGTAATTTGGATGCGAGGTGGGAAAATGTGAGGCTTTCGTGCCGTGGAGGACCTAATGGAAGAACGCTCTAGGGGTGAAAGAAAAAATGGCAAATTGAGCGAAAGTGGGCAAATTTTTGTCAATCAACTTAAGAAGCAGAATTAAGATTGCTTGGTTGTGTGTTAAGGAAACTAAAAGAGAAGTGTGTTTTTTAGGGGATTATTATTACAACGAAAAATAAATATATTTGGTTCAGCCATTACTTTCTTCCGATATTGATGCTTTTCTGAATAATATTGTTTTTATTTTGTTGCTCCATCTCTGTTTTTTCTTAAGCATTATAATTAGTTGAAACTCTAAACAAAATGAATCCCTGACGTTAATATTATGGTAATGTTTATTTGAAAACAAATTTGTGTGGTCCACAATTTCATTTATTTGAGTTATATTGTGCACAAACTCGAACAAACCACAACTCTACCGTTTATGCAGCAGCAGCAGCAGCAGTTTGGTGTGGCATAGTGGCATAGCCACTCGTAGAAAATTACGCAAAACTCCATCACCAATTTCCAAGTCTCACTTGGCACATTCGAACGCAAGCAGTAGCAGGGACTTGAGATGGGTATGGTAGAGTGTTGCTGTTGTGTTTTTTTTTGCGTTCCATAGAAAATTATGTAATTTGCAGTTTGCCTCCGTCACACGTCGACGAACGTCGATGCTGATGACCATCGATGGCCAAGATGCGCCTTACGCACGCAAACGAGACAAACCGTTTGCCCATTTTCGGCCGGGTACGACAATTGTACGCCATGTGTCACGTTCGTATGGAGGCACTCGCGTCTTCGTAACACAAACTTCACATTTACCAGCCGCACCTCGGACGCGACCCGTTCGGTTGATCATTCGATAAGGCTTTGCGAGATAAAAGTAAACAAAACGTGCCAAGAGGAGATGAAACTAGAAGCGCAAGATTTCACATTCGGAGGGGATGAAATGAAGAGAGGATAATTTAATTAAAATACAAAACATTGCTGCTGAGGAATTATGTCTTGGTTTGGATCAAACACTAGACGATTTCAATCAAGCACATGCTGTAGATAGTGTCAACCGGATAAAAGTGTGCCTTCGGGGTGAATCTACCTCTTCGCATTCCAGTTGTATTCAAATGGTCTTACTAACAAGACGAAGCTGCTGAATCCACGCAGACAGAGTCAAAACATTGTCTCACCCGTTTTTTTCTTTCCACAACGCCGGCTTGTTTTAAGAGTTTCTAATTAACACGCCTGTTAACGTACTAGGGAACAGCTTTTTTTTCGTTTCTCGACACTATGGAACGTTCCAAATCTCACCTTCTCATGCACAAGCCCATACGATACGATACGGTGCGATATGTTGAAGCTATTTGGAAGGGAGCCTTTTGCCGAGGTCAACCATTTGTTGTGGCCTACTCCACCGTGCGGTGGTGGTCTGAGAATGGTTCATGCGGTCCGTCTCGGCGGGTGGACGTGGTGTTGAGTACAATAAACAAATGAATTATTACCCTCGAAGTAAGGTCCGAGGGCAGTGTGCGATCGGTGCGACTGGGCAAAACGTGCTGAGGCCAACGAAACGTGAGTCTGTGCGTCTATTGTTAAATTAGCGCCTGAGCAGCGCTTGGTGTTCGAAACTTTCGTGAGCTTTAGCGCGGGCGCGATTCCTTGGGCGCTACTTTTGTGTTAGACAAAACAAAGCAAAACAAAAAAAAAGAAGCAAAAACCCCATTCCTTACGGNAAACATTGCTGCTGAGGAATTATGTCTTGGTTTGGATCAAACACTAGACGATTTCAATCAAGCACATGCTGTAGATAGTGTCAACCGGATAAAAGTGTGCCTTCGGGGTGAATCTACCTCTTCGCATTCCAGTTGTATTCAAATGGTCTCAAGACGAAGCTGCTGAATCCACGCAGACAGAGTCAAAACATTGTCTCACCCGTTTTTTTCTTTCCACAACGCCGGCTTGTTTTAAGAGTTTCTAATTAACACGCCTGTTAACGTACTAGGGAACAGCATTTTTTTTTCGTTTCTCGACACTATGGAACGTTCCAAATCTCACCTTCTCATGCACAAGCCCATACGATACGATACGGTGCGATATGTTGAAGCTATTTGGAAGGGAGCCTTTTGCCGAGGTCAACCATTTGTTGTGGCCTACTCCACCGTGCGGTGGTGGTCTGAGAATGGTTCATGCGGTCCGTCTCGGCGGGTGGACGTGGTGTTGAGTACAATAAACAAATGAATTATTACCCTCGAAGTAAGGTCCGAGGGCAGTGTGCGATCGGTGCGACTGGGCAAAACGTGCTGAGGCCAACGAAACGTGAGTCTGTGCGTCTATTGTTAAATTAGCGCCTGAGCAGCGCTTGGTGTTCGAAACTTTCGTGAGCTTTAGCGCGGGCGCGATTCCTTGGGCGCTACTTTTGTGTTAGACAAAACAAAGCAAAACAAAAAAAAAGAAGCAAAAACCCCATTCCTTACGGAAGGGGTCAATCTTATTTATCTAGTCAAAGTCCGTACGGTCTCAAAACCCACTTTTTGGAAAGGGTTTTCGGGGTTCAGGTTCGGTTTCGCTTTCGAAATAATCCGGCTCCAGTGCAAAACACTCTACGGGGCGTGGAGCATGGAGTTCACATCTTTGCTGGGTCCATTTTCACTTTTCACGGCAGCTAGTACGTGATTAGTGTGATTGGCAGTGTGCGCCAATGCTGAGATCACCGAGAAGTGGAAGGTAAAAAAAAGTATGACCACGCTTTTATCGCTCATGACGCACGTTGGTCGTACGTTGGTTTTGCATTAGAAGGTGTTTTATTTTGCCAATGTTTGACGGTACTCCGTTTGAAAGTTTAATGTATCCAACATAAACTGTCTAGAAATCATCGACCAAACGTTTACTTGTTTAATTTGGCTTAAGTTAGGCAGTGTTTTTTTTTCTGAAAGGTACTTAAGGAGGGTTTTTATAATTTCGCTCATTTAAATCTCCATTAAGTGAGTACCAAGAGCCAATTTCGTGATACGTTTACTTTTTGTCCTGCAAAAAAACCATTTCCACCCCTTCCGAGCTGACGTTGAAATGACATAAAAGTGTGCTAAAAGCTTCAAACGTCTAAACACTCTTCCTTTCGACAAGGCGTTTTTGCAATGCTTAGTATCCTGGTGCTTTCGATCGGTGGTTCTATTAGGTCATAGATGCTGAAATCTATCGAGACCGTATGTCAGTGTGGTTTGGTAGGGCGGAAAATTCGCTCGTCGATGCCTTTCTCAACACATTTCGGTTTGAAGTGCATTAGATTCCGATTGCAGTTCGAGGCAGCATTATGCAATATGTACTTGCCGAACGTCGATCATGCTGCCAGGGTGTAGATAAGCTGAAAGGCCACGTTTAGGAAAGAATGGTTTTGCAAGAGCATGTTTCTTTATCGATTCGGGTGTAGTTCGACAGTGTTATTGAATGAGAAAGGACAATAATGCATGTTTGCTGTTAGCATGACTTCAACATTGAGATAAACTAATTTATTTAAGGAAATAATTTAAACATTTAGTTAGAAGACAAATGACAAATGAATTTTTTATCATAGTTTTAAGAAATTTTTCAAATATCAATTGAATACATTGGCTTAATGCAAGGGGTTCATGCACATTTTTTATTTCATTTTCAGGACATAAATAAACAGTAACATAAAGTGTTTTTATAGTTAATTTTAAAGCAAATCTATCTCTCAAGAACTCGCCAGAGCAGTCTGGTTTTGTTGTTTACGATTAACTTTAGTTATTTCAAACCTTTAAACTACCGGATTAGGGAATTTGAATGGTTCAATGCATTATAATTGCCATTAATTATTGAGAATAAAATATTGTCACCGAAGTTTCAGAAACCTAAAAAAACAAGCTCTTCAATGTTTGTTTGTTATTAGATATTAGCACATATTAGCTGATTTAAGATTGCATTTTTTTGTAATCTAATAAATTTGACATTGTAAAACAGTTTTCGGAACAAAACCTTCCAAATTAAGTCAAAATCAATCGGGGAACTAAACTCAAATGTCATGCTACGCATTATTGAGCCATCAAATAACCATGACAACTCTCTCATATACACACACATACACTTGTAAAATCCCCGGCAGTTGAGTTGCCGCTCGTGGTTCAATCTTGTTTTTCCAAGGTTGATTGAAAACCGGTATCGAATCGAAAGCATGCGTGCCGCGTACAGGGAGAAAACATTCATTAGACACTTCCGTCCGACCATTGCGAGCCTGCGCGGCACAACACTAGTGGGGAAGTGATCGTGGGATTGGGAGTTTCACTAAAATTTCTTAAGCACATCAACCTGCCACATCAACCCAACCCAACGGCTGCAGACGGTGGTGCATCACGGTTAGCATCATATCGGCGGCTGCACCCGGAATTAGAAAAGCGTAGCAGATGCACCGGAACAGAGCGCAAAGAGGATCATATGTTTAGGTGCTGCAACGATGCAACAAACCGAGCCACAACGCCTTCGCTACGAGTCACGTGAAAGCTGCATAGAGGCAACAACGAAAAAAATAAGGCGGGATTAAAGTCAACACAGACGTAAGGAGGAAAAATCAACACGAGCATACGGGCTCGGATGGAAAAATAAACATTCAATCATGATTATCTCCCACGAAAGGCATCACAATTAACGTGTGTGCATGGGATGGTGATCCGGGGTCCGGTGTGCAGAATTCGGAAGAAAGTGTAGGAAAGAGCAGGTTCCAAACCAACGAACCAGTGCCCTCGGCTGGTTGAGGAATAATAGATGCAGACGAAACAGATGCCTGCAGAAACCTGCAGAATACGTCACCCACTCGTAGCGTTTGTTTTCTCCTTCATCTCGGTGCATTTGAAGTCTTTCCATTTTGGTGCAGTGCAAAAATAGGCGGACAAAAATTTGCAAACCACCGCCGGCAACGTGAAACCGCAATCTCGCGCTCACAGTGAGAGTGAGAACGTGACTGAAACAGAAAGGGAGAGAAAGCAACTCCACACACAGAGACACAGCCATACGAATGAAACGGAACGGAACACGTGAAAACAGCCGTTCGTAGCGAGGCGGTAAATAAAAGTTATGAAAATAAACAGCAAAAGTGGCAGCGCCCCAGCGTCCAGTGGCAATGGAAGAGAAAATAAAGCTCGTAAATAAATAAATAAGCTGCCCGGCCTGGGCTGCCGTTGCCGTTCCGAGTCGAGTGGCCGAGTGCTTCGACTGCAAACGACGAGAACTCGTACGGTGTATGCCGGGGTCGGAAATCTCGTACCGATGATGGTGTCGTTTGGTGTTGCTTTTACTTTCTCTTTCGATTGAACCGAACCGATCGGTGGGATGGCGATCGCTGGAAAGGATGGTTGAAGATCGCGAGCAAAGGCCAACACACAGGCACGGATGGCAAGGTTAGGTGGACGCAGCTAAGTTTCCGATCGACAAGAGCGCCAAGTCGATCCATTGCGATTAGGTTCNCTGCCGTTGCCGTTCCGAGTCGAGTGGCCGAGTGCTTCGACTGCAAAAGACGAGAACTCGTACGGTGTATGCCGGGGTCGGAAATCTCGTACCGATGATGGTGTCGTTTGGTGTTGCTTTTACTTTCTCTTTCGATTGAACCGAACCGATCGGTGGGATGGCGATCGCTGGAAAGGATGGTTGAAGATCGCGAGCAAAGGCCAACACACAGGCACGGATGGCAAGGTTAGGTGGACGCAGCTAAGTTTCCGATCGACAAGAGCGCCAAGTCGATCCATTGCGATTAGGTTCAGGATGGCTTGGGATTTTCTTTTGCATGCGACCAAACTTTTTCAAAACAGGAAAATGCGACCTTTTAGCAAAGGGTTGCAAATTGGACAGACAAAACCAAAAAGAAGCAATAACGTGCTACTTCCCTTTAGGAAAGTGAGTAAACCGAGTGTATTGCTATATTGCTATTGCGCTTCGGATGAAGCGGAATATTTCTTTTTGTTCCCTCCGGTGCGCCATTTCCATCGAACAGATGGTTGGTAGCGTGATAATCAGTTACTTTACCAGGTTTTGCACCTTAAAACCAGTTCCACCAGACGAGCGTGATGGAAAGATTTTTATTTTATTTCTCTCCCACAAGGTCACAGGCCGTTCCGTTTTGTGGTTGGCGGTGTAATTTTTGTCTGGTTTTTTTTTCTTCTTTCTACCCCGTGCTGCCGTATGTCCCACGGTGTGAAGATATAAAGTGTTGCAAACTTGAAATGAAATCAGCGGAAGCGATAAATAAAAGCGTCGACAATCATTAGACGAGCTGTGGAGTGGAAGGTGGGTTTGGTGGACCGCGTGGGATCGGCAAAGCAACGGCATATCGAAGCGAACTTCCAAATGGCAAGTGAATGGAATGGTTGAATGAAAAATGGTATCACTAATATTTCTCCCAAACCAGTGGGAACCATTTGAAAACAAAAAAGGATGGAAACAACACAAAAAAAATAAATAGAAAAGAAAAGTGTTAACCAGTAAAGAGGTAAAGCGCATTAGCATTATCTTGCCCGGCGAGGAACGAGGGAGGTGCATTGACTTTGAAACAATCCCAACGCAAAGACCAAAGGGGTTTTTTTGTTTTGTGTAGTGCTTAATCTCGGAAAAGTTCAAACACATTAGCATTCAACAGTGAACGGTAATCCGGATCGCGAGCAACTTACCGGGGTTTTTCTTTGAACGGTGGCATTGTTTTGCCCTCCATTGCATCCGGTTGTGTTTGTTTGCTAAACGTTCGTTTTGCAGGCGAGCATGATGCGGGGTCTCAATTAGGGAATGGGTAAGGGTAAGATGCCAATTTTACGTTGTTGTTTCGTTTTTTTTTTTGTTTTTTTTCGTTGGTTAATTTGGCTTCCTCACCTTTAGGGTCGTTTAAATCACTTGAAAGCGCTTTTGTTCGAATCGTCTTCAGTTGGTGCCCATTGCCAGGGCTTTTTGAAATAATTGAGAGGAGCAAAAGATTAGCAAAACCATTGTGCACGTTTATGACTGGTTTTAGTGGCGGCATTTGAACCGTACACTGAGTGTCAAATTTTAGTTCCGAAATGCATTTAAACCGAACAACGCACACTACGTAGTGAGGCTAATTTTCTTCCACTCTAACGTCAAACTGCATCTCGCACTTCAGCGCGAGCCGGGCGATCAAGTTGTCACTGTGTTTTTCCTTGACATTTAGGTTCAACTTTCCGTTACGTGTGCATCTGCAGCACGCTTTGTCGCAAAAAGGGGAAGACTTCCAACGAACGGTATCAACGATAAGCGCACCGGACAGCCAGCAAAACGACGCAATTGCAAGCTATTTACTGTTTGTGAAGAAAACATATTAGGTGCAATTATCTGCAAAAACGATGGTGCATGGGGCTGTAACTCGGGAAGGTTGGTATCAGGTCAAACCAGGTCGCTTACACGATGGTAGAAAGGGTTTGATTTTGTATTTGTTTTGGTTTTAGCAGCTGCAGTTCAATTATGGCCAACAATGCTTATTAAGCTGATATTAAGCTGGTGTGGGTCGCTTTTCTTAAAAGCCACATCTGAACAATGCAGCGCAACAGAACGACGAATAAAAAAAAAATAAATACGGAGTATACTTGGTAACCTTCACAAGGCACCACTCGACACCGGTCGGTTTAATTGGATGGAGTAAAACAGAGTGGCAAAGCGAGATAGAACCATCCCCTACCAACCAACCAAGCAAACGTACGGTCCGCACAGAACCATTACGCTCAAAGAAAGGCCAGAGTTTTCACGTTCACGAAACGGTGCCAGTGACGGCTGACAACCTGTGCTAGAGCAGCCTGCCATAACGGTGACGGTGTGGCACGGTTTCTTGTGCACCGTAGCTTCTCAACCAGCCGCGGCCGCACCACGCGGACGGTGGGACAAACAACAATTCGCGATTTGCGGCCCTGGCAGGGCACGACGCTTGGACGGTGCGACAGAACAAACGGAATCCATAATTACGCAAAACGTTCAGTTATTTGTCAGGGCAAAACCAATTGGTACGGTACCCAGGGCGTGAGATGGTGTATACTCATGTTAGCCGGCCCAAGTCCGAGCGTTACAATGAGATACTAGGAAGAAAGACGAAAAACAAAAAGCATAAACGATGAAGCGATCAGCAAACGAGCTGGCCGGCCGTGATGATTGGCAAATGTTGACCAAAGCTTAGCTTCGTGTTCTTGTTTGTGATTTGTGTTCCGTAGCTTGCAGCTTAAGTGGTAGCATAAATTTGCATACTTATGTACGACTTTTGAAGAACGCTACTCAAACGACCTGACAAGAAGATTCCTTCCACCGAACCAGTAGTTGATCGTCACTTCATTCGTTTTATTTTGAACTTTATTTTGTTGTTCAATTTACTCACAATTCATCTATCTGTTCGAGGTTTTGTGAGAGAATAATAAAACAATAATCAATTGATAGTGCTTATTTGAAGTGCTTGATTCAATTCTCCCTATATCAACGTTTTTTGAATCTTTCTTATTTAGTAAGGCACACAAAAAAGGGAACTCTCACTTGATTACGAAGTTTGGAAAACTAGATACCCGACCCACTGCCATCCTACGGTCCCTCTTCCAGCGTGGTTTTTGTATTCGTGCATTAATTAATGCTTTACTCACCAATATGGCCTGAAAACCGGGTGGTCTGCCAACTTCGCCGACACGGCAAGACGGACGGATCAGCGCAAAAAATCAACCAACAAAAAAAAAAGAAGGTAACAATTTACAACCGTTCCAAAACCGGTGTCTGATTATCAGGAGGTTTTTGTTTCACTCTCCTGCTCGTGGTAGGGGAAAAAACACACAAATCCAACATTACTCTAAAGCTTTAAACGTTCCGACGAAACCGATGGCTTTCGGTTTCTACGGATGGCTTTATGTTGTCATCAAGGTTTGAGGCCTTTATGTATGTGTGCGTGTGTTTTTGTTTATTTCTAAGCTCAACAAACACATGTCCGTAGGTTTTTTGCTTTCAAATTTGGTGGTTTGATGACAGAACTCATTGTTGTCGTTATGGTTCTCAACAGCATACGCTGGCTTAAGGTTAAGCGTGATTTATTGATATTAATGATCAAATAATAATATTTTTGTGCTTCCAAGATAAGACATTCTTCAGATTCTATAAACGAAATCAACCATTGTTTGACTTACCATTGTTTCTTTGATAATTTGTAATCCTCAGTGGCTAACCAAGCTACACTCTAGACACTCTAGGAAACACACTACTCACTATTGCACGAAACTCGCAGGAAAACAAACGCTGTAAAATGGTAACCAAACCGTTAGTGCCATACAAAAGCGTAGAAATGTGTAAAGATTTTATTTCTGGAGCAAAATCCTAAGTAATTACTGATGTTAGAAAGTAATTTGCTACGAAATGTTCTCTACGCTTATTGAAGTCTTTTGATTTTAGTTCGTTTTGCTGTGGGCGTATATGGTTGAACATAGTTATATTGTATATTTTATTCACAAATTTGTCCAAAACCTTGGTTTTAACTGAATACCAGCAAATTGAACACCTTTTCCAATAAATTATACGAAAACAAAAAGCACATGTATCACATTTTCGAATTGAATCATAAACATTATTCGATGCTAATGAAGATATTTCTTACAGTCCTTTAACTCATTTGATTTTATGGGCCACGTTGGCAGTATTAAACACGCTTCTTTTGCTGAAAATCTTTGCAGTCTTTTCGTTCTTAACGAAACTCATCTTTCTGTTTGATTTTTTTGTGAGCGTTCTTTGATTCCCAGAAATTTACAATCTTTAACTGAGCACTCTTTAACGCCATCGAACACTTAACAATAGATCGCGTACGGAAGCAGGAAATTCGACCAAGGACTCGCTACTTGGGTCGTTGATACTCTGGGTAACATGTTCGATCTATTTCTTGCAACCACTGCCTCTAATTGATCATTGATGAAGGCCACAAAGCTGTTTTAGATGTTTTTATTGCCTGCGCCAGTTGTCACTTGCAGCCTAACTGTATGAAGTTCACAAACGATCTGGTTAAGCGAGCGATCACGTGCATGATTTGCAACAATCAATCAGTTGTTCGAACCACGCTTTGGTAAATGGTAAAGCGATCGTAGATCTTCATCACAACACCTCAACTCACCACTCAGAATAAAACGAATGTAATCACTCACTATCGATAAAAATACACGGTTCGTTGAAGAAAAGCACAGCACCTCACACACATTCGGTGGAGGAGGACTGAAGAAAACTGTCCGTACTGACACAAACTATGCGCACTAGGGACTGACTCGCAGCGCGATCTGTCGCAAGCGTCGAAGCCCCTGCCCGAGGATCACGGCTGGTAGGTTTTCGCCCGCAAATGGAAAGGTGCCGGGGCCCGGGGTTCGGGTTTCGCGAAAAAGCCGAAGCCAAAGCGATCTGTGGCCGTTGTCACGTTGGGCCACATTCGAACGTTCGTCGCTTTGGGGTGGTGGAAGTCTTACCAATAAAGACACGCGTGCCCTTTCTCGCTCGCACAAGTCACGCGTAGCGTGTCGAGAAGCGTATTTTCCGTTTCGGTTGCTCTTCGGATCCGTTGCCCCATTACCACTCCGTCATACCGTGGTTCGATTTTATGGTGGCAGCATTCCACCCATCCCAATGCTACCCCGTTCGAACCTACGGCTACCTTTCTCGCTCTCGTCTGCTTTCGAGCGTTTGTTCCACGATTGATCCACTCATTAAGGCAAGCCAATGCTGTTGCTGCTGCTGGTACGGCCACGACTAGATCCACAAGACACGAACGAACGCCGTTTCCTAACTCGTGCCGATATGTTGATTTCGTTGTGGGAACTCTTCGGCACGCTCCATCTCATTCGTTCTCGTGGTGCAGCGAGCGCGTTTTATGCTGCACATACTAATACCAGCCACATTCGGTGCGAAAGCAAATTTGCTGCTACTAAAACTACTACTAACTTCGACGTCTACTGCTGCCACAACTATCAGCACAACCAACCATCGACGGACGGACTATAAGCAACAAAACTGACCGCACGGCGATGACCATCATTGGTCGCTGGTTCGATGATTGTTGCAGCAACATTTGTTCGCTTCTGTAGGAATATATGCGGCACAGCAGACGGTCTGTCGAACAAACGCAACGGCTTGTTTTCTTGGCCAAGCGTTTTTTGGCACGCGGCTCGTTTGCCAAGACACTGCAACAGACCTCAACCAGCGCGGCGGCTACACATTGAAAGGACGACAGAACCTTGCCCGTAATGGAAACTGTAACTGGAGCGAATGTGGCTAATATAATATAAAAATTGCAGATGAAACTTGCATACGTTCGTTATAAAAAATACTATAAAATACAATAATTCAAACAGTATTTTTGAACAATTGATTTTTTTAAAGTTAAACTTGCATACGTTCGTTATGAAAAATACTATAAAAACAATAATTCAAACAGTATTTTTGAACAATTGATTTTTTAAAAGTTTGGTTTTGTTATGTGTCACACTTTTTTTTCAAAATTTGAATTCATTATTTAATTTAATTTTAAATTCAGCGGAAATAATTTCCTAATTATTTATGTGATGATTGAAAACCAAACTTTATTGTTGAATTAACACTGCCTGGCAGTTCTTTAAGTAAAAGTTTTCAAAATTTGTCTTCAGTGTTCTTGAAAATTATCGAAAAATCTTTAGTTGAGTACGTTTAAAATGAATTGCGAATAATCTATTCGCAATGTTATCATATGGATTAATTTTAATTTAGTTTCTTATCGATCCTATTCATTTCTCTTTTAATTAAAACGATTTGAAATTAAAATTAACATTTTCATGTCGTCTATTCTGTGGGTCATCTCTAGTTTAAATGGAAAGTGTACCGATAACACAGCTTCTCAGCAGCCTGAAAGATCCTCTTCTCAAATAGGTCAAACGAACACAAAACAACCACCCGAACAGACTTACGACCCAATAAATATGTTTACTTGATTTCTCGTCGTCGTTGTTTCTCCCCTTGAATAAGTTGTGGTCATCCGTGTGCATGTGTGTTTTTAATGTTTTTGTCGTACCAAAGGCAGATGTATTTTCCAGCACCCCGTTCTCCACCAAAGCGCCTAATGATCGGCTAGAAAAGAAAGAGAAAATGTAGAGCGATTCTATCAGTTTTCCTGCATCGACAACGGAACCGGTTGCCGTGGCTTTGGTTGCAATCCATTCAATGCATTCGATACTGGTGACGGCACTGCTCGTCGTGTGACCCGTATTTTGTTCACTCTCAACTACACGAACGGTACGTGCGGAAGCTCGGTGTCAAGATTCTGGCATGATTAATGTAACCGTGATCGTGATGGACGCTCTCGGTTTATTGGCCCACCATCGAATGGAAGCAGGCCACTGGGAAAATGGTTTTCATTAATTAGATTATCGATGGGTTGCTGGTGCTGCGCGTGAAAACTAAAGTGTTTTACATTTTAAGGGAAGTGCTCCATCTAGAGGAATTTTAACAGTCCATCGGTGTATAGGTGGGCATTTGAAAAGTGTTCAATTTAGTGAAGTGTTTATGAGTCCACGAACAGCATCATAATGCATACCCTTCACCTGACCCCAATTCGGTCCGCAAAAGTAACCGAACTGGCCGGACTGCATTAGGTCGCACCAGGTTCGTGTGGTGTGATACGGTAGACGTTGAGGCTTTTTCGACATCTTCTTATGCTGCACTACTTATGTTGAGTGCGAACGAAAGGAATAGCACCTCTTGATATGTGTCTCTAGCAAGGGTGGGAACATTTTTCAATCGATTGATGGTGAGTCGTTATAATTTGTTGCAAAAAGACATTCAAATTGTTCGCATATCTTCAAAATAAACGGCAGCAAATAGCCAACACACAGCAATGCACCTGCACATTGGCGCAGAAAATTCTCTAGCTTAAGATACTTTTAAGCCGCCGTGCGCATTATGTAAGCTTTGTTCAAATATAGGTGAACGATTTTACCACACTCGAGCAGCACGCGAAAGCAGTAACGCTCCCCATTTGGATCTACTGCTACGCACAACGCAAGGCGTTGCAAACCGTCGTTTGCTGGTCGTTGCAAGAGAAAAGTTGTCCAAGTGGTTGCTTGTTCCGCCAACACTCGCTGGTTAGTAATGTTTTTCGTTCGCAAAGCTATGCTTTTTCTTTTTTTCGGTGGAGACAAACTAAACCGAACACTAAACGTTGCAGTTCCAGTGCGTTACGTGCACGATTTTGGGGGCACAGTATTGCAGCAAGATCGATTGTGCGCGTTACGTTGGGTGTAACTTGTATTAATGAGCATTGTCTTTGGTGGAATATATCGGAGAGAAGATCAACCATCAGTGCTGTTTAGATTCGAAAGGTTGATAAAGTTTTTCGCTGGGAATGAATGCCACGATCGTTTGATGTTATCGTTGGGATCGATGGAAGATACATTATTGTATCTTGTGAAAATATTTTAAACGATTTTCCCAAAGTGCTGCTGGAATTTTGGATTATTTGTCACTCTTTTATGTGTGTATAACTTCCGAAAATTGATATCTTTTTCATATCAAAAAAGTTAAGTTCATCAACCATGTTGCTCATAGAGTTCCAAAAAACTATTTTATTAAAATAAGTATTTTTCTTATCTTTAGACTACAAAATAGCAGGACACGTTCAACTAGAAATCTTGATCTGGGTGCGCTCCTGGATAGCATGTAAACGCTACGAAACCATTTTGTCCTAACAATTTAAAAAATTCTACTTGTGTTAAGCTTTATGCTTTGGTCGGTGACTTTGAAGAGTCTTTCTGTTTCAAATAAGAACCATGGCAAGTTGTATTTTTCTCCTTTAAACTATGATAAGAAATATTGACATTCCGTCTATTCTAACTGCAATCAACTTCTTAGCTACAGGTTAAATTTTAAGAGCAAGGCAACTATTATGATCAGCATTTAGAACTTCGAGGATATTGTACTAGTGACCCAGTTACACAGATGATATGCTCTTATAACGCACTGGGATTTGAAGTTAATTTACGCATAACGGTTCTTTGAAGATTCTTACATATTTCTTGTTGCTACGTATACAAACTTTAGTTACGTCCAATCTTTCTTTAATTTAAAGTTAAATTATGCTCAGGTGTATGATAAAGTTAAAAAATATATTGGTTTCGTTTTATAACAGTCTTATGCAGGCCTCAATTATCTGATGACCAAATCCATTAAATACATCAATAAACAATTAAATAATTAAATAAATAAGAAACTACTTTCCAATGCTATCGTTTTATGCGCTTTCTGCATGCAAAATCTTGTGCTAGTACTCGCGTCAGTTTCTGATTTCTGCTTCATTAAAGATCAACCTTTTACTTTGCAAGTCACCAATATTAATCGCAATCGAACAAAATCGCAATGTCACGGCACAATTGTACTACATATTATTTAGCAAAACCAATCCCTTCTCTGCACACGTTCAGCCGTAGCGTATCAGGCATTTTCGTTTTATCTGGAAACCTTCATTCCACTGCAGCACTTCTCTTTTCAAACCAGCTCCTATCAGCCGAACGACCAGCTTCGCGGCTGGACAGCAACATATTTAGGTCAGCACTTGCCAGTGGAATGCTGTTGATAATTAGGTGACAGGGGGTGCTAGTTTGTTTTCTTACAGCATTGCACCTACCGGGGTGTGTTTAATGATGCCACATAATCACTCACCGGGCGCATCGCGACAACATCATCTGCGTCGCCAACACAGGTCCAGCCGAGTGATGATGCGTCGTGACATAATAGGAACGAGTAACTGGATCATCCATCAAACCGAAGCACTAAACGTGATGCGCAGTGTGAAGTGCATCGGGAAAATGGAGAATACAAACGGTGCTTAATTGGCACCGGTTTACATGAGCTGGTCAATCAGTAGGTTCCATCCAGACGCGCAACTTAATTCTTTATAATGCATGCTGGACAGGACAGCATCAGATTGCAAAGGAGAAGAAGAGAAGAAAAACAAGGAAGGAACCAATTGTCACCATCCGCACCACCACACCGTTGTTTATCGTTTGCAGTTATGCAATACTGGCCAAAAGGGGCATCCTAATTTGTGCGCTCTCTAATGCAAACAACTGGTGGACANGCGAAGTCCCTCGCCACATCAGCTTGCCGCAACCGATCTATGTCGAGCCTTGGGGTGGGCTGATAGCGCAGCTTATTGGCTGCGCACAGTTTTTGGCGTAACTTAACCATAACCAGGAAATGGTCTGAGTCGACGTTTGCTCCTCTGTACGTACGTACGTCGATAATATCCGAGAAGTGCCTTCCATCGATTAGAACGTGGTCGATCTGGGAATATGTCTGCTGAGGTGATCTCCAGGTGTAGCTGAAGCGTGGTGCGTGCTGGAAGAAGGTGCTGCGAATGGTCATGTGCTTGGAGGAAGCGAAGTTTATTAGGCGAAGCCCATTGTTGCTACGTATACAAACTTTAATTACGTCCAATCTTTCTTTAATTTAAAGTCAAATTATGTTCAGGTGTATGATAAAGATAAAAAATATATTGGTTTCGTTTTATAACAATCTTATGCAGGCCACAATTATCTGATGACCAAATCCATTAAATACATCAATAAACAATTAAATAATTAAATATATAAGAAACTACTTTCCAATGCTATCGTTTAATGCTCTTTCTGCATGCAAAATCTTGTGCTAGTACTCGCGTCAGTTTCTGATTTCTGCTTCATTAAAGATCAACCTTTTACTTTGCAAGTCACCAATATTAATCGCAATCGAACAAAATCGCAATGTCACGGCACAATTGTACTACATATTATTTAGCAAAACCAATCCCTTCTCTGCACATGTGCAGCCGTAGTGTATCAGGCATTTTCGTTTTATCTGGATACCTTCATTCCACTGCGGCACTTCTCTTTCCAAACCAGCTCCTATCAGCCAAACGACCAGCTTCGCGGCTGGACAGCACCATATTTAGGTCAGCACTTGCCAGTGGAATGCTGTTGATAATTAGGTGACAGGGGGTGCTAGTTTGTTTTCTTACAGCATTGCACCTACCGGGGTGTGTTTAATGATGCCACATAATCACTCACCGGGCGCATCGCGACAACATCATCTGCGTCGCCAACACAGGTCCAGCCGAGTGATGATGCGTCGTGACATAATAGGAACGAGTAACTGGATCATCCATCAAACCGAAGCACTAAACGTGATGCGCAGTGTGAAGTGCATCGGGAAAATGGAGAATACAAACGGTGCTTAATTGGCACCGGTTTACATGAGCTGGTCAATCAGTAGGTTCCATCCAGACGCGCAACTTAATTCTTTATAATGCATGCTGGACAGGACAGCATCAGATTGCAAAGGAGAAGAAGAGAAGAAAAACAAGGAAGGAACCAATTGTCACCATCCGCACCACCACACCGTTGTTTATCGTTTGCAGTTATGCAATACTGGCCAAAAGGGGCATCCTAATTTGTGCGCTCTCTAATGCAAACAACTGGTGGACATGCGAAGTAATACCAATCATTACCAGACCACAAGATGATGGTTTCGCCAACGTATCATTGGGATTGGCGGGATTGTCGTTGTAGTTTCCGGTTCATATTGACGGACGGACGGGTTTTGGTAAATGTTTGTCTGTTGGATGTGAGGTGTTTGTTGACTTACGCGAGCAAACAAATGTTCGCTTGCAAAGGATGCCAAGTGTATGATTAAATCATCGTTCCTCATGTCGTCCGATTGCGCTTAATTTCGCTAGACTATTCCAGACGAGTTAGATAATGATCTGCAATAAATAGTCACATGGATTGTGAATAATTTCGGGATTAAAATATTATAAAAAAGACTCGGTCCAAAGAGAAATATAATGAAATGTTCTTCAACATGCTTTCAAGGGTAAGGTTTAATTTCTGAATGAAATTCTGTAGGAAATTACTTCAGAACACACCCTTTTTGTGTGCCACGTGCTACAGGTCTTTCTTGCCGCCTGGTAACCAAATGAGGAAACGGACTTGACACGCCAAAACCAACGATCTGTAACCAGAATCGAAAGTAAAATTCGAATCTCAATCCACTTCAAGCGGTCGCGCCAATTGAAACGCACCAAATCGCACTAGTGTTGCTCCCTTCTTCTAGTGCTTTTTGTGAGTGAGCGAGTGTCTGTTTAAGTATTCCTCCACTTAAAGGTGCGTTTTAATGCTAGACGAAAGAGCTAAACCCGCAACTCGAATAAATGCATGACGTTCGGGTCGTGGCGAGTAGTAAAAGAACAGTGCCGCCCGGTTTGGCAGCACGTTCGCGACAAACGAGACGAAATTGTGCCGGATCCCTTCTCTTTCGGGCATGGAGGAGGCCAGAGCTGGCCCGGCCCATGGAGGAGTACGGTACGGCCGGTAGTCGGGAGATTAATCACCGAAGGGATCGCGACACCGAAACTAGCCGAACTTGCCGTGCAGAACTGGTTCTGTTGTTGGTGGGGTTAAGCGAGTTATACAACACACATTACGCGCTGATTTAGAACTGACCGACGCTCTTAAACACTTCGACGCTTTAATCATATTCTGTTCGGGCGAGCACCGTCTACTGCCGTGGCGATCGATACTGATGTTACTGGCCGTTTTGTTGCTTAGATCACTTACTGAGCATGCATGAGTCATGCGTTATGGATGTTTCCTGTTTGACTGTTTGATGCCTAATGGGAAAGCTGCAATCGAGCGGTGTCTAGTTTTTGTTATGTTTGTACAATCAACATTGTATGATTTGACAAATGGTCGATATCAATTTTAATTTCGAAATTTTGCCATATGTAGCATTTTTTGTGATTAATGCTTTGTGTAAATTACATCACTGCTTTATAAGCTTTTCAATGTGCTGATATACAATTACGTTTAAACTTTTCAAAGGTTTGTTATTCGAATTGTTGGGAGGATATTAGTGTCGGTCCCTCACATAAAAAGATCAGCACCAAATTCTTTTCGAACCTTCCCACGAATACATGACATATTATTCAGCTACAGATTATTAAAAATAAAAAATAAGCATGAAATGGCATGTCAGTCACTTCAAGGTTGCATATCTACGAAGAAAAGAAAGTAAGAAATAAATATGAACGTAAGTAAAAGAGATATGAAAAAGCTTGTAAGATATACGGCCTGGCCGTCATGATGAGAATAAAAAAAAAAAAATGAAAAAGCTTGCAAGTTTCAGAAAGAAAAATATGTTAAAACATAAAAATACGAAAAAATTAATCATTGAAATTAAAATCAAGAACTGATTAAGATAAAACAACAACATATTATAACATTAAAAAGCACTTGACAAACGCAATTAAAATTTTAAACTTCATTAAACATTTTCAAACAAAAATTGACAGACAGATCAGTGGACACCCAAATCGCCAACGATGCTACAATGTGTCACCTCACTTCCAGCAATCGTGTGAAACACTTTGAGCTTATGTTGTGTTTTTTTGACTTTGCATCAACACATTTTCGGTTACGGCATCATCCGCCAGGACGTTTCATTGTTGTTTTAAGCACCAAACTGGCTGTCCAACAGTGGGTCGGTCCATCGCCCATCGCCACCCTGTTGTAACGGGGCAAACGTATACTAACGATATGATTAGTGTTTTATTTGACTTTTTTCTCGGTGCGGCCCTCTTGCCCATCTGCGCAAAATGCAACATTATGCGGGCTATGGGTAGCAGCAGCTCCAGCAGCCAGGCTTGACGATGGTGGTTTTGGCCACCCATACGCCCGCGCTCGTGGTGCGCCGTAACAAATGAGCGTCTGCAGTAACGAACGAACCTTCACCACAAATCCTCTGGCTCACCATGCTCCCCCATCCCCCTAAGGATTGTGGTAAGGGTGTGGGTCGGTGGGAGTAATTATATTATTTGCAAGTGGAAAGCAGCGGCCCAACCTAGAAGAAAGTTTGCCGGTGTTATGCTTGTGCAGCAGGGAGGAAAATTAAACAATGCGCCATGGCTTTTGAACGCGTCTTAAGGAGGACTGTGCGGTTCGTATCTTCCGCAGTTTATGTCACCGGCGTGTCTTTTTTTTCGGGGTGCGTGCGCGAATTAACATGTGGTTAATAAATCAAGCACCACAGTGAAGTGGGTCGTTGCGGTTTAGAGAGAACGCTTTGGTTTTTTAAAGTTTTCTAACGCTCATTTAAAACATTTTAAATTGATTGACTTATTTCCTTGTTATTTTATTTTATTAATTTTATATGCCCGTTTAATATTGTTGTTGTCCCTTACATAGTTTTTGTAGCTAGCATGTGTTAATTCGGAGGGTAACCAATTTTAATGAAAGGAGATTTTTCAAATGATTTTTTAATAGTAACTAAACCTGACAGAAGAAAACAATATTTTCTAAATGTTTAAATTGAAAAACTAGGTTTTATTATTTCATGTAGTATGTCTGGAAAGTATTGCATTCTATCACTTGAAAAAGACACTTTTACTCATTTTGGAGATAGAAAAAGGTTTCACCTACCTTGTTCTTGTTTGCATTGTTACTTTCGCTATTCCATTTTTCCAAGCCTTATCCTTTTCTATGTAATTTTATGTCATTTTGTACATTACAAAAAATCTTTTCCTTTTGCATTGACATCTGCCAAATGGTTTATTTCGCTTAAGCCATTTGCCACCGGCCACTAATCAACAGCTGTTTGCGGTGATTTGGTTTTGCTGTTTTTGTGTTACAGTTGGTGCCATTTTCAGCTAACGAGCGCAATCTTGGCACAGCGGTTAAGTAATCTCCCGAATATATACATAAAAAACAAATCCAGAAAACGAAACCATGTTAACCAGCTGCCATTCGATTCAGCCCGAATCCTACACCGAGCCCGCGCAGTTTAGTGTCACAGGAGCAACCGGACTGGGCTTCGTTACAGTTTAGCAGCGGGGTTAGTCTTTTTTTTTTTGCTGCTTAAAATTACATGCATGTTGCTTGCCTGTTGTTTCACTGTTGGGCGTGTGTGTGTGCGAGTGTGTATACGCGTGTGTATGCAAACCGTTGTCCTAGTGGATTGTCCTTGAGAGACTTTCCCCCGTTACCATCGCCGTTCGCCGTTGTTAAGATGTTCTAGTTTATTTTGTTTTTGTTTGCCGTTGTCGACTCGATCGATTCGCTTTTATCAACCAGCCGTGCAGGTTTTCTGTCGCTTTGTTGTTTTCTTTTTAGGCTCCGGCTTTGGCAAACCGCGGAAAGGTGCAACGTTCCGATGGTATGTGTGTGCCAGTGCACTGGCTGTAAGGTTGCGAGAGTTTATTGGCACACTTTAATCGAGACGTTTTCGGTTCGCAACTGGCCACGATCGGGGCAGAACCTGTTGGTCGATAGGTGTTCGATTGAGCCCAACGGTCGGTCGGCATGTGAAAGGTTAGTAGTACAACGGTGCGGTTTCGGGAGACTGTGCGCCCAGATTGCTTGTGGCTGATTATGTCACCAGGTAGTGGCCGCTGAAGTGTCTTGGAACAAGTGGCATTGATTTGGAGTGTAGTAGGTGAAATGACAAACGAGCTTCGTCCGTTTTCTTTCGTTGCTAGCTAGTTTGGCCCTAGAAAATTAGCCAGAGATTCCTTAATTGGAGAGAGTACTAGCAAGCTGTAGTTTTTGCTTTTTTTTTTATTACATATCAGAATTTAAATTTCTCAATTATATTTACAAAAAAACTATATTTATTGAAAAGATTTATTGGATAATAACAACCTCCTTTCAGATACAAAAAAAAATCTTCAATCTCGATGAATCATGTTAATGATTAAGACGGAGAGTATGGTACGAGCGATGCTTACATTTTTATTGTCTTATAAAGTTTTCCCTAAATATAAACATTCTTTAAGGTACAATGATACATTCAGGCAAAGAAGGCTAGGCTATTTCTAAGCAGAAATGATGAGTATCATTCGATAACATAACATGAATCTGTTACTGGTAATCTTTTAATAGCTAACCAATTTGTCCCTGTTCTGACTATAAAAGGTTCGCTGTGTGTAATTACTAAACGATTGAGCAGGAGAGCTAATGTTTGAGTTTGTACTTAGGCTAACAATCTGCATAAATTCGTTGTTCTTAGCACCTTCTGTACTACAACTAAAATTGAACATAGAGCATAAATAAATATTGTTTTACATAAATACATAAATTGTTGATCAATGATGTCGGACAAAGACTAAATAAGACTTTTTTTCTACGTATTTTCAATTTCTTAGTTGAGTCACGTCAACTTAGAACAGGCAGATGATGATGAGGGTGTATGCTATAATTGAAACTATTAAATATTCTTTTACAATGAAGTTTTTTTTAAATTACTATCTATTCATTATAGTTCGCAGTATCTTTTCTCTTCGCTACGAAAGCTAAACCTTGGTAAATGAAATCAAAGAAATAGTGTCTGGATTGTTCTAACAATTGAAACATTAGTAGCTGAGTTTCGCATTTAATTTTACTACAGAAGATTTTAAAATCAATTCCCATCCATCCACACAACAACCCAACTTACGGTGATACCCAATTTGAAAATGTGATATCGTGAGTGAAGCATAAATTGTATGCTGGTTTTGGTGTGTTGTATGCAAGTCTACTTCCATTTCATTTGTATGGAAACTGCTCGAATTTTGTTCAACTTCATGCGGGTATCATTTTTAAAAAGAAATACATTTTTACGTATAGTTTTGTTGTAGATCCTTATATTACCATCGTCCTACTATTGTGAGGTGATCTTGAGTGGTTCTTTAAAACATATTTTGATGATGATGCCGATAAAATCGAGAATGTTCGTGTTAATAGTAATGATAGAGTGTTTTAAATTTTAGCGTCTGTTTGAAAATGATAGTTTGAGTATATTTCGGAGTTTCTAGTCTAGCATTAATACGTTTCAAGAAAAAACATGACAATCAACAATATTTGTATTACATTGAAAAATGGATTCTTTCATTTATTTAGTTTGAAGATCTATCAATTGCCTCTCCATCCGACTCGGTGCTCGAGACAAAACAGAAAATAAAAATAATTTTCCGCCCTCTACAATCACTTCCCGTACACACATTACAGCTTCCCGGCCACCGATACCGATTGGCAACCGATACACGCTGCTCATTCACGTTTGTGAAGCTTATACATCGCGTTCTGCCAGTAGTGCTCATCCCTAGGTGTGGATCGATCGAAACAGAACATCACATCACATCGTGTTGGTAGTTTTGTACAACGGACATGACTGGTGCTTCTGCTACCGTCGTCCCACACCCAACCTCATTCCTTCGGTACCCATCGTACCCATCGTGTTCGAAAAACTATTCTCCTAGCTGCTGGCACACTTTGGCTCGTGTCATGTCTGGTAGCGCATCTGCCGCATACTCTCCCATACTTATAGTGCTTTATGGCGGGTTTCACGCGAGCGGTTTTAAAACAGGGAACCTTCGAAGGAATTTGGGAATGATTGAGATACATTCGGTGCCTAGTAGTTGACATAATTTAGCTTACAACTAGTACAATTTTTTCACCTTATCTACGCAGTGTGTATTTTGTGTCTGATCGTGCAGCGAATGGCCCGAAGGCGTCCATGCTTGTAGTGTGTGTGTGTGTGTGTGTTTTTTCATTAATCTTTAAAGTCGCCCTTGACCATTTGGCGCGCGTGTATAGTACTCGCCCTGCATGGCGCACACCTTCAGGAACAGATCTTTTGCTTGTGTTTGTTTGTTTGTTTCATATACTGTTTTACATTTAAAAAAAGTCCTATTACCTACTTACGTCCCAAACATTGAATTTAGTGTACTAGTTACCTTCCATTATCTAGACGCATTACCATATACACATTTCTATTCTACACTCCTAGACCTGCTATAAACCTTGTCACACTCACTGCTGTTCTGCTTGAAATGCATATTCCCATCTGCGTTGTGTCTGCACAAAATGATAAAACAAAAACATAAAAGTTGCCAAAGAACGCATGGAAAAAGGTAAAAGTAAGTAGAGTAGGTACTAAATTTAAGCGATTAACACAAAACGAAAAAGAAATACACAAAATTGAAACTTAATTAAAAAAAAGAAAAAGAAAACCATCAGCATGATTATGAAAGCAGACCAAGCTTAAGCGTAAACTTATCGTACTATACTTCATAGTATCACAAATCAACTATCAGCAAAATGCGTCAAAGCTCAATACATTTGACGACTGTTGGGTAGAACATAAAGTAACCGTAGCTGATAGCAGAAACAAATTGATAAATCACTATCCAGTGGGAGTCCTTTTCGCTGTTCGCTTGCCTTGTTTTCCAGTGTGTTGGTGTGGTGTTTGCAGCAGTTATATGTCCGCACTGTAACCTACTGTAGCTTTTATACACAGGAAGTTGATTATGAGAATTGCTTTACTGATTGTTTCCAGATTGTTCCATTGCGCTTGTCCTATTGCAGCCTCGTGAGGGAGTGTGTTTGATTTTCCATATTTTTTTTTGTTATCTTTCAAGCAAACAAGTGTGTGTGTGTGACGTGCGCTGAATACTACATCTTCATCTCATCGTTTGCAGCGACAAACAACAGTTGTACAACTGTACCCACTAAACTACTCGATTTGATTTGATTGAGAAAATGTTCCCATTTTGGATTGAGAAAAAGGAGAAGATGAAGCAGTTCCTTGCATCCATCCCCATTTCCCATAGAAAACCGATTCCGTTACATTGTTTTGTTCGTTTGTTTGTGTGTGTGTGTTTTTTTGTTTTGGTCACCTGCAGAAAAGATTGTCCTCACATTGTCTCACAGCACCGCATGGTTTGCTTCCATTCCCTTTATTTTCGTTTGTGTTTGTTTAGTTCATTTCCTTTTCTGTTTACGTCTGTATGGGGTGCGTGTTTTCTTGGTTTAGTTTTTCATTGTATTCTTTTAAAGTTTTTGGTAGTTTTCTTCCCATTTCCTTGCTTTTGAATTGCATGAGTTGAGTTTCTACAACACTTTCATGTACCGTTTCCTAACTTTACATTCGCTATTACAAAAATGCACAAACCTGCTCTTCAGAGATATATCTATGTATGTATGTATGTATGTAAATTGTTTGTAGAATTTATGACAAAATTTCCATACGCAATTACCGGAGAAGGAAAGATAGTGAAGTTGGTAGAAAGAGAAAAGGGACAACAATGTTGGCAGATACGAGGTGATAAGAAAAAACGTTGATAGATAGTGTTGTCCACACTGCAAAAAGGCAAACGGTACGAAGATATATATGTAAGAGCAAGGATGTAAGGATGCAAACGCGATCGGAGTATGCCGAAATAGTAACAGTTGGAAGTGGTAGTAAGTGGCAAAAACGTGGCGTTGTATATATATATTCACGCGTGAACGATTGAATACCTGCGGCACTGCGCATTGCATACGATGGCAGCGTGCCATCGGTACTAACGGGTTCAAAAAGGTTTAATAGCGATCAAATTGGATCAAGTGTCTTTAAGGGTGCTAGGGTTGCAAGCGCTCAAACAGTTTTTGCGAAAGTATTACGTGTGGTAAAGGTAGTTGCTGGTTAATGTACGCTTATCCACTATAAAGGGCAAAGGGATGTTGCTGTTTTTCGTTACAAAAGTGGGAAGAGAAAACACTTGTTCGTTTGTCCAAGTGGTTTTGCGGTTTGCACCGCAAATATTCGTTTTTGGATACTATTCAAAAATTGGATTTTTGGCGTTTTGGAATTACACTCGTTAAAGCTTGAATTATGTTTCAAAATATTTTTTTCTTGACGATATGGGAACTTTGGACTGTGCAAAACCGTACACTTCCGACTGGCCTGACACCTGGCACAACATATGCTTCCGCTACACTTATCAAAATGCATCAATAATCACGATCCGTATGATTATCATTCACCTCCCATTCACTGTTTGCTAATGTTTTCTAACTGTTTTGCTATTGATCCATCGGTTCCCTTTATTTCCTTCCTTTTTTTTTGTTGTTGAGGAAAGATTTTGCCCGTGCCGTTTGTTGATTTCTACACGAGGTACAAACTGGACCGGTCCAGTCTGTCCGTCCCTAATCGGTCATTGTGCGAATGGAGACCCTTTTGTTTTTCTTTTGTTGTTTGCTGTTGCACCGATCACCGTTTACCGCGTGACAGTGGAAGTCAGTGATAAATCCTGATGGATGCTGAAGTTTGGTGTTGCTCCCTAGTGTTTCATCTTCTACAGCAAATATTCGTCCGTGGACGTGCTGAGATGATGATGATGGTGATGATGGTGATGATGATGGTGCAGATGCTGCGTTGTATCGGCCTGCCTGTCGCTATCGTGATGATGGTGATGGTGGTGATTATGAACGCTTGAGGTAGTTCTTTCTCGCAGGCAACAGTCGATCGCTTGGCACTGTTGCGTCGATGATAGTCCTTCGCAGCACGCGGACGATGCGCCAGCCATGACGCACACAGAGCGCTGGCGCTTCTGCTGGGCTGACTCGAGGTTGAGCGTTTTGTCGATTGCACGCAGCCGCTTCTTGAGGCTCGTCGTCGATAGAATGTCGACCTTGAATGGCAAAAGAGAAAGCATTGTTAGTTGTGCGGCAAATGAATCAAGTGCACACACAAGCCCTTACCTTGAGCTTATCGTTCAGTGGCAGTATCGCAATGATCCACCAAGCCCACGCCGGCCCATCCGTCACGTCTTCCCAGTTCTCCTCGAGATCGGGCATCTTGCCGAAGCTTTTGAATATCTCGCACCGTATATTCTCCGGCAGGCTTTGGTGCCAATCGATCGCCTTCAGCAGTACCTTCTCGTGCAAATCGCGCACCAGCTGCAACCGTTCCTCGTCCCCCGTTCCGGCACCGATCTTTTCGTCCTCGAAGAACTCCACGTGCGCCGTATCGTACCCGTCGCGTTCGTGGCGCGTTAGTACGCGAAACCGTCTGCCACCGACCGTCGAAAGGATGGAGCAACCGTCGCCGAGCTGTACGCAGTCCCGAATGTCCAGCATCGTACCGTACTCCACGTACCGCTGGCGACCATTTTGTGCGGGTAATGCAATACCGAACCGTCGCTCACCACTCTCGATCGCTCGGCGCACCATCAAACGGTAGCGCTGCTCGTACACAAACAGCGGACACGGTACGGATGGGAATGCGGTTGTGCAGATAAACACCGGAACGGTCGGTTCGCGGTCCTGTTCCTGTTGCTGGCGCCGCTCGTACACTTCCGGGATGAAGCGTTGCATGGCGAGATCGACGAAGCGTGTCATTTTACGCTTCGCCAGTGAGATCAAGTTGGCCTGTGTGCCGGTAGGAGTTGCACTGGCCACTTCCGTCACGCCCGCACCACTGCCGGGCTGATGGTTACGGAACTGTTCCACCAACGGTGCCATACACAGCGGACAGGAGGATGAATAATCCATGCACCGATCGAGACAAACCTGCGAAAGGAAAAGAAGGGCGTTAGAAGATTGCCTTAAACCAAACGCCGCGATGGTCACTTACCCAACAGTACGTGTGTCCACAGGGAGTTACCACGGGTCGCCAAAGTGTCCGACAGCACAGTACACAGTCAAAGTCGGACGGTTCAATCAAGGACGGGCTGACCGTTAACCGCACCGGTGTTGTGTCCAACCATCTGGTCGACTTGAGCTCACCGTCCAGACGCTCGAGCAGGGCCTTTAGCCGTGGGTTCGCTTGCGGAATGATCGTGTCGTTCTGCAGCAGCTGCTCGGTCTGCTGCTCCCGGTGCTGATGGTACTGATGGTCCTGCAGGTGTTGCTCGAGCTTGAGATCAGATTGCAGCATTGCCGTGTTGCCAGATTTCCTGCGCCTTCGATGGTGGCTACGGTGCTGCCGATATCGCGTATGAGCCGGATCAAGCAATGACTTTTCGCTGAACGCATCGTCCATGTAGTCGAAGAGGAGATCGCTGCTCAGGTAGTCGTCGCCACCGTAATCGGAATGGTCTTCATCGAAGTCACCTTGGCGTAGAGTGAGGAACTGTTTCTTGGATTTGCGACGTTGCGGCGACCGGTGCCGTCGTTTACGGCATGTGGCAATTAAATCATAAGAATGATCAACTATCGACTCGAGCGGTTCGTCATGCTCGTCCGGCTGGCTGTGATCATTCAGCGTGGCACGGGGCACAAGGCTTGGCGATTCCAGCAAAAATCGTTTCAGATCCTGTAAAAATTGGTTTAGGGTTAGAATCCAAGATCCAAGTAATGCCAGCAGACGCTTAAACTTACATGCATCAGTTCGGATTTCATACCGCTCGATACGGGATGCGACTGTCGGTCGAGGAAGATGGCTAAACATCGTGCTATAATGGCTTCCTCGTACTTTCCCTGCGCTGACAGAGATATGGCTCGGCAATAGTGGGCCTGTAACGAGATGATTTCAAAGATCAAGATGATTAACGTTTTATTCCCGCGAGATTCATGCTTTAGGAAGAATAAAGAATAAAAGAGTCTTTTTGTAATAAATCTCTCACGCAGAACCTATGGCATGACGAGTGACAATGACGATGATCACGTCCAATCAAGATAAAATGTGCATCCGTAACAGGCTCATCCATGTTCAACGAGTAACCGATAAACGTGTGCTCGAAGTGCTTCATTCGTTCACAGTCCACATCAAGGACTGCGTTCCCTCCTAAAACCGGTAAACATGTGCGGCATCCGGAACGCGTGCTTTCAACCTCACATGTTACTAAATAATCTATGCAAAACAAAACAAAACCATTCTTGTTTGTTGTTCTCTTTTTTTCGCATCCTCCCATTTGCACTCATCGTCACACTTTTTGGATGCACGTTTTTAATTCCCACATTTGGTCTGGAGTTTCGCCTGCACCTCCAAAGGGCTCACGTTTTCGACAGTGAAGCCATGTTCGTTTGTGCACCAGAAAAAATGGTTGTATCCACTACTTCAGTCTTTCAAAGCTGCTCCAGCCGAGGGAGGTACAAGATCCGCCNTGCAAAACAAAACAAAACCATTCTTGTTTGTTGTTCTCTTTTTTTCGCATCCTCCCATTTGCACTCATCGTCACACTTTTTGGATGCACGTTTTTAATTCCCACATTTGGTCTGGAGTTTCGCCTGCACCTCCAAAGGGCTCACGTTTTCGACAGTGAAGCCATGTTCGTTTGTGCACCAGAAAAAATGGTTGTATCCACTACTTCAGTCTTTCAAAGCTGCTCCAGCCGAGGGAGGTACAAGATCCGACGCATAACGTAACATTAAAATGCTAAACTCCCTGCACCGCTCGGTTGCGTATGAATCGAAAAATGTCAATGAAAACGTGCCTGAACCATCGTGTAAAGTCGGTACACACCGGTGGAAGGTGGATTTTCATTTATTCTTATTGTGATATATTGTGAATGTTGTGCACAAGCGAAATCTACTCCAAGGAGTGATGTATGTCAGGTTAAATCATTGCAAATAATACACATTCCGATTCTTGGTGGTTGGTTTATCGAAGAAAATTGCTCTTTTTTTTAAATGACTGCTTGTGCTAATCTCGCAACCGTCTTCAGCTGCTGCCATCGTCTACCGAATGGCTACGCAACGTTAATATTAAATTACCGTCGCAGCACAATTTTGAGATTATGTCACAACAAAATGCCCGGTGTACGCCCGCGTAAGAACCCATAGGATAGCGGATGAGCGGACAAAAACCGTACGCCATGTGCCGGATTGGCACATGCTGCGAAAGATTTAGCAAATGACGAATAAAGAGGCAGAAAGAAAAACGAAACAAAAACCTCTCAGTACCATCCTGTAGCCGCAAACCAGCCACACACGCCCGGTACGGACGGCTTCACCAAAACGTGCATTCGGTGGACCATTTTTCGACGCTCCAGCAATCGTTGACGCTTCAAGAGACACTCCCCGGAGCAGCGTGTTGGGGTCGATGGGGAGATGTGCATGTGTTTGTGGTAGTTGTTGGTAAAATTTGGTTTCGATTTCCATTACATCACGGCGTTACGAACACCTGGCCCCGGGTGAAGGTGCTGTGCGGTGTGAGCAGAATGTAGTTTTTTGTTTTGTTTTCCCCATTCGGAAAACGCGATACCGTGGTCACGTTCTGAGTGTGTTGAGCCTAAGCCAATGTACGGTGGTCGTGTGGAGACGGTTCGCTAGAACAGTGCATACATTTGGGTGAGCTTTACCTTGTGTGACGTCGGGAGACACTTGAGTGCACTGTCGGCATCGGCCAGGGCGCTTTGGTAGTGCTGCAACCGATGCAACACCTCCGAGCGCAGCTGCAGTCCTTTGGCGCTGTTGGGCACTGTTGGGAAAAAAAGAAGCGGAATGGAAATTGCGTTACAATTAGTGTGACCAGACAAACACATACGCCTGTATTAGACACCACAATTTGAATTGTGAGAAAGATTTGTTAATGTTATTGCTAATGATAATTAAAACCTTCTAATGAATCGAAGCTCAAATTTGGGGAATCATTTCTTTTTAAGAGTCACTGTAAAAGTGTTGTTTAAAATGAATAAAACAGCTAATAAGGTATAAATCTTTTGCTTTGCAAAGAAATTTAAATAATCATAATTTGAAGTCGATTTTGATTTTAATAAAGTTTTCATAAAGTAATCTGTAGTGTGCAGTGATATGTTTTTTCCCAAACTAATAAGGTCGTAAGAATGATTAATGACAAAAAGCCACTAATTTTGATGGCTCCTGTTCCAAACATTCTTCCATTGCTGCAAATCGAACCGTTCCCGGTTTCCATTTAGTGTCCATAAATGGATCATATTTTTCCACACCCATTCGCTCACGGTGGCAGCGTTGGCCAAATGGTTGGCTGCAAGTGGATATGCGTGCTGATTATCCGACTACTAGCGAACCATTAGCTGATACTTATCCAACTTCATCAAACCCACCCATCCACCCACTCGCTATTCTGGCGTCGTGGTCCCGGTTCACCGGATCCTATTTCACCTCGTCTACGGCTGGCTACGTGCACCAGAAGAACCAAAGCTCAAGTCTTTATCCTACCGTTTCGGTATTGATTTGACGCGTGGCATCGGGAGAAAGGGTAGCAAACCAGCAAAAAGGGAGGAAACGATACGCCCCGCAATCACCCTTTCCGGTTACCTTTCACGACGCTTGCACCTGTTGCGTACGTACGGGTGCGGTGCTGAAACTTATCCGATGGCCATCAATATTGATGGAGTTTTAATTGGACTTCATGCCCGCTTTACATGTCTGAGCTCCGTGCGATTCGCTCGCCAAGTCCGTTCGTCGCGTTATCGCGTCTGTTAGGAGACGGTTTTTAGTCGTGCCGGATAGGTGAGCTCCCGAGTGGGTGGCTAAAGGGTCTTACCCGTCCCATTCTTCGTGCTATCCATTTGCTAGCGTTTGTTAGCCCACCGATTAGGTGGGGTTAGCGATAGGTGAATGGGTGAGAAATTAAGTCAGATGCGATTGTGGAATGAACTAATAACCGTACCGTGACTTAATTTGCGTGCGTTATTTGAACGCTATTTTAATTAAGTTAAGTTATATGGAAAAGTTTGCAAAAGTGTTTGCTTCATTAATTAAAATGTCCCAAAAGCAACACTTTAAACATAAAACAAAACTTTAACATATAACAAGAACATAAGAGCCATAAAACAAATATTTTCTAAGGCATTGAAAGTTTAGTGTGAGCAATGTTGCAGCAAGCTAAAGTTACAAGTGGGTGGATACGACCTAAGCAAAAGGTATGCATGATGCTCGAGTGAATGGAAATCTTCCAGACAGGCGAAACAGACGAACAGCAGCAAACGAAGTGGAAGTCGCACGCATCGCATCAATAACCACGCCATTGACTGAAGGTTATCATCACAATGGTGCGCGTAAAGAGTCGCCTTTGGCCGTGATATATTCGGCACCAGGCGCCCAGCCAATGGAAATATGGAAATGCTCTTCACAACAGCAACAAACAAAAGGAAAAGAAGAAAAAAAAGCACGTTCGATGATGATGGAAAATAATCAACCAGAATGACGGGGACAAAACGAAGCTTTTCGGGATGAGCAGCAAGAAAGAAAAGAAGGAAAGAAAAAAGAAACACTTCCCATTTATGGCTGCATGTATAAAGGCCACGTGAAGATGATACACAGTGACAGTGGTAATCTATCTATAAGCCGCTACAGGTTGTTGCCGCCGGTGCGATTGTCGTGAATGGGAAAAGTGTTCGCAAAGCGATGCGTCATCGTGGATTCGCAATGGTTGGAGGTTTGGTACTATCGAAGCAACAAGTTGACTAGAGAGATAATGGGTGGGTTGGCGAGAAGGGAGGGTGGCCGCTTCAATGAGCTGTCGGAGTCGTTGGAATTGTCATTCTTCGCGGCTATTCAAATGATGTGTTTGCAACGGTTGCCCATTGTGATTAGATCATCGCGAGCAGAAATGAAGATGTTCTGCTAACTATATTCGTGGACTAGTAAAGGGCTCGAAATTCCATGGAGCAATGTGGAACTCGCTAACGATCTGCTGTACTATGAAAAGTGATTCATTTTGCAGAAGATACATCAAAGTTTGACTAGTTACAAATGTTAAAATTTAGCAACATAACCTCATCAGCTAGAACCAACTTTCAATTGTTTTGGAGAGAAGAATTTCAAAACATTGGAAATAGGTTGCCGATAAACCATTGTATCGGACCAACCTTCATCACGTCTTTTATCGCGCAAAACAACTGACTGGCTGACGGAGTGCCCTCCTTTTACTTCTTCGCATTGATTAGCGTACGTTGACCCTTTAACAGTGACCAATCTCCTCTCCTGCCCTCGAATTTCAACCTCTTTCTCCCCTGTCATGCTGCCTGATCCTGATGAAGACCTGCGATTTCTGACACCTGTACTACGGATGCTTGCGATTTGTTTCACACTCAACCATGGGCTGATAAGACACTCGCACGCTCTCGTACGAGTTCGATGGACCGGACTTTCCTGTAGTCCGCCATTCTTTCCCCTGGCACCGTTTCGTCCCCCGGAGCTGTCACTATCTCCGAGCATCAATGAATCACTACCACCTTTACAGAGATAGACGACGTGCCATGGAGCACGCGGCACAACACCACACTGATAATGCTGTGTGCGTTAGATTTGTGTTCATTCAACGGAATGCCCACGTCAACGGGATGCAAGATTTGAATTTCTGCTGCCCCGTAGTTGAGCGACCCGTGGTATGAGCTGCACTTGATGGTTTTCAAAGCAAGCGTTACTGTACACCCATTCGAGCCGGTGGTAAAACACGCCAGACGCGTAAATAGCGCCCACGATAACTATCAGTGGCTTTGCTGATGTTGCTGGTGTTGGGATAGGTTAGTAATACGGACGCAACTCGCTGGATTCGAAACGTGAGCTTTCCGTCACTGAGAGTGAGTGAGTGAGCGTTTCTAAGAATTGTTACTTCAGTATCATTGGAATGAAATAATCTATACTTACTCTGCTGTTCAAATATCATTTCAATGTCACTGTGTTCTACTTAAATTTGACCTTTACTGCCACAAGTACTTACTAATGCACATCCTAAAGGGTTTATTCTAAGCAGACTGATTTCATGAGACAAATCTGGTGCATACAAGGATTTTCCATCTATTTTCTCATCCTCATGGGCAAATGATGGTAATCGAATTGAGCTGTTGATACTCCCAATTTTTCCAAACGCCCTTCAGCGTAACTGCCATTCGCACTGACGTCGAGGGTTGGAAAACAAAAACAAAAAAAAAAAACAGAATCAAGTTGTATAAGGCTTACGAACGGGCCAAAAACAAACATGTAACGCTATCGGCAAACGGTGACAGTGTTTATATTGCTGCCGCTGGGACGCTGTTTAACTTTCTGCCTTGTAAGCTGATAACGCAAGTATTACGCGCCGACTCTCGGATGTTACGCCGGTGTATGGCCTCGGTAATAGCCTCGGTCGGATACATGTGTGTCATTTGTTTTTGTTTGCCTTACACTAACGCGCATACACACACACATACACACTCCCATATCCTTGTGTGTGTGTGTGTATGTTTTTTTGTCGCAACTAAGCCGATTAAATAAAGGAAGAAACA
>CM032178.1:38238268-38264674 GCA_018908115.1 Anopheles rivulorum | reverse complement strand
CTAAGCGATGTGCATCCCTGATAGCAGGCGATTTACAGTATAATTCTTGCCTGGCATTCATTAGGTTTCGTAAGTGTACATGAAGCTTTCAAATAATCACTTCAGTAGAAGAGAATATTAGTTTTGCTTTAGTTCCCCTATTTTTGAGAAATTTAATCCATTTAGTCCATAAAATTTTATGTTTATTAGGTGACAACGATGGCATTGCTTCCGTCGCATTCATGAAGAAAGACGATGGTTTTTATTTCCATGTCAAAAGGCTAACAACATAATTGCGCCCGATGGTGATTATGGTTCGCCCGTTCGTAAGAATGCGCGAATTTTTGAATGCCCGACCCAGAAAATTTAGTGCCACATGTTTATGAGCAGTTTCCAGCAAGATCAATCGCAAACCGTTCCCAGGAACTACACGTTCTAGCACGTTAAGTGTCTTGTTCTGCTTAATAAATCAACCTAGGCAAACACACAAGGTTTACCGTACCTTGGTCGTCCGTGGCTGTAGTCTTGCTTGAATCGTAGGATAGCGCATTGGGAATCGTGTGGTGAATTCGGAATGGAATTTCCTTGCCAAGCTCGATCCAGGAAGCGGGATAATTTATCGCTGTCTGAGTGTATATTTGGTGCAGCGAGCCATCGAGATGCTCATGTTGGTATAATGGAGGCGAACCCGAACCAACATCCACAACACGGTACGCTGCGCTGTACGGAAGGAAGTGAAAGAGAGTGAATCACTCAAAATTCTTCCCACCCGTTTCTTGTTGAATGTCGTTTGGTGGGATGAGTTGGAACGTGGCCCATCGTGGTCTAAGGTGCCGGAAACTGTCAGCACAAAGCACATTCCTTTGCCCATTTCCGGCTCATCCGGACCATTCGGTGCAGTAATTTTCACGGACCGTTCCGAGACGGAAAAGCTGAAACAGAACCACGTGGAAGGAGCATGATGAGCCTTTCGACATATTCTTTCTTTTTGCTGTGGCCTTCCCAGTCCATCCCGTCCCAACCAATCCCGTTCGTTAAGCCATGTGCTTTTACCGTGGTTGGTTGTTACTTGCCATGTCTTGTTTCCCGCCAAAGCGATACGGGCTGTAGTAAGTATCTGATGCTTTCCATGGAGACACCGGACCAGCATTCACATCGTCGGCAGCGTTACATTTGCCCTCTGCATGTGGTCACAAATTGATGCTGGCAGATAAATAAAAAGCCAGTTCATGTCGGCAATGGCACAACGTTTCGCTCTCGCTCGTTCTTTTGCTGTCAATGAGCGGAAATTCAATTTCCTTCCACATCGAGCGGGAAACAAACTCGGCCCGACGTGTCCTCCAGGATCATGTGGGAATTGTGTTTTCTTTGTCTTACGGCTCCATCGCTACGGTTAAGAAAATAACTCCATTGGAGAAAGGACTTTCTTTTTCGTCCGTCTTGTTGGTATCGCTGAAGGTAAAAGCGCCCTTCGGTGGCGATGGTATTTGGTTGGTTTGGGTTGGTTACCTAGCGAGTGGCTAGATGTGGTTTGTTGCCAGCCATGGTTTACCATGGACGGGAATTAATTTATAGCCATAGGTACGGCGGTACCTGGCAAGGTAATGGTATATGGCGTAGAAAAAGTCTTTACCACGCAGCCAGGTAAGCAACACCGATAGGAACACAGGACAAAATGAATCCGGATGTGTTAATCCCAGCGAGTGAATCTCGTAAAGCACACGGAAATAAATCACTCAATCAAGCGGATATGCGGGTATGTGTGAAGGCACCGAGACAGAAAGATAATATTAACTGTGTGCAAAGTATCAAACATAATTTATCCATTGCTGGCATGAAATCTTATGGTTTAGCGAAAGAAGTAGTCAAAATCGTTGCGTTATCTTTGGCGAATTGTTATAAATCAGATAAAGGATATAGTTAGCTTAAAACTTCGACTCGATGTGCTGTTGTTATCTACAATTTATATTTGAAAATTTAAATGCTTATCTTATCTAAAGTATTACACAAAATGTATTAGATCACAAAAAGTTGCCATAAATATACTTTAAATGCTTTCTTATGAAAAGGATAGTGCATAGAACTACTTTGTTTCTCCGTTTAAAAGAGCTCACATATAGAAAATGAAGTCAGCTGCTGAAGTTACTATTTCAGTGAGTAAGAAAACCAAGAAAGAACGGTTCCTTACACAAAACTGAGCAAACATAAATAAACTCATTACGGTGCAAAACAGCAGACAGGATAGCTGGCAACAATGTTGCTGAAAAAAAAAGCAAAATCCACTTCCCATTACTATTACATGTTACTTCAATTTGCATAATCCCGCTGAATAATGAGCACCATTAGGACGGTGTGGCAAGTTTATGCGCGTCGTCCTTCAGCAAATGTCAGCAGAAACACGCTAGCGAAGAGGGAAAAAATATTACAACCACTCATTCTCTGCAAATCCTGTTTGTGTGTGGTGTGTCGTTCATGAAAAAGGCATCGAGACACTCGTCTTTTCCACCAACGTCACGTTAAAAAGTTAAACCTGTTTTAAAGCAAACGAATTCTTGTGGAGGAATTGTAAGAACAGTATATTTGTCTTCGCTCGAAATGCAAACAAATTGGTACAGATAGTGGGCTAAACACTGCACCGAACCCATGCACACTGGTGCAATTCTATCCCGTGCTGGTGGGAGAGCGAACAACTCACGCGAAAACCCGCGAATGAGGCCACACGGTTCGTGTCATTCAACTCGTGAGTGAGAAATTTTTGTTTTGATAAACGAAAATAAACGTCCTGACACCTCCTCCCTCGCCCCTTCCCCATCCGGAGGCGACCTTGCACGCCTGGAACTGCGCCGAGTGGGCCTGGGTAGTAATCGTTTTTCTTTGTTGTCTCGAACACACAGCACTTGATAATCAGTATTATAAACGAATCAGCACTCACACGGGGACGGTTTCGTCAACCGCTCCAACCAACCGCCTCAACCATCGACAAGGGACCGACTGTTTTCATCAACTGAACGATTCGTCAAGTTTTGTCGCTGTTTTTTTGCTGCTCTTTCCGGGGTTAAATTGTCAGCATGCTCAGGTGCCGGTACAGGTGCCCTGAGCGGCCGCTATCGGTAAACAAACGCTCATGACAAGTGAAAGAGTATACCCAAGTGCAGATATTGTTGCTTTTTTATGTTTCGCTTTGGCCAAAAGTGAAAAATAAACGACTGCTCCAACGCTGTTTCTTTGCTTTTTTATCAGCAGCGTTGCACATTGAACGAGCGTTCAACAGAAAGCACTCATCCACCCCGGGACGGAGGGGTTTCGGCAAATGGCACTGACCTCAAAAAACGAGTCCATCTGTCAGTCAGCTGCCGTGCCAAGTAGGGAACGGTCGAACAAAGAACGTGAATATCGTTCGACGCGAAGAAAGAACACAACCGAGTACGTGACATTGGGTGGGTGAATATCAAACCGAACCATTTTGAATGCAGGTAGCCATGGAACCAGACACCATGGCCCTCCCCCTGCTTGGAATGTTATTTGTCGTACGGGGTTTTTGTTGGTTTTCTGTTTTTGTTCCATTTTATTTATTTTCGCTTACTTGGCGGGTTGGTTAATGTTTCGCTCCTACGATGCGCCCCTGTTGCTGCAACTACGCACGTGAACGTGAGGTCTATTTTGGGTCGCCTTTATTTCCTTTTGAACTCCCGGTGACATGCTTTACGGTGCCAAAAGCACTTTGTAGCGATTGTACGGGTGTGTGCAAAATTTATGCACGAACAGGAAATTCGTACAAATTTCCGGCTAGAACGAGCGGTTGGAATGTGGCGTATGTATTGGATGCAAACCAGACCGAAAATGTCAGGGCGTTTTTTTTTTGCAACCTTTTTGGAGAAATTTATGAGACTTGGAACGAAAATATTACAATCAACTAACTTCTTCATGCTGTAGTGCAAACGAATGAGGCTGAAATTGTTCACAAATGTGCAATCTCAACCGGCACACTCACATCGCCCCAACGTCATGATTAAGTCCTGTATGGCTTCATCCTAACTTCATCGCTCTAAAGCTCCATCCTGCACTGATGAGGCCTTACGTTAAAATTCGCATTAGCATAATTATTCATTAGCAGCACCCTTTGCCACTGACAGCAGTGAGCCGGCGCGTCCAATGCAGCTACAGCACCCAGACACACAAACACATACGAACGTGTGGCTGGACCTTCTATCAAAATGTCATCAGCCGCAGTGCTCTATCATCCTTCGTGGCGTGCCCTCCTTTCAAGCCCGAATAGTGTGTGATGTATGTGCCACGAGGCATTGCATGTGTGCGTGCCTTGCGTCCGTGTGGGTGTGTGTGCCCCTTTCGGGTTTGCTGACCGTTTCGGGATGACTTTCTGCTCGGTGCACATTTGTGTTGGTCCATTTGCAGGGCTAAGTACAGCTAACTGCCCCGAATGCTACCCACAAAACCTTCGCAGATAACGCAGATATATCCCTTGGCATGGGGTAGAGTGGGTTAATGAAAATTTATTGCAAATTACGACGTCTTGAGTGCACCCACCGAGAGACCGTAGCGAATGTCCTTCGGCACGGGGCACAGGCACTGCCCGAAAAATATTCACTACCACCACCGGCAAGCAAAGTCATTCAAAAGATAATGATGATTATGATGGCAAAGATGGACAGCAGATGAAGATTAGTTTAGTGAGTAATTGACATCAGGATGGCGCATCCCGTGCCGGAGAGTATGGCATGGTTTGTGTCACTCGGCCCGACCTGGGTGGGTCGTATGGAAGTAATTTTGTGCTCGCTCGGAATATTCATTTCATGTCGGAGATTAAATTACATGCCGTGCATAACTATAGCCTGGCCGTCGGGTGGAAGGCGTGTATGAATTACCAGATGCATTATTCCAGCGAACGACTAGAATTGATGATTTAAGGCACGAATTATATGATTTATATTGCATGGCGATCCAATGTTCGGTCCGAAAGGGAAATGCATTAAAGATAATTATTTTCAGATATCGTATCAAATTCAAATTGCTCATTTCTTATACAACCTGTTATTTATATGAATTTTTTATCTTTTTTATGCAACTCCACCCTTATTGGGATTGATTTCCTAGCCAAACGTTTAAGTTAAATTCATAAATTCATTCGAAAATGTACGGCAGCTTTAACATATCTTTGTTGACGTTTTAGATGAATTTTTCTCCCTAATATGCTGGATTACCAATGTAGATCTGAAGCGAGCAAATGATTGGAAATTTCATTGAAATGCATAATATAATTTCATTCTGATCACACCAGCAAGGGTTTTGCATCCGATTCCAATGGAGGCGCCTAGTGCTGCACGGATCAGCTGAAGCACAGGGCGCCTCCATCACGAAACGAAACGAGGCAATTTAATGAAGGAAACGAACAAAACGGCACAACAAAACCCCCACAAAAAAAGGACTAAGCAGAATTAGTATGCCACCGAAGAAGAGCAAAAAAACAGAAGGCCCACATCCACACTAGATCATCCACGCTCAAACATCAGCGTCTGGCTTAATTGCAGTCGGCTGACTAGGACGCCTACTTTAATTTGCATACAATTACGTACCCCGGGTTCCGTTGTACCTTCACCTTCAGTGTGACGATCGTCCCTCGAGAGCTAGCTTATAATCCACACCAAAATCAACCAGACCAGTCAACCAACCCTTTATGCAGAGTTTTTGTTTTGTTTTGTTGTGTCAGTAGGTGCCATCACATTTTGCATTCACAATTAAGCACAGAGCTCTTGTTAGCTTTTTATTGCCTTTCGTTTCCGACAAGCATTTATGTTGGCGTTTTTTCTTTTGTTTTGTTTGTTTTTGCCATTCCTGTCTACCATGTCTACCTACACAATATTTCCTGTGAGGAAAGCTAGTGGCTATCCTTTCATCGATAAATTGCTGACGGGTTTTCTGTTTGTTTTGTGTCTAAACCTGAATGTTGTTGGGGGATTTTTATTTTACTCTTAAAAAAAGTTATCTTTTGAGAACTTTTTTGATCCGCTCAGGTTAACAGCTTATACACAAGCTTTTAAAACATCATCCCTCCAAGTTTCAGTTTTTTAACTCCAGTAAAATGACTACCAAAGCTCTTGTAGATAAGTTTAGCTCAGTCAACAGAATGAAAACTGCGTGTGGTTATGTGTTCCCCGTACGAATTTCGGGATATAAAGCAGTAAATGCTTCTTTTATGTTGCCTAGCAAAAAGCCAGATTGCACCGCGAGATACCGATGCACAATTTTGCATTCTACTCACAACACTCGAATCGGTTGGTAAATCGAGCCTCAAGCCTTTCAGCCAGTCGAGCCACCGAACGTATCGTTACGCTTCCCGAGGGAATGCATTTAATGGCCTGATGTTGTCATTAAATATTCATAAATTTGAACAAACCTGCGACTGGTAGGAAGTGGTCACGGGATGATGTTGCATTTACCTTCATTTTTTTTTACTTTCCACTCGTATTTGCTTCAAACGCGCAATGCATCAATGAAGCGTACAAAAAAGTTCCCGACGGTACCGAACCGAAAACTAACAGACGCTGCACTATTTTCTTTTTGTTGTTGATAGGAGATTCTGCAATCGCGCGAAATTGAATTCATTTCATGCTCACAAAGCGTCGCTTTCGCCGTGTGCATTTGATTTTTCCACCCAATCCGTTGTCGTTTCACGCAGAATTTTCCGCCCGTTTTTCTCCGTTGCTTCGTTGCGTTAAAACCAGAACCCTCGGGAGGGCTGTTGGTGCGCATCGGGGCAAAACCCCCATTGAAGGCTAAATTGCATTTTGTGATGCTGCGATCCGTGCTCGCTGTGCAATTTTCGCACTGATGGCAAAACTTTCCCCCAGCAGCGGGAATTGAATGCAAAAAAAACGAGGTGTATGTGTGTGCATGCAGAAGCAACTGCCATCCAACAAAACCAACACACCAACACACCATAAATAAAAAAAAAAAACATCCACCTGGATGTATGGCTGGATAAAACAGCAGTAAAACTGCAGATAGATGCGATGCGATGCTGCGAAGGAGAAGCGTACGGCAGCATGTTAGCGATATTATTTAGAGCTCCACCGAGACTCACTGCACAACAGCCAGCACAGGGATTCATAATTCGCGCAATAAGGCAAATAACAACAACAAAAAAAAGGGACTCAAACGAACAGGCGTGCATCGTCGTGTCCGCACCGTCACCAACGAAATGGTTGTTTAATTTTTTCATTCCACTATTTGCACTTAAAAACATTTTTTTTTTTGCGCCACGGCACACCGTACGATGATATGCAAACGAGTAGGAAAAAAAAGGCAAAAATTATTCCCATCGTTTCACTTTGAAATGTCACCTTTAGGCAACGCTTTTTTTTCCATTCCAGCACTCGTTATTAATTTGAACAACAACAAAAAAATGGAACACTTTAAAAAATATGAAGCCCACACTCTCATCCATTTCCATGTCACACCGCAAATCCACAATAATGACATAAAATTGATTGCCCGGTGGTCGTTTACCGGCTCGCGTTATCGGTAATTTGGTGCAATTAATTGTACCATCACACCTGGCATCATGCGCAGTATTTGTGCGGAGAATGGCAAATAATTATCCAGCCGTACAATCTACGTGGGAAATACCGTACAAAAAAGCAATCATTTCCGAGCTGTTGGCTGGAATTGAAGCGTTTCCACTGCGCTAATCATTCTCATTTTAATGGTAGTAATGGGTGAAAGTGTCCTGAACCTTCCAAGGCACAGTTGTGCACCACCAGCACACATGCACACGAAGGGACTATAAATCCTGAAACCAACCTTATGCAGGGTGTATTTATTTACATGGCATTACATCGTTATTATGGCGATGATTTATGATCGCCTGCGGTTATTGTAAATGCACTTTGGCACCTGGTCTCACTGCTCTCCTTGCTGGACGCATTCTGCCCAGATTGAATATCTAATGAGGAAAGCAAGCGAAACGAGCTCAAATTGTTTCGGGGAAGTAGCTTAAGGGATGCATGTTTAAATGGGTTAGGATGAGCTGCCGTTTGAGCTGTAATTAAATCATCCGCTATTAATTTATGATCGTATTCTGTATCGCAATAAATGGGAAATGAATTCCGACAATTCACAGAAAACACGACACATAAAGCATTTCTTTATTTGTTTTGGTGATAAACTCAATTGATCTACAAATTCAACTTGTTAAAGAAATTGAAAAATCTGGGACGCTCGCTGTCTTTAGAAGGCCACTTTGTGCTCTTCATAATGAACAAATTCTTGTTACTGTTGCCGTTCAATTATTGTTCACAGAGCATAAATCTAACGTACTTTGTCATTTCCTGCTCGGATGAAACAAAAGCGTGCGAGTGCGTGAATGGAACGCCTTAAAAAATTGCCCATTCCACGGCCAAAGAAACCCATTACTGTACATTCCCGTATACAGGCACACACACAGGAACGGTTTTAGCAGAAAACCTTGAGCACAAACGCACGCGAATGCACTGCACAAAGCAATAATTCATTCAACATGACGGTTGTTGGTTGTTTCCGCTTCCTCGCAGTAGTGCCACGAGTCTTTGCCACCGTCATCTTTCGTGCTTTATGAGCTGCATTCGGCTCACTGACCAGCGCAAACGTGTTCTTCATCACTGCAGCATTTTGTCCAGCAGAAGCAAACATAAAACAAGACTGAGACACACACACACAACGAGCGAAATTTCTTGTATTTATGGCTCACACGTTTGCATCGCGTGTGATGTCCATGGGCGTGACTTTCCGTTTTGTGCTGTGCAAAAGAGGAACAACTGGGCAGTTGGCCAATTTCGGTCGGCGATTCCACACGTACGTCAGGTCGTGCTGCTTCAAAAGTCACTTCCGTTCGGGTTAGATTTTGTTCACTTTCTCTCCAAGGAAGGCAGAACTTTAGCAAAAAAGCGTGTTTATTTCGCTGCAGCCAGCATGATGGATGCAGCTAAAACAATTTCCGCACCAGGATGGGGAGTGATGTTTTAATTACGCTCCATAAAAATCGATACCATTGCAAGGGTTGGTGCAATGTTCGACAGGGCAGGTCGCAAGCACGCTGGTGGTAAGATGTACGATGTAGAAGGATAAAATAATATTGCCTGTGCCTGTAGGCCGCATGTCACCTGATGCTAACAGCAACCACCTTCGTAACGTTTAGTGCAAGGCTGTCGGATCGTTTGGGGAATGTCCGGAACTCGAAAGGCATTACAATTTTCACGGCCGAAGTCCAACTTCCGTTTCGTTACGCTTTCGGTCGTTCTAGTTCGGCAGAGCTGTGTACGCTTCGGAGCGCTTTGCGTTATCGGTCAAGCAAGTGAGGCTATTTACTCAGCCCTGCCCAGCCGGTCTCCTATCTGGTGCAGTTGTTGGTCCTATGCAAATCGGCACGGTTACGGTGCAACCCTTCCATTTACATATTGACTATGAACCTTCAATGCGGCCCTTTGCAGTACCATCGTTCAACATTATTCATGCTTTTCCCTACATCATAATACATAAAGTAATAAAATGGTTTTCAAAAATTATGGTTTAACATGATCTTTGGTATAAAATGGGTTGTGGTCATATTTACTGTTAGTTTACTTATCTTCTTAATAAATATTAAATTTGGCACCTAAAATGCTGCGTAATTAATAATTTTCCATTTCAACTATGAACAACAAAATAAATTAGAAGAAAATAAACGGCATACACATCTGCAACAGGACTAAAGGACTAAAGCGCCTGCCTACTTCAACAATAGCTGCTCGCCATCGTGGTCCTGTTGCCAGGATTGACCGCCGAGTCGTTGATCAAGCTATTGGCAAAAGGTCACCCTATCGACGACCGACGACACGAGTGTCCATTTATCATCGGATGATAGTGGGTCATGTTGGCATCCCTTCCCTTCGTTCCGTGCCTTCACTTCGATCGCATCCCCTCCCCACTCCTGTCCCGTCCAGCACGGAAACAATGCTACACACACCAGCAACAGGAAACTGGAACCAATCGAGAGCACCTATCAACGATGCTGCGTGAAGCTATCTGCATTGTACGATAAATAAAGAGGATGCTCTATTTATAATAAAACGCTTCCAACCCTCGCTGCGAGCATCCCTTTACTGTGCGTACGTGAAACCGTTAAGGGATGAAGTTGGCGAACCATGGGATGCAGGTTTGAAGGTGGTTGCGAGTTGAGAAATTAGAGTGCACCGTAATGGTAGACAAAACATTCAAACGCCTAATTGAATTTAGATCTGTTCTCGGGAAGCTCATAAACAGTCGTCAGTACACGATCAACGCAATAAACAGTCGTTTTAAGGTGTGTTGCATTGGTAGATATTTATGTGATTGCGATTGAACGAACATGGATTGCCCTTTTTGGGACAGATTTGCGAAGGCAATTATTTATATGGAGCAGGTTTTCGTACTTTGAACTTGTTTAAAATAACAGAAACTAAAGGAAATTTTAAAGAAATAAATAAAAATTATTGATAAAACTAGATTTCTGTTCAATAACTTTAAATTATAAATTTTTGATACTCTAAAAACCCAATTTGAGTACAAAAAGTTAATAGTGAATCTTAACTTCAAGCAATATAGCACATTCTTCAAAATTCAGTTGTAAAAATTAAAAAAAGCAAATAAAATTGTTTAAAGTAAAATAATCATTAAATTTTTGAAATAATTAAATTTCATTTCATTTATAATTTTTACTTAATAAAAAATTTAAATTTTAGCTGTTGTTAGCATTAAAATAAACTAGCTGAAGATCATTTTCTACAGCAAATCCGCTTGTAAAAGAAAATCAAGAAATTACCATTTTCAACCCTTCCATACAAACGGCCAGCTAATAAGACGACCGCGTAGGAAGATTGTACCATTCTTGGGGAAAACGCATCATCCACCCTAAAACTACACGGCAAATGGCCGGTCGTGTGCTTCCATCAAAACCCACCACGCAACGGTTCGCATTACGCTCCCGGTAGACTTAAAATTGCTTAATTATACAAAAGATTGCCCGCCGAGAGCAGACCGTGCGGTCGTCCAGCGCCTTTCAGGTCGCAGCATCAGCTTCGGCCCGAATTTTCCCGTTTCGCCCGGAGTGTCAATTTTGTGTCAAGCTCAAGCACAACCGCGCTGGACCACAAAATTGAACAACTTTTCTGCCGCGCTTCACCGGACATCCGTTGTTTTCGTCCGCCGGGGAACAATTTCTTGCCAACCCAGCGCAACTCACCTGTAACGGGGGAAATGGGAAAGGAAACAAAAAGGAAAAAAACACACACACACCAAAAAGGCACATCGTTAGCATTCGACTGGAACTCAAACTCGAAAACAAATCTACATTAATTTTGTAAAGTGTCTAGCTGCTTGTTGTTTTTTTTCATTTATGTTTCACGTCGCAAATGCGAAAGAGAAAAACAAGATTTTTGGGAGACAAAGTGGGTTTTAGTCAACCAAAGGTAAGTGGCTTTTTATTTTCACCTCACGAGAACCACTTTTTTCCGCATCTTAAGAAACATTTCGTATCACTCCACGCTTCTAGCGCCGGTAACAAGCAATTTTCCATTTAGATGTTTGGACGAGTTTTTCTTTTGCTGCGATGGTCTTACTTGATTAAATGGAGCCCCAACATCACGGGGTGGAACCACGCTATTTGAACATGCTCGAAACTGCAGACACTAACTTACAGAAAATGCCGGCCGGCGTTCATGAGGAATTGTGGAATGGAACAAAGCATGAAAAAGCAGTAGGTTAGATATTCACAAATTGAACACGTCGACTCTTTGCCCCGTGACCTCGAGGATGCTGTCGGTGCACCGTTCGGTTGAGATTATACAAACGTTTCCACCGGGGTCGATCATCGACAGCATGGAAGATGTCTGCAATGTCCTTTTTTCACTTCTTCTTTTCGGTAAGACGAAATGGTTCCATGAGTGTAGTAAGCAGTAAGAAGAAACAACAAGTTTGTTGGCATTTTGGGAGCCACAAGCAATCAACGGTATTCGGCCATTCCATCCCCATCCCACCAGAGTCTAGTCTGGGGTTGTTTTTTTTTTGTGAAGATATTTCAAGACATCCTTAAGAATGTCCTTCTCCCTTCAACCGAACGTCGCTTCACACATAATGATGATTTCCTTGCCTCAGACGAAGGTTTCTGTAGACGAAAGCAGCCGTAGCTCGGTTGGTGATTGTGTATGAAATTTACATTTTCTTTTGCCCAACGCTCGTCCTATTTTATTGGTGCTGGAGTGTGAGAGCGAGAGAGCATTTTTATCGCTTAATGGTACGTAAAATGTGTACGTGTATCGGACCTTTGGGTTGGTTTCATTTGGTAGCATGTGAATGGGTACGAGGGTGTATGATATTTTCGATGGAGACTATCGCTTAGATTTTTATTTCACCCGCGTGAGAAGTTTCTCCTCCGAGCGACCGAGGCAAATGGACAGTCTGCAATTTCGTTTATGGCCGTTCAGCTTTGTGACATCTTGTAAGGATGCGCTGTTTACGATCGGCGGTCCCAAAACATAAAACGTTAATCTAACTGTGAGGCTCATCAACACATAAAAGCATATTGCAAATCTATTATAATCGGGTTTTGCTGTGATATTGCGCCCTTACAAACATATTGAAATGAGTTCAATTATTGCAAAAGTATTGCTCCAAACATTATGTAGACCATATCCAAATGAAATGTAACAATGCCCCTGATAAAACAGCCAGGTCTATCGTATCGGTAGCAGCAATTTTGTCTAAATTTTATTTACGATTTCCTACAGCAGCTGTAATTGAATTTCACATCGTAAGGGCTTATGTTTAAATTAGTTTTCAACCTAATATTTACCACCAACCTAGGCCTAGCGGAGCAAACGCTGCTCAATGTGTACCGTTCAATGTTTGTCGGAAAATGTATTTACTTAGAAAATTATTCCACAAATCAATACAAACCGTAACAAATCGTTTGCTATCATCTCGACGATGACGGTACCCATCGTTCCACGCGTAGGGCGAACTGGCGTACTAATTGTATTTGCATTAGTGCTGATGCAAATATTTACTTGCATGTGGTTTACTTTCAAACAGCGTAAATAGTGGTGCGAACCCGCATGCTTGCGCCATTCGCTGGTTTCGTTTGTTATTTAATTTGTTTCGAAATGATTTAAGATCTCCTCACTGATAGCTGTTTGCTATTTAAAGCGTATTTAACGCTTTAATTTAAAAAAAATATCATGCTCATTGAGATGTTGAAAAAGCAATTTCTCGTTTCTCACTGACAGCAAGCTGACAGCACAGTCTTCTCACGATGAACGTTCCTGCATATTGTGTGCTCACGATCTTACCCTTACCGTTGAGCTCCCGTGAGAGTCTCTTCAGCATAAATTCATTTGACGTGAGTTCATTCCTCGTCAGGATGCTGTGAGTATGGTTTTTGCAAAAGAGCGTACCGAAGAGAAATGTCAAAATCTCAAACTCTCTCACTCTCTCACTCACTCACTCTCACTCTCTTTCTGGCGTGAGAAACGTCGCGGCGAAACGAGATAGAGCACGCTGGTAGCATATTGAAATAGAATAAACACAACACCAGAAGTAACAATATGTAAAATGTACACAGCACACACGCTTGTCGCGCGGCATAGTTGTAAGCTGGCATGAGTGACTATATTTTTCTTCATTTTTTGCAGCACACAGAAAGGGGCACAGTAAACCGGGAATAAATGTGCCGGCGGCGGACGCACACAAGCAACGCCCTCGCACACGGGCTCCCTCTGGCTCGGGCGCATGGGAAGTTAACGGCGGCGTACAGGCGTAAAGTTCATTGCTCCCGTGGTAATTTCGAATGTCTCACACGTGTAGTCACTTCCGCTCGGGAACCTGTGCTACTTATTAGCAGCCGATCGCCATGGTATGTGGTGCGGTGTGTTTGTTTGAAAAACTCGAAACCCCAAGTGTATATTATTAACCGATGATTCAAAAACGCGTTCTTACTCGTTGCAGGTTGATGTTTTTCCTTCAACCACAACATGACGGAAAGTGTGACACCGGCTTGGGCATCGTGAGGGCATACGATTGCCTAACGTGTACTGGTTTTCCGACACTTTTCGCTCTTCCTCTCATTACAAGGCCGATCTTACTTTCCGAACTCCGAAAGGGAAATGGAACACGGACAGGTGTTTCTTGAGAGCGATTCCAACGAGAAGGCCACGCGTATGTTTCCGCCTGGTGATGATGGATGCGGGAGCTATTGCCGGCCCCGATCGATGTCACCGCGAACCATCCGCCAAGGGATCGGATCGCACGATCCATCTGTGTCCTCTTCATCACTGACTGACAGCTGTCATCGTCTGTCGACGCGTCGTGACAGTCCGTCCGGCCAGTCCGGCAGCCGTGCTAAGTGATGACGAATGTGAGAAAACGTGCTTCCGCCCAAAGAGTGCGAGTGCAAATGTGAACGAAAGTGTACCGTTTCGCGTCTGGTTGGGACACTTGCTGATGCACCGTTTGTTTACCTTCGATTGTTTGTGCTGATTTTGTGTTAATAAGTGTTTTCTAGCTTCCTATTCTACTATTCATCAAACATGAAAACTCCGCCATGACTCATGCTCGGGCAAAAATCAAAATAAAATATAAAACTCACAGTAAACCACTCGGGAGCATATTCTTACGCCGTCCGATCTGCGTTTGGACAGTTTGATTCGATACTATTCGGTTATTTGCGATTATGTAACATGGTTTTGCTGCGACAGTAGCGAGAAATGACCCGAATGGAACGAAGAGTAGGGAAAAAAAGCGACTAGGCAACCGCTCTAGTCGCGTTTTGCTCTCGCTTGCAAAAGACAGCTCGTGGCCTGTTTTGTCTTGCCGGAGGGGGTCTCTAGGCGGCCGGAATCGCGCAACCATGCGTTCCACCAAGCGTCGCATGGTGACTCGACCTTGAAAGTTAACTTTTATCGCGTCCGATCACACGCCTCTATGCTACGACGACATGTCGGCCCGTGCCCGTGGCTGTGTGTATTGGTGCCGCTGTATGTGAGCTGCAGCGTTGCCATATTATTCGACTCACGCGTGCTGGGTCAGGGTTTGGTTCATCTTTACGGTTCGATGAGTGTATTTTGGATCCAACATTGAACACAGCAAATGACACAGCGAACGTGGAAAATCGTTCCAATGGGTTGATTGGTTGGAGAGAAAAAATATGATGCCGCAAGCACCATCATCGGCATGCGATTACTTATAACTTTGTTGTTAACTTCACGCTACTGCTACGTGACTATTGCAACATTTAGATAATAATTTGTAAAGTTAACGTTCGAAAAATAAATTTCCTTTATACTTTCATATCGTTGTAGAACAGGAGTCATTTTCTTAAATTATTTTAAAAATAAACTTCCTCATCTACCCTTGTACAACAAAAATTATCATGAAAAAGCTAACTTAAATCGTACAAAAGTAATAAAACAAATCTGTTTAAATTGTCGGAGCTATAAGACAACACGTTTAATGAGGCTAGTGTACTACATTGCACACGTCCACAGCATGCATAATGAATGCTAATTGACATGTAATAAATTAATACTACATTGTCACTCAGATATTGCTTGTGGCGCTCAAAATATCTGTCACAATTCTCACAGGTAGTGTGTGGGGAAAAACATGGAACAAATGAAAGGGCCAAACACAGAAGGGACATTACTCTTTTTGCTAACAAACATGCATGTGCTTGAAGCACGGAAGCACCTGTTTCCGTGTGCATATCATTTAAAATATTCATCATTTTTCAATGCACTACGAATGCAACATGATGATTGATGCAACATGATGCCAACATATTTAACATAAAAATGGTTAGCTGTAGGAAAATAACTTAACAAAAAATTAAGTCATGATGCATAAGGTTCAAAAGACAGCATTTGTTCGTATAATATATTTTAATATAAATAAATCTAATTTTTCCTTCTATTCGTATAAAACGGCCAAGCCGTATTCCTTGTTGTTCTATACTTTACAGCGCACAATATAGACGGTAATAATATTTTAACAACACTCATATCACGCCACAGTTTAATGTGGCAGTTAACATACATGCAGGTTTATGATGCTGTAAAACTTCTATCAGCCATCCTTCCCAGCGCGCAATATAAACTGCAACGCAAGTGCAGATGCCACGGCATATATGGTCATTTGTAGCTGCTGTATACATACATTCGAGCAGATGTGTTAAAAACAAATAAACTGTTTACAACAGTCGTCCGCCCTACATTCCACCGTGTGCAAAATGCAACCAGCGTGTGGCTGGGCAGGATAAATTGTTTACTGTCCGGCTGACCGCACCGATCCAGACGGTCGATGGTTCACCGGCACTCGATGTAAGTGAGCCGGCATCATGATTACAGTCATGTTTTACACACAAATGCTCGGTGCGAACAACAACCGAGGGGGGAAAAAAATATCCGATCAAGTGCACTGCAAACGTACAACAACCGCCACCGCAGACTGGGTTTGATAATGTTGTTATAAATGTTTACCAGCAGACGAATGATGAGCTGCAGTGCAAAAAAACGCATTGGGCATAAAGGAAACAACGATATCAACTAGGAAAAAAAAACTCGCCCCAACATCATCATCATCGGAATGCATTGCTTCGGTTGCAGTTCATGCAGCGTCATGAAAAAGCATTTTGGCCGGTCGATCGTACATTTCAAAGTGCGACGGTGGATGCTTTTAGGTGATGGTGAATTGTAAAAAAATGCACATAAATAGTTGTCCGAAGGAAGCGGAATCGCGTAAGACGGAGATACCGAGGTAATGCAATTCAGCTGTCTGAACTGGCAGGAACGTTGCCCGATTTGTCGGAGTTGTTTGTTCGCAGACTGCTTGGCGAGATGAGGCTGGGAAAGATGATTCAATCAAACATTAAAGGGAAATCGATTTTTCCACACGGATTTTGCCCTTTGGAAATTCATATGTGTGCTGCTCTTTGTACATCGAACCAAAAACACACAAATTGTTCGTACGTATAAATTGAATTATAGATAGATAGGACACAGAATGGTTTAAAATTCCAATACCCAGTCAAAATCCTGAGCCTGAGTATTGAGATGGACATCAAAAATCTTTTCACCTCAACCAAAAATCAATTTGAAATTGGGTAAAAAAATTGGAATTGGCAACTGTTTTCCACCAGTCAATACTTCATCGGACGGAATAAACATTTCGCCTGTTAATCCGCTTAGGCTTCCAGACGGATTCGTTTGCCACATTCCATTCGTCCAGCGAGTCCCTTTTCGTCAACAACTTCAACATAATGTTGACATTCGTGTTTTTTTTTTCTTCCATTTCTCACCAATCCAATGTCCATAATCTTGATTCAATCCGTTTTCAAAACGAGAAGGTTTTGTGAGACGAAAATTCATTTTGTTCAGTCTTTCCTTTCCGTATGGACCACGAAGCTTGATTGGATTGATTCTATACTTGAACATTCTTTGGTGTCATTTTGTGCAAACGGAGTTTTTATTTTCTACACCTTCCATGCTTCCGTTGGGTAGCTGATCTACTTTAGCAAACTGGAATTGATGTCAAAGTCAGTGTGTTTCGATTGGAAACATTGGTAGCAAATACAGAACACAACCAAACAGAACAAAAACTACTCGCAGTTCAAATGAAAACTGTCATCCGCTGGTTCTGGCACATTTGTCACAGATTTCACACGAAGTGGTTCGTTCTTTTGATGCTGAAACAAACAGAAATACAAAAGACAAGCGACTGGGTGAGATGCTTCATCAAAAATTCATTTTGCTCCACTCCGAGTAACGCAATGCCCGGATCCGGAACCGGTGCAGCTACGGTGCTGCGCGCACTGGAAAGCAATCAAAAAGCATTGCAATCGCACCGAACAAGCGCGAACCTGCATGCTGCCTGTCGAAATAGCACTTCGAACCGCTCGGCTTGCCACAGTTTCCCTTAAACCTCTGGTGAGATTCAAAAGAATGCAGCAGCTGACAAATTGTACACAGCATCAGCATTCACGGCCACAACGATCACACCGATGGCACAACGACGATTCGATTAGCTCCCGAGAGTAGTGGAAAATCCATTCAGAAAAACAAAATTTGAAGTAGAATTTTCGCCCCAAAAGTGACGACAGCAAATAGGAAAGCAAAGAAAGAGAAACAAAAAAAAACATACAACATTGCACCAAGTTGCTGTGAGCAAACTGTCAACCAGTGCATTTCCCACAGCTGGTGGCTGGGAAGGCCAGCGTTTGTGGTGACTGGGTGAGGGTGGCTGTGGGTGGTGGGTGTGTCCATTTCCCGTCAAGCATGTTAATTTTTCTCTCCATTCTTTGGCGATGACAGTAGTGGACTTTTCAGCACCAACTCTACTCCACTGGGGGCCGATAAAACTAAACGAGCGTGCTGAAGGTTGTGACAGCCACATATCAAGGGACCCGTTGGGAAATGAAGGAAAACAGAAATAATAAGGTGAATTCAAAAATTGCTGAAGCGGGTGGAAAATAATGCTTCGGGTGTATTTAGGAATAGAAAGAAAAAATGATTGAAATAAGCAAGAAACAGTAAGCGTTTTGATAGCAAACGTGCTTTTAGTGTTAATACATAATATTTTAGAAATTATGTTTAAATTTGATTTTTTTTATTTTCAGTCACTAAATTTAGCAATTTTTTTAATTAAAAAATCTTAATTTCTATAACTTTATAACTAAGACTTAAAAGTGTTGTAATTATATAGAAGATTGTATAGAAGAAGCAATGTTGTCTACGCAACGTCGCAATTAAATGTCTTTGTCGACCCTGTTCAAGAAAATGTAGGTCCGTCAACGTTTCCATGTCAGCAAAGCGATGAATTTGTTAACTTCTTGCTGCCCTAAAACTCCATTCCGAAGCGTATTTCATTATGCAACTACTTACGACCGAACACTCCGGCAAGCCGTTGCGTTCTATATCGTATGCGTTACGCCCGAACTGCGACCATCTAACACTGCCGACTATCAATTTGTGTGCGCAAAAAAAAAAAAGAGTACAAATAGATAGAAAAAAACTCTCCTCACGTACAGATACACAGGGCATATACACACACACATCAAAGTACCCAGGAGGGTTAAGTAATGGTAAAGTAAATGTGACCAGCTCGTTTAGCTCTGGGGGTGTGAGCGCGCTTATATGCCTGCACTGTTGCAATTACTCAAGCCTTTGTGCAGTCGCAACCAGACGCCATCGAATCGCGCACACACCGTCACAGAGTGTCACGCACTGGCTTCGGCTGTCTGACAACGTCTTCTGCTTGACCTTACGAAATGATGTTGTCAGTCGGTGTTCATATTCCTTTCGATATTTTACTTCATTTCTCTTCTTTCTGTCATCTTTCTCGCCTTCACACTCGACCCACATTCAAGCCCAATTTCAATGCCCCTCCCCAGTTGGGGTTTGGTCACAAAAAAAAACTCTCCCCATGCGCTGGAGTCACAGTTCGAACTCGATCCCCCGGTCAGAGATGATGCACAGATGCCAGGCCGCAAAATTTATTGAATTAAATAATCAACCCGACGACGGTGCACCGGTTGTTGATGCTCACCATTCGATGCGTAAGTTGCACCCGGAGCGCATACGCTCCCACATTCGACCGGTGCCGAAGGACAGTTGACCACAGAAGGTGGCAGAGAATGGGCATGATAATTGGAGAAATAAGAGCTCCAAACAGTACGTTTGCAATTATGCTGAGGAATGAGATGAGCTCATCAGGGAAGGCAAATAAAACGACTGCAATTGCTCAACCGGCCTACTCGATGGAGCAAACGGTAAGCAATGGCAAGCGACATGAAGCAGACACGACCTAAAAAAAAAAGTCTCCGCATTGTGACATGGAACGGCGCGAGCTGTGAGCGAAGAGAGTAACCGTTTTTTCTTCCTTTCATTGCGACCACCTTGCTTAGCGTTGCCAGGGTAAAATGATCGATTGGAATGGGGGTGGCGATCGAACCAAGGCTAATTTGATCTTACTTTGACCCTTTGTAGCCGTGGCACAGCAAGTTGTTTGTTTGTCTTACGACATGCAATTTGACATTTGCATAGTGCAGTTTCATAATGAGGTTGACACCTTGCTACCACCAACTAATGGAATGTGATTATTTCCAGGGAACATTGGAACATAAAAGCATTAAAGTTTTGTTTTATTTTCATTGTGGTGAGCTCTGGGTAATTAAACTAGAAACGATTATCCATTTCTTTTATGTTTATGGACCCAGTGATAAAAGTATTCACCACAAAGAATAGCAAGCAATCGATCAGTGCCGTTGGTGGTGATGGCTTAGCAGGGTGTATACCAACATATGTGGTATACCGATTGCCAAACGAACCTGTTTGAACTCACCTACTTTTCGGCGCCATTTGGCTTACATTCGTTTTTTTTTACGACCCCGAGCCGTGGTGGAGGTACAGTGCGAGCTGAGCGAGTGGCATCGAGTTCTTGTGTAGCTTTGCCATTGGCGAGCCCGCCGGTGAAGGCACTCCGTTGAGAACACTCCTTTGCGAAATAAGGAGGGATAACATTTTTTCGAAGGGCTGTCTCGGCTAACCGTAATGTCGCAATAGTTGCACAGAACGACGCTTACAACACTGTCGGCGCGATCTGGGCTGGGAAGGTAATGCCGCGTGCATTACAACCGGTTCCAGGCTCAGACAACTCTATCAACTGCACCCAATCAACCGATTTCGGTGACTTTTCCTTTCGATTTTCGCGGGGACGATGTTGGAAATGGTTGGGTTTTATTATTACTTTACAATAAAGTTAAATCTTTTTGTAGAGAATATATCTTATGTACACATTTTAGAAGTTGTTTAAATAATTTAAATTTGCTAGATGAGACACCATGCGCTATAATTATCATTACTCAATGAGCACCACCTTCTATCGCTGCACGAAACCGAAGGATACTTCTTACGCAACTACACCAACACGGTCGGCCGTGTCGAAAATCTTTCGAAAGAACCACGGCCAGATTGAGAGCATGAGCAATTTTGCAATGCCCCAGCAGTGCATCCAGGTAATGGTTGGGACTGGAACCTTGCCGCAACCGACGGGGAAGGGGGGAAGAGGGGCGCAACACAAAAAGTGAGGTGGTGGGCCAGGCGTCACCGACACCGGTTGCCGGTTATGTCGCCTGCTGCTGGCGGTACTGCTTGGCCTAGCTTCACGGCGAATGACCCTATTTCGGGTTACCCGTTTTTGGCATCAAGGCGAAAGACCCTCGAAAGTCGTCTGTCTGCGTTTGGAGTAATATAACTTATTTCTTCTCACCTCTTTCCATGCCGACACGCCACTCGCGTCACGCGCCACAATGATTTCGGTTTCGCACCATTACGTGGTGTGCGGCACACGGATACGCAGACGCGTGTGTCGATGCCGATGAGACAACAATCATCGGACAACTCGGGGATATTGGGACGCGCAGCATCGCCTGCGTTGCGATACGAAATTACGTCAAGTGTCAGCTGCAGCGATGGCGCTATGCAACCACGCTCATTGGTTTCAGCCGTCATGTGTAAGTGGAGTGGTTTTTTTGGTTTTGTGTGTGTGTGTTTTTTTTTTGTTTCATGCGAACAAATGTTAAGCAAGTGCATTACATATGATGATAGCGTACCGACCATTTATGAGACAACCGCAAATTGACACTTTTTCATAGCAACTAAGAAGGGCATTTTGTTCTTCATTTTACCGTTATTGCAAATTAATATGCGTTAAAGATTGTTCTGACAGCTTCAAAGAAGATTTTGAATTTAAATTTTTACCCTTAAAATTATACAAAAAAAAGATTTTTTTGATTTCTTTTAAGGATAAACATTTTATAACAACTAGCTCAAATTGGAAACTAAAAATTTGTTACAAATTTATAGTTTCAATTAACTGTTTTTTCTATAGTGAAAAATATTCCATCATTGAATTCGCACAAAAGTAGAACCATTCCTTTGGGTATTTAGAATAATATATATTTTTTAAAGAACCACTAATGAGTACCTTTTAATAAATAACTCTTTTATATTTTACGCCTTATTACTTTTGCTGCCTTTAGCAAAACTGGTGTGGACTAGAACACATTTGTTGTACTGGTAGCTGGGGACCAATTTTCTCCATATGTGTGTGCGCCGGCTCGCCGGCGTAAGCCGAAATATTGCGTGAAATGGAGTCGCGAGTGAGTGTGTTACGCGCCCCTGTTTGTCGTCATAACGTGTGACTTGGCGTAATGACAGCGCGCGCGCTTCGTCCATTTGACGTTTTGTGCTTACTGTTTTGTACACCTTGTACGAAAGAGAGAGAGAGAGCGAGAGAGCGAACTTTAGTAGTGGACGGTAGTGACCTCCTCTACTGCTGGTATTGCTGCTCGCATTCGGTTCGCATTTTGGTGCGATTTGTTTAATAGTCACTCTCTCTCATTCTCTCTCTCTCTCTCTCTCTTTTTCTCTCTTTTTCTCTCTCCTATTCGCCTTCTTGCTTATTCGCTCACGCGCTTTGCTCTTGGATGCGTGGTTGTATAATGATGGCTCCCCGGTTCCCATTCGCTCGTACGCGTAGACCGCGAGCTCGATCGGGCTTGATCCGTGGGTGAGGTAATGATCGTGACGAGCAAACCCGAGCCGAGACCCGGCCGCGGCCAGCGGCACAGGAGCGTTGGGTAACGTCTGCTAACCTTGAGCTCATTCCGTCCGCAAACGAGAGCTGCACCGAAGACCGAAGAGCTGTGACGAGCGAAGCCCTACACGGCGCACACCGGACCGCGTGTGCAGATGCAGTTCGCACGACCGTCGCTTTGCAGAGCATCCCAGAGGGTTTCGGCTCAGCATCAGCGGCATCAGCGTGGGGTGCGAGCTGACCGATCAGCGGGGCGATCACGCGTTATTATGTAGATCACCGCACACAAAACCCGGAGGCTCACGCGATTGCAATCGCGTTACGAAGTCGGTCTCGTTTTTGTGGCGACCAGCCTCATGCCTGGCTGTGGTACGTCTTTCGTTACGGTTTGGACAGCCGCACGCCGCTGCGCCTGCGCTGCCAGTGCACGCGTCACCTTCGACCTATTGTTTCGTGGGGAGGTTGCAATCAATGGCCGCGAAAGCAACATAAACCGTCCGATCTTCGTAACGACATCAGCACCGCGCACGTACGGGGTGATTAAATCGGGTTACCACCAAATCCAGCTGAACTTCTTGCCATCGATGCGTTTGTCTTGCTCTTGGTCTGGTTTAGAGATCTACGAGACGCATCACCCTCTCCATTCCACCACCCTTGCCCACCCACTCCCGATAGTGACGAGTGCAAACGGTGGGCAACATAACATAACGCACATAACCTTTGTTGCGAATTTCATCCCACTCTCTTTTCGCCCCGGCCGGCCAACAACGACTGGTCGCAGAGTTCAGGTGCCGTTGCGTCAAATTATGTTGCGTCAAGTCGGGGCTGGCTGCTGTTGCTGCAATCGTGCCCATTCCATACCGCCCGTTTGTGCATGTGTATGTGTGAGTGGCTGGCTGGCAGGTCGGTCGTGTTTTGTGACAGCTCAGTTCTAGATAAATCTGTAAGCTGTGCCTTCATTTCACCGCTTAGACCGGGGCCAGGTCCAGCTGACCTGGACAAACATTGCATTTATTGGGAGCCAATTTTATAATCGCATCGATTACGTCATCTCGTTGCCTTACGACGTTGCTGCTGCTGCTCCAGGACAGGACAGGGCAAGAAATTAAGGTTAACCGAACGAAATGGAATGGAACCCATATCCCATTGGCTGAACTGGTGAAGGTCCACCCCCGGTGGCGTTGATGTTTACGTCAGCTAGAAGCAAAGGCTTAGATCACCACTTGCATAGAATGGGGGGAGTCTGTGGGTGGCGAGCTGGCTGCATAATCAAGCAACTTGCTACAGGAATGGTGTACATCAAAACATACTCCATTTACATCTTCCTTTAAACTTCACCAACACTGGAACCGATGTTCAGCAGCAAGTACGAAACTGTTCGCAACAATTCAAAAACACACCTGCTCAATGTTCGCTTTACTTCGCGCGTAGTAACAGAATGTTGTCCAAAACTTCGGGGTGACAGCACCCAACTTTATCACTGGCTGTTTTCTTCGGAAAACTCCAGCGCTACAACGCTGAACTTGATTTTCAACGCATGTCAACTCTTCAACCACGACACGAAGAGATCGCCTGGGTGATCCAGCGCCAAGATGTGCACGGTCTCTCTTGTATCGTTGCAGATCGGGGAAAATGAAACCCCTCGACTCACCTCCCATACACCTTGGGACATACACCTGTTCCGACAGGCCCACCCACAACGTAACGGAAAAGTTTCGCATCTGTACACAACCGCGCAAACAATGTAAACGCACGTTGCCGTAACGTTTTATCTACCATCAGACCCACGGACCTAACCTCTTGTTTTTGCTCTCCCGCGTCTATCTTTTCTCGTCTAATGTAGGGTGAATGAGAAAGCAAGAAAACGCTAGAAAATGGGCAAATTTTTGCTGCAGCTAAAGCAAGCAAACACGATACAGCCGAATGTCCGGGGGTTTGCTGCATTCGAATGCTGCTATCGGGTGCAAACGGAGGTTACCAGGCACTGCCAAGCAAAAGCAAAAGCAAAAAACCTGGTTGCGTATGCAAAACTTCTTTATCGTGCTTTACGGCTCGATTGTTGCGTTCGGGCTGTCGGAACGGGTGGAGCTGGAGAGTGATTTGTAATGTAACGAACCAGTGCAGATATGGGTGGTGCAGTTATGAATTACACCAACAGCGGGCAACAAATGGTTTGCAGAAAATACGGGCAGCAAAGCAAAGCCGTGCCGTACGATGATTCATGCTTTCTGTCGTTCTTGCCAAACACGTGTGAGTACGAGCAAAGTTGCTGGGGTGAAGATTGCAAAACCGACGTGAAGTGATTTGTGAATATGTAAGAAAATTTGAATTAATTAACATCATTTGTTGTAGAGCACTTACAATGTTTTATTCTGCGTAAAGCAAGATTTGGGTTTTGTGAGTAAATATAACATGCATTTTTACAATTTTTTAAGGGTTTTTAAAAGAATTGTATTGAATTGAATAAAATTGGATTTAAATATAGCTAATGAAATATTTTTAGTGCAAATTTAAATCATTGAAGACATAATTTTCAATTCTTTTTCAACACAAAAACTGGTAGATCATCGAGTTATTTTTGAATTAAACTTAAATATTTTTAATTCGTTTCCAAATGACAAATAGCTAAACATAACCCATTCTTGACGGAAAATTTGCATTTGAAACATTTGATATATAAATCAAGCTAATAAAGAAAGCTGAAAGACAGATAAAACTTTCCACAAAAAAATAGAGAAGATTCTGGAACGAGTATTTGACGAAAGACACAAGGTTAACTGTTCTCGCCAAAAAACTAGGAATTAAAAACTTTGTTTGAAACCAAAAGAGACTTGAAATATTGAGAAAAATGTAGCAGCAAATTAGTAAAATTAATAAGGAAATACCACAAATATAGCAGTTAGCAGTTCCATTTCCTTCCTATTGCTTCTACATTGAACAGCAAACAGAAGCAGATGAATAATTCAGATAGTAAATAGAAAGAAAAGCACGCCCCACACCACACTGTTTCGACACCTCGACACCTCATTGTTTGAGCCATTCTTGTCGCTTGAACGTGTTACACTTATGTCAGTACTTTAAAATGTGTTAAAAAAACATATAACGCACCCCCGAGCCAACCCACGGGACCCAAATATACCACCCTACATCCACGTGCTTTGGAGAACGAGGAACGAACTGAACAAAAACACAAAACAAAACAAAACAAAAACTGGCACAAGTAGTAAAAGCACACGCAAATTTAACGCAAAGAAACCATTTGCGGCTGGTCCATTCGTCCGGTCCATGGTGTTCCAGGGTGAACCTTTGCCTTTTATCACACGGTCATCGGAAAGGGACGGGTGACCAGAACCTCCTAACCTTCCCTCGCACCACCTTGCCCATCCAAACGCCATCGTTATGTGGCGTCCCGTGTGTTTTAATATATATTCGTTGTTTTTTTCAAAATAAGTTTAATGTATTTCTTTTTCTTTCTCACTCGCTGTAAACCATCCCTTAGTCTGCATCCCTGCTGCTTTTCGCAATCGTTGCAACCGTGAGCACGAGTTCAGGGTGTGTGCGAGTGTGGGTGGCATGGCAGCAGCGTACATTCGCGCCCATCATGAGGGAAAGGGAGCGTTTCGGTCGTTACGTATTGTTGGTTTCACGTGAGCTAACGTAATGCGGCACAATCGAGACAACCGACGTTTGGGGAGGATAGGGCAAACACTATCGAAATGGTTACGCCAATTATGTAGATGTGTTTTACTTCGCTCGGCTTTTTTGTTGTTGTTG
>CM032178.1:38180281-38223931 GCA_018908115.1 Anopheles rivulorum | reverse complement strand
GGGGCGACAAATATTGGAACCATTTTTGCGATTACATAACACCGGCAAAGGTCGATTTTGTACCGGGCACGGTGTGGATTATGTCATCGACAGCTGTTTGCGATGTGGAGAACCGCGGAGATGTGTGGCCCCTGGGACGCTTGCACGGGAACACACGGAATCCAGAATCGGTTCAAGCCGGCTTCACATTTGGGAACCTTTTTTTCTTACTCGCACTCCCCTCACACATCCGTTTCCCCTCCCGTGATGTGAGATGAGTTTTTTTTTTCTTCAACGATTACTCAGAGTGGAAATTGATTCACAGAATTTCCCGACCCGGAATATTCGTGGGCAGGACAATTGGTTACTCATAATCGAGTAAAAAAAAACGAAACACGAAGGAATCACCAAGATCAATGAGCTCATGCTGATACACCGGGAAATTGGGGATGATTTGTTGTTCGTGGTATTGCTACCCTTGCGATGAACAAAGCCGAAGCATTTGTGCGATTACTGCGTGCCGCGATGTTCACGAGTGAAATGAGCGGTGAGTGCAATCGGTGCGAGACACTCACGGGAGAGAGAGAAATTATTTTGAATGCGGGAATGAATTTTAGTTATGAAATGAACTAAACAATGCATTTTGAACCGAACTGTTGGGTAGAAGAAAAATTTTAACATAATTTGTCGTGTTTACCTACTAAACAAACGCTATTGTATGAAAAACTGCTTTGCGATAGAACGACTTGATTGATCGGTTGTTGTACTGTTGAAGAAATCATTCACTTGATAGACTTTAATGGTGTAAGTATTACTTTTAATTATCTTCAAATTAGCTTCGTCCTTCGTAGTTCGTTAACAAAACGTTACATCTTTTGTATTTTGAAATTATTTGTAACGATTTTATCAGCATACGTGCAAAAAGGATTCAGCAACTATAGTATTGCAATTAATTATACAAACGATTAACGACAGTACAACTTTCGGAACAGCCTAACTAGTGATCCTCTCCCATATTCACTACTCTCGCGCTCGCTCTTCCTTTCGGTCTCACCCATCAACGACGAAGTGATCTCGTAACCACAAATCGTCAGAACGCTACTGGAACTTCTTTTTGTTTTTCACATTTGAACCCCCCTCTCCCCCCCCCCCTTCCTCCACCCACATAACGTCCGTCTTCTGCACACACACACACACACACACACACACACACACACATTGCCCCCTTTGGTCTCATCTAACTGCCAACACGCGCGCACATTATCGCTCGCGTACGGTGAACCGAATCAACGGTTCGGCATGTTATACTACCCCGTTTGGTGGAAAATGAACCGAGTGAGTTACCCATCGCACGTAATCCTTTTCACGAACGATGGTTTGTGTAATCCCGCAAAGAAAACACACAAGCCGGGAAGGCATACACACACACACAAATTACACTACGAGCACGCGTTAGGTAATCACCGTTGGAGGGAAAGAGGCGTACAGACAGATGGTTTGGTGCAGCGTATGGAACGGTCGGGACGGGACGGGATGGGACGGGAGCCAGGGAACGAAATAACAGATCTTACGCACAACAAAGCGTTCACACAGTATACGCACACGTTTGATCCCTTGTTTACCCTGTCGTGTACTCAATGCGCCGGGCAAATTGTTCTGTAACCGACTGTTCGAACAGAACACGTCACCTCGTCGGTGGTTCCAGCAGGATCAAGCAGGACACACGCTGACCGAATGAACAAAAATGCTTGTAATACGGCACCAGACCAGGCTTTACATCATAAGCCGGAAATATCAGCAATCAGGCTGGAAGGCAAGCAGGCAAAGAATACGAAGAATCACATAAATAAATTCATCGTCTTCACGTAATGATGACACAAATGGCGCCTTGTTCCACAACTGCCCCTCATTTAATAAACACACACACATTCACACATACACCCATTCCTCACAGTTTCCTTTCCCACCAGCGGAACTCTTTGGTACGTTCCAGCGAGCCGATTCATGTTGCTCGTCTTGCTGTTCAAGTCGCGTTCTCGTTCTCGTTACGTCGTAACGGTTTGCTCTCGCATGCTCGGGGTCGGCGGAAGTAGGCAACCAGCTGTTATATCATCAACGGTTGGAGCCGGTGACGGTGATGTTGCTGCTGCTGCTGCGACAACACAACACCAACATCCGAACCCCTTTGCTGGAACGAATCTCTTCACACCGCCACCGCCCCTCAATCACACACACACATACCCGATCACAACCCCCCCCCCAGCACCATGGAGCCGAGAATCGAGAATGAATTGATTCGGTAATCACTCCCGCATCGTTTTGTAGGGCCTCGCGAAGGAACCGTTGCGTTTTCAAACTGCGCTGCGAACGGCAGCAGAGGACACTTACATCACTGTATCGACAAACGCATCGACAAAAAAAAAAAACAAAAAAAAAAGGTAAAATAAACTCAACCCCCTTTTCGTTACGTTTTATTCACCTATATTATTTATTTATCTGCGTGTTTGCCCTCATTGCAGGTACCATTTGACACCGTTTCATTTTTGCAGCGCACTTACTTTCTGATCGCCTTCGTTTTTTTTTGTTTTGTTTTTTTTTTCGTTTTGGGGAGGCCAACTGATTACAAAACACGCGACACAAACACTCACACGCGCCACTATCCACGCGTTTCGTTTTGCTTCGTTTTTATAGTGTGTTTTGTTTGTCACTCTTCTTGTCTTATTTTATGGTCACTCTTTCAGTGACACTTGCACCGTATTTTGACCAGACAGTTTTTCGCGACACCCGCACAAAAATCACACCAAAAACGCTCCAGAATATGGATGCTTCTTGCTGGTTGTGTTACGGGCGCACGAACACACAGGCTGTTACGTATCGCGGTGTTTGCGCGCTCTTCGAGGTCGGTGCCGCGCGGTGACGCTTCTCGTGCCAAAACAGTGTGTGGCGCTCGGACAAACGTAACAAACGAGTAAGCGCTCGCGTGCGCCTCCACCTCGTACAACGGACACGTTGAAAATGAGTTTGTTCATCATGCCGGGCGGTGAGCGTACGGTGCTGATGAGAGCCCGCACTCACCAGCTCTCACCGGTTCATTTCTCGACGGTTATGCGCTGCCGGGAGAGCAGCACAGCCTATGTGTGTTACACGATTATGCTCTTTATGTAATGCACACCGTTCACGCAACATACCTGGTGGCTGGTGGGGTGTTCGTCTCCCGATGCATCTTCCGCTCACCACCAGCCACCACCACCTCCTCCACGGCAAACTCTATGGATTGGTCGATGTTAGCACACTTCCATCTCATTCGTGCTCACAGCTCACAGTGAAACGCGTCTCGCCGACGCGAGGTTTTGCTCCATTCACCTTCGCGTGAGCTTCAAGCAATTGAACGACTTTTTTTTTTGTTTTGGTTTTATTCGTCATTCACCACCCATTTGCAAGCTGCTCATTTCATTGTTCGCATCGTTTTCTGCAAAACCCACGGTATCTGGGTCAGTATTACAAGCTGTCTGCGCTGCTTTTCGGCGGGAGTTCCACCACCACCGAAAAAAGCAAAAACCGCCCGTTTGTGGTTCGGCTGGTGGGTCTCGTGCATCACCTACCCTAGCTGGTAGGTCTCTGCAGTAGCGTTGCGAAAGCACCCGAAATTCTCCCTCCAGTACAAATGACTGCCGGTTAAAACGGTTTGAGTGGCAAATTTTGGGTCACTGGCAGCGATGGAGCGAAGGTGTGTGCGTTACACTGCAGCAACAGTGGCTGAGGTTAACCATGCCGGACCGGTCGCGTGCCTGGGTAGTTGCCAGTTGAAGGAAGCATAAACTGTTTAATGTTTGACAAGTCCGTCCGATTGCTTTCCTCGGAGGAAAGTGATTTGATAAGGCGAACAGATAATGGTTTTAGTAATCAAAGCTTTCCCTGTGAGATTTCTAACCTTAAGCTCAAATCAATTGTCAATGTGTTTGGGACGTACTAGTTTAACAACCACCATTGATTATCTATTTAGCACAATAAAAGTTACGGTGAAAATAATGAAATAATGTTTAAATCAACATAATTGTGTCCTCAACAGACAGAAAAAAAAACTATTTAGCATTGATAACTTGATATTATTTTAATAGAACTAATTTTTTGAAAATTTATCTTATTTTACTAGAAATTAGTAATAATTTTTAGTAATAATAATACTAATAATACTAACAATAAAGAGTAATAATAATACTAATGAATACTAAAACGTATGAACTGAGAAAATCACAAAATGGACAAATCTCTCGACATCTAATAGTGTAAAACTATAGTTAGGAAAGTGAATGAGATTAAACAAACATACAGCATACCTATCTTGGGATGGAAACTTGTCCTTTAAAAGCGTTTAAAAATGCATAGGATTTTAAAGGCTTCGTCAATTGCATGAAAAAGCTAACCTAGAACCCTGAAGTTGCTCTCAGTAAAGAAAAGTTACGAAAATAATTTTAAAATATAAAATGCAACTTTTGTACGCACTGTTAAAAAAGAAAACCAAATCACATTAAAAAATCTAGATAAAATCATAATTACAGCAAATTATTTATCGTTTCCTCGCAACGTTCAAATTTTCATACTTCCACAGTGAAAAACAAAATGCTTTTGCAGATAAAGGAAAATTTATGGCAGCAATGTACGCATGAACTGTCCCTCTAATCAGTGCAGCTTTTCATAACCGGCCCCACCGGGGTCTCAAATGTCATGGAAAAATGAGATAAGGATACGGTCAGAGTCAAGCATTTGCTCGACTAGCCAACGTTACGCTGGTGAATGGAAAAGCAAATACCACAACGCTTCACAAGTCCTTTTGTCAACCATCCTGGCCCATCCTGGACGGTGTCAGCTTCAGCTCTAATTGGCCAATGAACCGAAAAGGATCATTGATAACGAACTCTCCGATGCAGGCGGACGGTTTTTATTGCTATGGTCACACAGCGTTATTGTACTTCGCTCACTATTTACGCTGGATGTTTTTTTTTTTTAACAAGAAAACCGAGAATGTTAACGACTATCGTTTCTTGAACGCTCTCTCATGAAGACAAAGACCGCTGCACAGTGAAAGGAAACACGATTCTAATGAGCGCTAATGATGTGTCCGATTTCTAATGAGTGCTTGAAAAATATGCTCATTGCGATGGTTTGTTGGGACCGTTGATTGCGATTTAGCTCATGTTGTTGTTTGCTTTGAGCTTTCAGGGTGAATTATTTCCAGTCAGCATTCTTTTCAACTTGATTAAAACCAGCACGCATCTGAAGAAACCTTCCATTGCCTGCCTTAATACTAATGAAACAAAAGGGGTCCACCGAGCAACAAAGCGGAGAGTTCCAGCTTTAAAGTACGCTTTGTATGAACTAAACTGCTCGACGACGCTAACGATAAACACACAGTGAAATAATTACACATTCTTTATTATGCGGACGGGTTGCATGCGCACGGGTAGAACGCAACAACAACAACGTCCCTGACGTCCCTTATCCTCCCGTTGCCATCCCTTTTTCCGGTCGTCCGAGAAGCCGGAAGTAAAGTTCAACCCAACCGGAACAACAACCGCAGTACCGTAATCGGTCGATGTGCTCGAATTGGTCTGGATCCGGTTTTATGACCATCGTAGCAGCACCAGGAAATTCCACCAGGTCGCCATCATCATTGTCTACTTAGCGCACCGAGGCAACACTCCGGTACACCATCTGGGGCCCGTCCGTTTTATGGTTATGAATGCGTTTCCACTTCCGGTTTCGCGTCTGTCGCACCACGCATGAAGCACATTTAATTCTTCTCCGTGTGCGAAAAGGGCGAAACGATGACAATGCTGGACTGGGGCTGGAAGCAAACACGGGAAGAATGATCCGAGACCGACCGAAAAGGACATAAAATGTGTCCGGACGGTACGGCGTACTATGGGTGCCGGCATATTCTCTAACGGCTCACCGGAAGAATGGTGAAGATGAAAGCCTTTTACCGCTTCCGTGTTCGAACAGGTGTGTGTGTGTGTATGGGTATCGTAGGTGTTTGCTAAGCTTTTAGTACACCAGGCGTTCTACACAGCCAAGCTGTTGAAAAGGAAAAAAAAAACGAAAAAATACGAAAAAGGGAGCAATATTAACAAAAAAGGAGAAAAAAGGGAACGTTAAATTGGCTAAGAAAACAGCCGACGAAAGGTGTCACTTTTGGGAAAACGACAGATGTCACTATCACCGCCGGACGGTAACGAAGAAATAAGGATGTGAACATGCAAAGTGTGAAGTGTGCAGCTCACCAACCACCCGACGGAGAAATGCTGGGATGTATGAATTTTTAACGCCACTACTCAACACAACAAAAGGCTACAGACAGACGAAAACGGAACAAAAAGCCAAACAAAGGTGTTAACAGACTTGCAGGGTGGTGGCAGGTGTAGGGATGAAGGTACAAGGTAGGACATGCTTTAAAATTTACACCTTTAAACATAGCATCGTTTGCTTCATTCTTTTAATTGGTCTTGACAGCATTCTCGGTTTGAAGGCTTTCGCAAGCATGGTTTAGCATGCATAGAGGATACATGTGTACTGTAGAGGTCATTATTAATTTAGAAAAAAAGGTGTGTGTTTTTTTTTAATTTTTAACAAATGCCTATTTAATACAAAAAATTGCAACACTAATAATAATGAAACTCTATATATGGAAAGTAGTAATTTAACACCACACGCGTTAAACATGTTTAGTTTAAAATTTTACCAAAAATATAATGTCACAAATAATTCTGAACTTGTGCAATTACATGATTATGGGTGTTAAAGCTAAAATTGCTGTAGATATAGATCATTTTACTAGAACTTTAAGATTTATTCCAAACTATTGGTAAACTGTAACAAATTTGGATTCTAGCGACTCATGTCCTGCAGAGATAGTAAAATTATAAAAAATAGAAGATCTTGAAAAATGTTTGAAATAATTTCGTTGCCTTAGAACAATGTTTATTTGATTTATTTTTTATTATTATAAATATAACGGCAAGACGCTGTATCATCAACACCGCTTTTGATGACTAAATTCATGAACAATAATGATATGGCATTCCGTTCTTATTGTGCCTTTTCCCGGGGAATTAAACATAAAAGTTAAAGGTTAATTAATTATCCAGATAAAATAGATCAAACAAATGTAAAAAAAGGTTAATTTTATAGTTTATTTTAATAAATCACATTGAGAATGCGACATAAAGTTGTTAAACTGCATCTTAAATAAATATTACAACAGTTATGCGGTTTCATAATAAAAAAATAAAATATTTTATTGTTTAAACACATTGGTCTGCACAAATGTTTACAGTTCTAATTTCTTAGTCATCGAAAGAATTGTCAACATTGTGGATTTATGGGCAAAAAATTTTTAAAGGTATTTAACCGTTTTTATTATGTTACTAATTTTTGTTCATGTTTTGTATGACAACATTTCAGCTAATTGAATATATTTTAGAATATCCTTTTAAGGATTTGTTCAGATTCAGGTTCATTTATTATCATAGCAACTCAGTGTATTGATTTTAGAGTCAAATCTACACTATTTACCCTAAAACATAATCTTCCAAAAGCTTTCTCTCCCTAATCGTAACCCAGCGTAAGTAGTTAGAACAACGCAAAACACATTTAAAGTGAGGTGTGATTTGTGTTAGCTTCCATGATGTATCTGTGCACACAAGTATGTTTGTTTCGTGCTGGTCTAACTTGGCTTCAGTTTGGTATTCACATTGGAATGCATGCTGCACTACCGTCAGACACCGGGATCGCTTACACACGGCACGTTATGGCTTTAATTTATATCCTCTCATTAATTTGCAAACAAAATCTGCAGCTAGTGGTGGCTGTGGCGTGTAAGCGACGTGTAAGCCACGGTAATGGTGCTGTGCAGGTCGGAATTCAAAACGTTCCCACCAAATTTGTTTAACTACTCCGTCCACGATCCATTCGCTCACGAGCGTGCCGCAGTGAGAGAAACGAACGTTGTAACCGTACAGAACAGTAATCCTGCTGGGTTTGGGCCTTAGCTACACAGCCAGGATCTCGATATTATAGAATGCCGCAAAATTCGTAACGATTCAAACGGATGGGATGAGGTTGTTTGCGTTTACGTTAAATATAGTGTAACTATCCGAAGGAGGGAATGTTTGCGCATAGTGACACGCGGACGNGTGTTTAACTACTCCGTCCACGATCCATTCGCTCACGAGCGTGCCGCAGTGAGAGAAACGAACGTTGTAACCGTACAGAACAGTAATCCTGCTGGGTTTGGGCCTTAGCTACACAGCCAGGATCTCGATATTATAGAATGCCGCAAAATTCGTAACGATTCAAACGGATGGGATGAGGTTGTTTGCGTTTACGTTAAATATAGTGTAACTATCCGAAGGAGGGAATGTTTGCGCATAGTGACACGCGGACGATGCATGCCCGTCACGTAGATCGTATTCTTCACGTTAGTGGTGCTGTTTGCTACCAGGGCTGGCAATACGATACGATAGTTTAGTGCGGTTATTCTTCGCTTCGTTTGCACTCCCCAGTCACCGAGGCGAAAAGGGGGGAAAGTTTACCGAGCAGAAGAAGCTGGGAATAATGGGTTGGGAGTTGGGAGATGAGAAACATGAACCATGCCAAACGTGACACGATACTCACGTACGCAGCAAACATGACAGACGACAAACTTCTTGGCGTCCATGGGGAGCAATACCGGCGGCCGCACGTTCCGTTGTTCGATCTTACAAGGGTTCCTGCTTTTTCTTTCTTCTCCCGAAGACGGGTGAACGTTTTACTTGCGATGCAAATATTTAGATTACTTGTATCGCTTCGCTAAATTACAAACAACCATTAGTTCGTGCGCTGCACTCTAGATTTCATTTGGTGTTTTCGCAAAAATCTACAATTTGGGATTTGATGAAAAGAGCTAAGATTGCATCAGCATCACCAAGGCACACAAGGGGAAATTTATCTTTTGCAAATAAATTGAACGTATCGAGGCGTTTTGCTGTCGTACTCACTCGGTGTAGCCGAGAATGCAAATGCTACGCCCTCGTGGAGATAGTAAAATTTCTCCTTCAATCAACGTTAAGTGGAGTATGCAAACGACAAAAAGGAATGGAAATGAGAAGCAAACATTCCCATGATTGGTGCTAGCATTTTTCCACAGCCACCGCAATGCGAAAGGATCGATATTAGATTAATGTAGAAAAGCGTACCAAGCGTCAGATGCACAGCACATTTATTGTACATTTTCTTTATTGTTATATATAGATTGAAGAGTTTTGAGATATGTTTGGATGCAACGAAATATTCAACTATTAGTAAACGTAGTTAGGAATAGTTTAAAGGAAAATAAATTTTCCACTTCAATGTTCTCAACACATTTCCTCTTCAAACTGGTGTCTTTTCCTCCTTCTGATGCACATGATGCACTTGGGTGAAAAATATCTGCATACACTTTGCCTCGCACTGTCGGTTGCGGTCCTTCGCAATTCGGTTAACATGAGACAATACTCCGTCCGATCGAAAGGAACCCTTCGGGAATGCTCTTGCCACACACACACACACACACACTAACACCCTGATAGCAAAGAACGAACGATGCTACAGCCGGGGAAAGGAACGTAGAAAGCATGCAGATACCGTCTAACGAAGCAAAACCGTCTCAAGATAAATGCGTTCAACGTTGTGAAATCTACATAATTGAAAATTCTTGAGACAACTTTGCGTACGGGCATTTGAGGACACCGTCTCAACACGCTGGTGATGTGCAGCCTGTGCACAGAAATAATCGACTAGCATGATAGCGTAATAACGAGCAACATGTTGCAATGAGGTTTGCCAGCGAGGCAACAAAAACATGCTGCCCGGTTAAGACCGAATTAAACCGCTGCAATCTTTCCGAGAGATTTTCGTTTGGTTTGGTATGAGATCGTGTGATTAAGTGCGATTTTGTGCAGGTAAACATCTGGAATGGTTCGAAGCTAATCTTGAGCCACTGATTTGATACTATGCTAGCATGCACTTCATTCTTATGTGCAATACATATGGCTGGAAACATTCGAGACGAAGCTTACTTACTTGAATAGTTTAACAAATTTCCGGTTGCTGGTTGTTAGTGTACAACCAAACAGATAGCTTAAAGTCCCGTAAATTCTTTGCTATCCTTTGCATCCTTTGATATGCGATGTAAATTAAGGTCATAACCCCTCTAGCTTGCGTTTCTTCTAGCTCATAGGGGTTGGGTTGGAGTGGAGATACCTTATTTGCTTTCTTTACGCCCAATGGCTACATCATTACTGTTTGCATTGCTGAGTCAACTTCTGCTCGGCAAAACATGGAACGCCATAATTTCTATTTTTATGCTTTCGCTTTGCTCCATTTTGCTGGCCCCAATTTTTATGCTCTCCGAAGGCAGCCGCTTTGAAAGCACCCTTGAAAAGCGCCTTTCACAGTGCTGACACCTCCTTTGGCGCTTTGCCTTTTTTCTTCTTTTTTTTACTTTTTTTTCTCTACCAACCGGTGGCCGGAACGACGGTGAACGATGAATGCAATTCGAATCGTTTTGATACCCTCGAGGAGTTTCTGGAGTAATCAAAGTTGATTCAAAGCGAACGGAACTGGTAAACTTCACAGTACGGGACTCACATGGAATCGCCCGGAAGGACTATTTTCTTCCCATATCCTGGCACGATGGCAACATATAGAACGAGCTTCACCGTAACAGTGGTACGCTCCTTCTTTCCATCCCTTTCGGTAAGCTTGTTCGGTACTGTTCAAAAGTGACCCACAGCGTCTAAACGACAAGTGAGCGTAAAACAAAATTCATTCCCCATTGTAATAGAGGATCGGGCTTGCAAAGAAACGCAAGCGAACGAAAACTATCAGAACATGCACTTGATGACTTGAGATAGGCGATGGCGAAGAAAAAGAAAGACATTTTTCCCTTCGGGCTATGGGGCGATGTTTGAAGAAGCTGTGCCGTTGAAGTGTGATCGAAATGGGAACGCTTGAAAACCAAAAAGGAACGAGCGAAACAATCGCAATATTATCTTTTGCTCGTGCTCGAGATGCATCGTCCGGGTGAAATACGCCTTTTGAGATATATTGCTTGTGGGAATTTTTAATAGCGTAGCTTTAGAATTATTTTAATTGCAGTGTGTTCCCGTGTGGTGGATCAAGTAAATACAAAAAAAAAACTGGAAGAATGATTAAGATGTGGTGGATCAGTTCTGTGTAGAGAGTTTCCATTGCGTTGGTTTGGTTTAAAGGGAAAGTTATATACTTGGGCTTCAAATATTGTTATCACTGCGAATCATCATGGTTATTAATAAGAAAAACAACGTGATACATTGTAAATGAAACTATCATTTGAAAGTAATTCTATTTTTTTTAAATGGTTTGCTTCTTTTTATTTCTTCTTCTTGTTAAGAATTATTGGATCTTGTGTTTTGTTAGTTTAATGTTTCTGTAAACACTAGATTACTGTTTTTCAGGTCCCGTTTTTCATTATCTGGCCACATTTTATCCTAAATGAAGTTCCATTCCAGAGTCGTTTACAGACTTAAAGAGAAATTATGCTATTCATGTTATTACATTTTTGATTTCTTCAGTACTAAATGCTAGAATATATTAAACGTATTGTTAAAATCATAAATCAAGAGAATTTATACTATGTTTTGATCACTTATCGGAAAAGCATTTCAACATTTTCATGGTACAATAACAATAAATGTTATGCTATTAACCTTTTTGCCATCTGACTTTATAGTAAGCTGACTTAAGCTGTTTAACAGTAAGTTAATATTGGAAGATTTCATACCAGAAAGGTTGGGAATTGATCCAAAATAGCATACAATGTGTGTAATTTTAACAAATTATAAGTTATTTTCTAAAATTTCGTTCTCAAATTAGTGTTCACATTCCTCGGTGTTGTTGGATGGGTGAGCCGCATTGTTGCATTGCACTTGTGAACGATTTTCTACAGCTTGACACACATGGGCTGAATGTGTATTAAATTTCAACTTATATCATTGGAAGCACCTATTGGAAGCACTCCTTTGTCATGCCCTACCCTTTCGTAAATGGGTGGTTTTATGGGTGGTGTCATGACGTTATTTTTGTGGGAGCGTTACCTTTTGACATGGTACAATGCAACAGACGTGGCTGCGTTATCTATTGAGAACAGATTTAACTTTACCAAACATTATCGATGGTGTCGAAAAGACCCACACATGTTAATGGACACGCTTTGAAAGAAATGTTTACACAGCACATGCGTTTGCCAGCATTCCATGATATGATTGTCCTTAAATTGATTTAACTCATTTCGGTAATGTTTACCTTCGTAGACGTTCTTGACACGGTCGCACCTATTTTATCAACGCAACGTAACGCACTTTGGTGCGTTTCCAAAATTCCAAGCTCGTATTTCAGATGTTGCAACCTCTGGCACGATGCCCTTATCTTATCAGACGATCGCGTATGAAGCGATGTAAGCCACAGTGCCGTCAACACCCAACAGCAGCAAAAGCGGCAACCTTTCAAACGGGTCTGAATGGCTTAAAAATAAAACCATAACTGCGTTGTTGAAGCATTCCGGCAATCTCAACCATAGCGCACAATTCATTGATGAGTACCGACCGCCTGCCCGGCATGGACAGAACGTCTAATGGGAACGGAAACAAACATGCTTACGGTTTGTGTTGTCTGGCGCGCGCGCGACAGAACTTTTTGACGGGAACATGTGGCGACGAGCGAATGGTCAATGGCCATCGAAAGAAGGATAGTCTTTAACAGCTTTTACTTAGACCATTAGAAAGGTAATAAATTATATCTTTATTATATATAGAAAAGTGTACACTATTATCCACCAACTTTTCTTTACGGTTCCTATTCCATTTTCAATTTCATTTGCAACATCTAATGCGACATCAAATACCAATACTAGCTCTAGTTTAGGCAACTAACTAGAAACGGTACGAAACCGTTTGTATGCTGTCATGTAGCAAATGTGACAGGACCACCCGTGCGGTGCTGCATTTATCTTAACACCATCTGCAAAATGTGTCAGTGCCGTGTGAACGTTTCCGGAGCAATTTTCCGTTGTTTTCTATACTCAAAATATTATCCTCCACCCCCAAAACATGTGAATTGGGTCGAAAAAACAACGCACAAGAAGAAAAAAAAGAGGGAACAACTTTGTCGCAAAGCGAAGGTCGCAGTACGTCAGCTGTTGAAAAGTAATTAACCTACTTTACGGCAACGTCGTACCGGCAATGTGGTCTGGGAAGAAAATAAAACAAACCGATGCATTTCTTCGAGAATCGTTTAAATATACACAGTGTTATAGTAAAAATGTATGAAATGAGTGGAATGATTTAGTTAAACACTTTAGCTTAATCTCGTTCCTTTATCACTTTTCGGTTCCTTCAGCTACTTATCGAAGTGTTCTCCTGGCCGGAGCCAACGCATCATTAACTTTCCCTTTTTGCACCCGAGCTCCTTATCCGTGCTTTCTGTCACCAACTTAATTACGAGCATCATCACCGTATTATCTCGCATCAACCGCTTCACACCAGCAAAACGCGCAATCGGAAAGTTAAACCAAATGGAAAGCAAAAGGCAAAAGTATCTCGCTGGGAAGTACTCGGGTTCATTCTAGAGTCAATTGAAAGTGACAAAAGACGACGCTTCCTTCCCTAAACACCGGTCGTACGAACGAAGACGTACCGATTGGTGGCTAAGCTTGCTGCGAATTTATGTACCGCCACGACGGTGCTAGATAACTTGAAAGACATTGCCATTGCCGTACGATGAGCTCATTTGCATGTGACAATCCTGATTTACGAAGGCGATACGCGGAAATTGTGGAACAACCATTTACTACACGAACCCGCGTTGCATAGGGAAGATTGTCTGTAGTTGAATGCAATCAAGTACGAAATAAACGACACATACCAGCTGGAACTGGATTGGTATATTTACTGAAAGCATTTAATAAATTTCAATACAAACAAATATCATCAACCCTTCCTTAAACTGTTATTTTGCTATACCTTCTATTAATACCATTTATATTTAAACAATGACAGTGACAAAGTGACCAGCAAGCGACTATCCTTATTTGTGGAATTTTACAATCTTCAAAGAGCTAACTATTTCAGATGATTAAAGTGTAAACATAAACCTTAATTACGTTTGCACTATTAGCGCCGTATGTGTGCGCAGTGGAATCTCACTAACTCATTGAACGAACCGCAACAGACACGCACACAACAGTTGAAGTGTGATTTATGTTACCTCGGTCGCTCATGTCACGATTGCTGTCGTTGTGTTGCTATTAATCAAAACCACCATCAAGACCGTCCATTTTGATGTGGTCAAACGCAATGCGTCCCATCTGGCGCCATAGGACCCTTTTTGCATTGCAATTTGGCACGAACGTTGGGCCTCGTGGTGCATTCGTCTGGTACGATTCTGACAAATGACCACTTCAAAGAGCCTGCCATAGGCAGTATCATAATATGTGTATCTCGGTTAGTAGGAAAGGTTTAAGAGCATTTGAATTTTACCATTGGACACCGTTAGCCGATGCGTTACAGATTTATGCTTCAAAGGAGGAATAAGCCGAAAGGATACAATCGTCAAGATGAAAGTGGGACAAAGTTTCGTTAAAGTCCTTTATGCTTTATACCTCATTTGAATTAATTGAACATAATTATAATCAATTTTTATACAAATGAGTGAGAAGTTAAACAAAGAAACATTCACCAGTTCGCTATCAAGATTCTGCCATTTTTTTCATACTATTATTTTATATTTGCACATCCTAGACAAAGAATTCACCGTACCGGGTGCATGCAAATGTGCAATCTTGCCGTGTTATTATGTGCTCACCGAAAAAAAAATACATTTAACAAATTGAATTCCTTACCTTCCGTGGTTGCATGCGGTGTGCTGCCATATACTTTACCTTATTGGCTTGATGCACATGGCCACTAGGTCCCTGCTTCGTACGGAAGCATACATACAGTAGCAGCACACCAAAAAATGCACACACAGAGAGCAAACATTTAATTTCCACTTCCACTGTAGCATAGATCCAAGAAAAAAAAACGTAACAAAATGGTGGAAAAAGTTGGAAGTAAGAGAATTTAAAAATGTTTTCAAAGCAATGTCCAGCAGTGTGCGCGAGTTTTGTTTTTCGCCTCCGAGATGTGTTCCAGTTTTAGCTATGAATTTTCAGGAAAAAAAAAACAGCTCCAACTTGACTAAAGTATTAAGAAGAATACTGGCACAGACAAAATAAACGGAACACAACAACTTGGCGGGCAGCATTATCGCCACGCCACGCCCGTAGCACCTGCAGCCACAAACGCCCTCCAAGCCTCGACTTCTCGTGCCTTCCCATCGCAGTGCAAAAGAAGCTGGTAAATGATGTGTTTTGCTTTTCCTCTTTCTATGTTCTTATTTTTGTTGTTGTGTTGCGGAAGTTCGGGATTTTATTTCACCATTCGCTTGTACCATGCAAACTTTCCTATACGTATTTTGCTAGCACGAGTTTGGTGGCGGGTTTTTTATTGTTTCGTGCCTAGCCGCATCCTTCCCGGAAGCGTTCGTTTTTTTTTTATTTGCTGTTTTTTTTGTGTTGGTGTTTTGTTTGTTTCGTTCTAATCTGTTCGAACATTATTCATTGTGTCTTGCTTTCATTAATTTTTTATTGCCGCTTTCTCCGGCACACGGTACCGGGAGTGCTGGACGGCCACGCCGTACTGCGCACTGCAGCATGTCTTTTATATTCCATTTTTCTCTACTTTCAATTAATTATACGTGGCGTTGCTTCGAGGCGTTACGTTTTTTGTTGTTGCTCTGTTTTTGTTCCTCCTTCATGCTTGTCGGTTAGCGGTAAAGTTTAAAATCATTTCCTCGTTAGCAGTATGCAGTTTTGCTACTTTTGGGGGTGGATTGTTTCATGATTGTAGAAGAATTCTTATGCTAAAGAATAAGTTTTAATTTCTTGTACTTAGTTTATTAAATGCTTCTAACGCTCACAAAGAATGCGATTATAATGGAATGGGTCTTAAATGTTAAAAGTTGTTAAAGATTATTATTCTTAATTTAAGGAATTAAAGATCGCTGGAGGAATTTCTTTAAAGTTTCCAATATGTAATCAATTATACGTGAATTGATGATGCTAAATTTTAAAACAACATCTTTATTTTTAAGTTAGGATTTTTCAAAAATATTTGCTTGTCAAAATGGAATCTATCAATAAATTTTGTTGTACACATCAATGAAGAGCAATTTAGTCGGGTTCTGCTTAATTCCAGTTGTGAATATTTGAAAGTCAGGAGGATAGATATGGAGCTCAGGAACTCATCACCAAGATTCAGTCTGCTTGGCTTGTATTATCTGAAAGACACCATAGACATTGGGACGATGGATCTGCATCTTATGAGAGAAGCTTTTAACATCCAATGAGAACCATGCGAGATAGAAACAGCAAACTCGCTGAAAAGGATATAGGATCGAGGATCATTAGTAGCAATAATTGAAGAACTTATGCATGTCCTCGGTGAAATATTATTGGAGAGTTGTCACTCATACGAAATGATCATTTTCTAAGTGTATTACCATGGGTCTAGTTATGGTAAAGAAAATATATTAATAATAATTGCACTCAAACGGACACATAATAGCAGTTCTAGATACTAATTGATTATTTACGTGAACAAATAAGAGAGACGTATACGATGCGAGAGCACTTTTGAAGGGTCTTTTTCAATGTTTTGGGCTAAACAATAAACCATTTTTCCATTTTCGTCTTGTATCTCTATGGATGAAAATTGTCTGCGGCGGCTGCTTATCGAACCGAATGCTTTCCCTCTAGCGGCATGGTCATTAAACATACAGCTGAAGTGTGTAAACCGGTTTCAAGCTGAACACGAACCGAACCATTAAACGGCCATCCGTTTGTTGGCTTTTTCTAGTGATGATGTCTCGCAAATGGCTGCTACAAAAATAACCGAAACGTCGCTAAACAACATACCCCATGGGCATGCAAATCGCAGTGTCTCATAAATAAATGCCAATTATTCTAGCGTTCGGTGTCTCATTCGGCGGGATATATGTTTGCCTCCCCGATAAACGTGCTCGACTGTTCCTTTCGTTCATTAGCATTCTTTCTCGACACGCGGTCCCGATTCCCGCCACTCCTTCACTCATCCCTCCACCAAAATCAACTGCCCCCCCCCTCCTTCCTCCCTTCCCAGCTCTTCTACACGCGGTCGAAGGTTATGCAATCACGTTTCAGTTTTGCTGCTGCTATCATATAAATAAATCCACGAATAATGTTATTCGATTGCTCTCGTTTGCTTATCCGAAAAAAAAACCACACACAAAATGCACACAAAAGTGGCCGAAAAAGAAAACCGAAACCATCCAACAACAACTAGAACAACACAGCACTTTATGCGACGTGCCGTGTTCATGAATATGCCATGCCCCCCATCGCTTCGGTTACTCTTTTCTATGCGTCCGATTGACCACACCAAGGAACCAAGGTGGTGTGATTTTACAAACTGCGTAGCAGGATTCGGTTTCGCCAATTTTTCTCCCGTCGCTCCCATGCAGGAAGTCGCAAACAGTCCGTCTATTTTTGGGCGCGCTTTGGATTGTGCTGGTCGTGGTTACAGCGCTGTGCCAGATAAAAGATCAACCTTCGGGTCGCGGTATTGTCTATTTTAATTTGTCAGGAAAATCAAACATGTCCACGCTTAATATGCTACCATGAAGCAGCCAGTTGCTGGTGCGATTCGCGATGCTTTTTACCACGCAACAGCGAGCGTTCGGCATGGTCTCGTCGGTCTCAAGAATAGACCGAGCCGGCTTAGATGGGCCTGGCAGAACGATAGAACGATAGCCGGTTGGTTTTCAACCAAACAATGACGTTACGATGATGAAAACAATGAACAATTTTTGCGAACGGTTGCGTAAGCCATGTCGGACGATCGGTATATTTAAACGATGTGATATGGGATATTTTTGTCCATCGCCATGTGGCTGTGAAACAGAGATGCTCCCGGCAAGGGAAAGTGCGAAAATGCTGATGGAGACGCCCGGTGCTTCATCGCATGTGGCGATAATTATTCCTTGCGATAGCTGGCTTAAGGACAAGCATGAAAGAAAAATAAATCAATTGAAAAACACAAAAAACAGAAATGAAACAAAATTAAGAAACATAAACGTACGTATCAAAAACATGTATCATTATCTTATCCTAACTGCATCATCCGATATACAATTACAGATGAAGACATTCAACAGCATATCTTATGCTTCGTTGAAACACACTTACCACGAGACAGTGCAATTGTACAGCACAGCATGAAAAAGACACGAATTAAATTAGCATTTTTATGGGCACCTTTTTGTGAGCTTTGGCAAAAAATGATCGAAACAGCCATACATGCAACGATTTAGACGTTTGGTTTTGTTGTCCATTTTTTATGTTAATTAATTTGTCCCAGAATCTTGTCATATGCGTTGTCTAGCAGCCATCGGTCTTCATTAGCATAATTGAATACATTTCGCCATTCGCTTCTTTCATATTTTACTCTGTTTTAATTTCGATGTATGCGTTTTCGCTTTATTGTTGTGGCTTTAAATATGTAGATTTCAATTTAATGATGTGAAATAATTTTGATTACGTTTTCATGGACGATTGCTTTTTTGTTTCTACAAAATATTCATATTTAAGTTACCAACGTGATGAACTTATTTGTAATGATTTTGATACTATTATACTCGTTTGAACTTATTTGTATGCTATTATTTAGATGTTTGGATCGGTTTCTAATGAAACACAACAGAGGTGTCATTCTGTAGACTGCAACAAGATTAACTGAAAGTTTAAGTACTCGAAATACAACGGAAGGGCGAGACATTTTGAAAAGTATTGTCATGTGATGAGGAATTGTAAATGCTATAGTAATTTTAAATATTATTGTTAATTGTATTTTCATCCTCTTTTTTTGTTTTTCCAGAATCTTAACCTGCGCTACACGAAAGCGATGAAATCAAAGCCCTCTATATACGCTGAGAAGCATTCGAATGTGGCACGTTCTACAGCGCTTGGTTGCAGCGCAAATGCGTTCAAATAAACAACATCTCCACACAGAAACACGCGCGTGTACGCTGTCCGTGTGGCGCGTACCGGCATAAACTTCTGGTCCGAACAATTCAAGCACTCGAGTGAGTGGGCCACCCCGTTCACTACTACACAACAGCTTACATAACGCACGTTACAACTGCTCACGCTTTGATTCTCTCCACCTATCCCGCTCACCGTCATTTATGCACATGCGCACGTGGCCGGTGCGCTACACGTGAGTTTTGTTTACGTTTACGATGAACACCGCCATGAGGGCCGCGCCACAGTCGAATGCACTAGAATGGTACAATAACGGTCGGCTGGCACGAAGGTGGACTGTGTAGGAAGGATGCATCATCCTCTCGAGATCGGTCCAACACTAATAAGAAATGTGTGAGCAATGCTCTGCGACTTTGCTCCACATCCGGAAGCGATCCACAATATACGTCGCGTACGTGTCGCGAGAAAGAGAGTCAAGAGAGTCAAGTTGCAAAAACCAACCACTACGTTCACTCCAATGAACTCGCGTACGAATGAATCAACAGCAGTCAAGGTAATTTATTGCTTCTCCCAACCATAACCATGAAGCAGTTAATTCGTTGTTCTGACGTACGATTAATTAATCATCGAATTAGAACCGTACGTATGCGTATGCTCAGAGCCATATTCATTACCCAAGCCGTGCGATTCCATTGGAACTTGCTTCCGCCGCATTCACACCCATTCAGCAAACGGTCGCGAGTTGAAAACAGATGAGCGCTCTTGGCCTTACCCGGCGTACGTTTACGCAATCAGGCACGTTTTTCCATCAGGCCACGTGGCGATACGGATTCGCACGGAAAAGTCCAACACTCGGCTATGATTACGTGACTCTGTACGCGGGCTGCCACTCTCCCGCGTTCTCTACACCGGCAAGGGGAATCTGCGCTTTGGCCCCAAACTTCTAATCGGCTCGTGACAATCGGCCACCCCAATGGGGTAGCCATCCGGAAGTAGGGTGATAAACGTTTTTGTTGTGCGAAAAATTAAGCGTACAAATAAAATATAAACAAAAAGCCATGTTCACTCACGCCACCTCGGGATGGGTGCAGTTATTTAGCAAATTTATTGCAACCAATCGTACAAGCAAGACGCCGGGCGCCGTGTCACATTTAAAAATAATACTTTAGTCACTGCGCTACCCGTTGGTCAGGAAAGCCGTGCATGATGAAACGATACCAAGCGAATGAAAATTTCCTGTCTGTCACCACAAGAGCACATTTTGGCCATAAAAGAACGATTGTGTGACATTTTTGTTCTGCTAGTTGTTTAAATCATCAGTGAATTGTTTCGTTTGATTATGTGCCGTTAGATGACGGTTGATTGGGGACAGTTAAATGATAACATTAGCAATTTGAGTGTTTTGTTTGACTTGTTAAAATCATATCGGTTTAATGTTGTTCTCAAAATGAATCATCAAACTACAAGTCTGGTGCATTGCCGCACAGACCAAGAAGCTAATGTCTGGTGATTAACCAATTAAAAAACAGCTTTACGAGCCATTTGAGTCATTTTTTCTAATGATTATTAAAACAAAAAATTTGTTGCGCTTTGTAAAACATTTTGTCTAAACACGTGCTAAATATTTTCTTCCAAAGAATAATTATAACAGTTGAATTTCTAACCGACTTTAACTTAATTTATTATTCTGAAAGGGGGGTTTTACAATAAGCATAACCAATAAAAACAAATAAACTATGACATTTTTTCAAAGTTGGTTTTTATTGTGGAAAAAACTGGAAATTTAATGTTTGAGACACGTATCTTTAAACAAGACATATGATCATTTAACGATCTCTGTATATCGTTATCTAAAGTTAAAGACTAAAAAAGATGCTCCCGAACATGTTACCCCTCATGCAAATGTTTCGGAAAAAATTCACATAATTGCCTTTTAAACGCTAAAACAATTATTTACCATAGGTATTCTTTACCCTCCCAATGCAAGCTCCATCTCGATATCATATCCTTGCCTGATAATGGCGATCCAGCACGGGACGGACTTCCCAGCACAGGCAGATTTAAGTACTAAAAATATTCGTCGCAGTATGATCGGGATAATACCAGATCCAAAGGTAGTCGTGGAGTCACCTTCCACAAACTGGCGATGGATCTGGAAGAACATACACCATCAACTGTCTTCGGTCCAGAGGTCCACACTATACCTGTTGGTCAACAACAAGGTACCACACGGGCTGCAAATGCAGAGGAGGGGCAGAACATTGTCGGCTTGCGTAGAATGCTCCAGCCAGAGACCCTGGAGCACATGTTTTCAATGTGTTCGAGGGTATCTTATGCTTGGAGCATATTGCTGCAATAAATTGCAGTCATCTTTCCAAACCACTCCCTAAACATCCCTTCCCTCCTCTTACCTGTCTTAAGTACCATTAGTTCAAGTAAGAGGACTCTTATCCTACGTTTGTTTGCAAATTACATCATCCACGTTGCTAGAAACAACAATGCTGCGATTGATGTAACAATCGTTAAATGTTCTTTGGAAAACCCTGTACGCCATCCCTTCATGTTTACCCTTCATTCTTGTTAACTAGGAAGTAAGTTTGTTTTTAATAAATGCTTTTAAAAAAATACAAGCGAATGGAAACACAACAAGGAAGCTTCTGTACTTGCTTGGTCAGCAAATTTACACTGTTTTATTCGTCAGCAACATAGGCCATAAATAAATAAAATTATATTTGTATCACACACAAAGAGAAAAATAAAGTAGCGATGCTTGCGATCCTTCTTCTATAGATATTCCACGAGTGAAACTAAAAACCTAAGAGAGTAAGCGCTGTTCCGGTACCGGTTGTATTGCTTCCCGGCTGCAGGATGTGGGTTCCATTTTNAAACACAACAAGGAAGCTTCTGTACTTGCTTGGTCAGCAAATTTACACTGTTTTATTCGTCAGCAACATAGGCCATAAATAAATAAAATTATATTTGTATCACACACAAAGAGAAAAATAAAGTAGCGATGCTTGCGATCCTTCTTCTATAGATATTCCACGAGTGAAACTAAAAACCTAAGAGAGTAAGCGCTGTTCCGGTACCGGTTGTATTGCTTCCCGGCTGCAGGATGTGGGTTCCATTTTACAGCTTGAGAACAAAACATATAAACACGCCGTCTGGCACCAGATAGGACACTGTTGCCTTTTCGAGACGCGGTGTGAGCTTTTCACCATGTAAGCGAATAGTGTTTGTTAGCAAACGGCACCTCCTTCGGGTTGTACTGCACAATGGACATTTGTAGCCTAGTAACATCAATGTTTTGTTTTAACAGTATAATAGAAAGCTCTCTATGAATCTATATGTAATTGGCGCTGTTCTTAGTTATGCTCTGCGTTCTATTTCCTCACTTTCTTCTATAAACGTCTCTGCTACTAACCGTCCGTCTTAAATCTGCGTTACTAAATCTCGATGTCTACTGATATTCATTTTCCCTCTCATTCATCTAGCGTACGGCACTCTCTCTCTCTCTCTCTCTCTCTCTCTTACTCTCACGCTCACTCACACTCCCAACGACTGCAACACCTCGCTTTGAATCTATCTGACGCGCTGCACATACGAAGCTACACGACGTTTCTTCACCCCGAATGGAAAGAAAGTTTAGCTTGAAATGTTTCACCAATGCAATGTTTCGCCGGTGAAATGTTTCTTCCACCTGCTGCTTGTACGCAACGCGCAACATGCAACAAACTGCTCGAATTTGTTGCTCGCACCGCACGTACTGCGTTTTTCGTTGGCGTAATTTTTCCGCTTCCATTTCCACCGCTCATTGTTATTTTCGATTTCGATTAGACAAGATTGTTTTGTGCTTTTTGTTTTTGGTTTCGTTCGTGTTTGTTTTTGTTTTGTTTTTTTTTTTTAATGACGCCTTTTTTAAATGGGAGTGAACGTGATACCTAAACGCGGTTTATCTGCTTGGTGATAGATGGTGGACCAGTCGGTCAGCCGATTAGCGAGCGTGGTTTTTGCAGAACGGACGTCCACCCTTCGCGAAGAAGCTCTGTCCTTCGAGGTTCTTTTTGCAGCTCTGTAAAAAAGGGGAAAAAACAAATAAAAATTCATGAGCAGGGAAATATCCATTTGTGAGGCTACGGCGAGTACTTACGGTGCAGTTGAAGCACTGGCTGTGGTAGTTGTTGTTCAGCGCCTCCACCCACTTGTCACCGGCCTCCACGGGGAATCCGCATGCGAAGCACTTNCTAGCGTACGGCACTCTCTCTCTCTCTCTCTCTCTCTCTCTTACTCTCACGCTCACTCACACTCCCAACGACTGCAACACCTCGCTTTGAATCTATCTGACGCGCTGCACATACGAAGCTACACGACGTTTCTTCACCCCGAATGGAAAGAAAGTTTAGCTTGAAATGTTTCACCAATGCAATGTTTCGCCGGTGAAATGTTTCTTCCACCTGCTGCTTGTACGCAACGCGCAACATGCAACAAACTGCTCGAATTTGTTGCTCGCACCGCACGTACTGCGTTTTTCGTTGGCGTAATTTTTCCGCTTCCATTTCCACCGCTCATTGTTATTTTCGATTTCGATTAGACAAGATTGTTTTGTGCTTTTTGTTTTTGGTTTCGTTCGTGTTTGTTTTTGTTTTTGTTTTGTTTTTTTTTAAATGACGCCTTTTTTAAATGGGAGTGAACGTGATACCTAAACGCGGTTTATCTGCTTGGTGATAGATGGTGGACCAGTCGGTCAGCCGATTAGCGAGCGTGGTTTTTGCAGAACGGACGTCCACCCTTCGCGAAGAAGCTCTGTCCTTCGAGGTTCTTTTTGCAGCTCTGTAAAAAAGGGGAAAAAACAAATAAAAATTCATGAGCAGGGAAATATCCATTTGTGAGGCTACGGCGAGTACTTACGGTGCAGTTGAAGCACTGGCTGTGGTAGTTGTTGTTCAGCGCCTCCACCCACTTGTCACCGGCCTCCACGGGGAATCCGCATGCGAAGCACTTAGTCGTGAACAGATCGTTCCAGTCCTTCTCGCAGTAGGGATCGCCCTCTTCCAGGAAGAACGGGCTGTTGCCGAACTGCTTGCCACAGTACGTGCACTTGAAGCACTCCGGATGGAACTGCTTGCCGATCGCATTCAGGCAGTCACCCTGGAAAACGACAAAGATCGGAGTCAGTTCGAAAGATCGGAGATGACTTGGTGAGACTCTTTCGATATTCCTACCTTAACTCTGCCATTGCATTTCGAGCACAGTGGGGCCAAGAACTCTTCGAAGCAGTACTCGCAGTACAGATCGCCCTTCTCCTCGACGAATCCAATGTCGGCCAACGGGCGCTTGCAGTTGGCATTGTGGCAGATGAAATGATCCGGACACCAGATGCGTCCCAGCGCAGTGATGAACGGTCCTCTGTTGAGCGTCGGGAAAAAAGATCGGAGAGTTAGGTGACGCCATGCTCAAGCAAGTTGAAAGTTAACCACATCATGTACAACACACGAGAGCAAATGGTTATGAAATGATTAAGAATTTAATACAATTACACCGACCCAAAGGTTCGGTTTAGTACTTACGTGACAATCTTGTGATCGCACACATTACAGATCGGTATCTTGTCCTTCAGCAGTGCAAGTGCACTGCCGTTGGCTACCGGATCCTGTGGTGTTGCGTGTTCCTGTTGCGCCTGCTTCTTGTCGTACGGTGCCAAATTGTTATTGCGCTCGACGTACGATCGGCGATCGCGTGCATGCGAGGTTAGCTCGGAACTTACTTTGCGTCCATTGATCGGTGCTTGCGTACCGTTCACGTCCTTGCCATTGTTGTTCTTCTGGCGCAGTATTACCTTACCGAGATCGGCAGCCAGTGCAGGGACGCTAGTCTGTACCGGGTAGACCGTAAGATCGTGCTGACCATTGCTACTTCCATTGAACGCCACAGTCTTCGACGGTACCACATTCGATCCGTTCATGTACGGAGGTATGGCTTTAGTATCGTCTGTTTTGCCATTCGTAGTGCCAAGCGGAAACGTTGGTGTACGTACTCCGAGCGAAGGAGTATGGCTACCGTTGGTGTGCAAATTCTCCTTATTCTTCGCCCGTACATTAGCGTCCGTTTTGCGNAGTCTGTACCGGGTAGACCGTAAGATCGTGCTGACCATTGCTACTTCCATTGAACGCCACAGTCTTCGACGGTACCACATTCGATCCGTTCATGTACGGAGGTATGGCTTTAGTATCGTCTGTTTTGCCATTCGTAGTGCCAAGCGGAAACGTTGGTGTACGTACTCCGAGCGAAGGAGTATGGCTACCGTTGGTGTGCAAATTCTCCTTATTCTTCGCCCGTACATTAGCGTCCGTTTTGCGCAATCTAGCTTCCAGCATGTCTTTCACAACGTTTGAAGCTTGCTTGCGGTAGTCAGCGTTATTGTTCATGCAGGCCAGCTTGCTTACCGAACTGTCGAGCAACATTGTGGCGTAGTCGACCTCTTCGATGCGTTGTCCAGGGACTACTCAACAGGCAGTATTAGTAAGGGTAAAGTAAAGCAAACAAAAACACACACGTGAAAACAACAATGAACAATGTGAGATATTACAAAAAAACCTTCTTATATATAGATTAAATAATTAATTTATGTTAGTGAGAAGAAAATAACTGCAATATTAGACAACAGTTCAAATTTTGCTAGTAATCCTAACATTATAACTGCAATTGAGATCTGTTTGGAGTAGTTGCTCATTTAGAGTGCCATATATGAAACTCGCGTTCTAGTTAAGCGCAGTAACCATTATTCTCAACTCCAAAATAATAAAATATTTAACAAATTATCAATAAATATAAAACACAATCCATGCAAATGAACATCATTGAAGGTTGAAACACACACACAAAACAACATCAACAGCAAGTCACACATCAACACGCCATGTGTCGCACCTGATCTGCTGCTGGCAGCATCCGCACAGCGGGACGCGACCGCCCGGTCCGACGGCCTTGTTCATCACGCCCCGTCCACGGTTGGGGGCCGACGTGGAGCACGCCGCCCGTCCTTTATTGAACGCGTTCGAACCTGCACCGACAGTGGAACGATCAGTATTCGGATTGAACGTGGGACGGTTAAGGAAGTCAAGGAAAGCCGTGCTGTTACTGCGGCTGGACGGCTTGCTGCCGGGCGTTGGCGGCGCCGCACCGTTGGTGGGGGGCGCGCACGTGTTAGAAGCCACCGCAGGCGAAGCGACCTGGGGCGGTAGTTGCGGTGGCCACGATTGGATTAGCTTTTGCGTATCGCTCCGGGTATCGGCCGGTGTGCCTTCGTCCTCTTCGCGCATCGGCGGCATCGATGGTAACGGGCCGGCACCGATCATAAACTCGTTGAACTGTGCCTTGAACGAGCTCGGGCTCGGACATTCCGAGCGTCCGGTCGGTGGTTTCGGTGGCAACAGCACGCTTGCCTTGCGCGCACTCACGCTCGGGAAGTGATCGACAAACTCCTCCGCGAACGGATCGGTCGAGGGAAAGTGGGACGGTGGTGGTGCCGGCTTAGGGGTGGGTGGCTCCACGTGACGGATCGGTGCTGGTGGTGGCTTCACCGGTGCCTCGGCAGCCTTCTGCCGTTTCAGCTGTTCTTCCTGCAGCTGCTGGATAAGGGCTGCTTGTTCCTGTTCTTGTTGCTGCTGCTGCTGTAGCTGCTGCTGCTGTTGCTGTAGCTGATCCTGTTCGCTTTGGGGCGGCAGATTCAGGGCCTCGTCCTGGCCCGAGAATCGGCGCGTCTGCTGCGCCACGAACCCCTTCTGGGGCGCTTCGTCTTCCTTGATTTTGGAAGAATATCGTAAGCTTTCGCTGTTTCCGGTACGCGACACGGACTGGCTGCGACTACTAGACTCATGCTCCTCTACGAAGCGCGTTCGCTTTTGGATCAACGCATTGCCTACCTGCTGGGCGCTTTGAACCGCCCGTTCAGCCGATGCTTGTTCCCTAGAAAGACGTTGCTGCTGCTGCTCGGTCGTCGACACACTGCTACTCATCGTTACCTGTTGGTGTGTGACCTCTTGATGATGCTGCTGCTGCTGCTGCTGCTGAACGCTACGTCCGTAGCGCTGCGTAGCCTCCAGATGCAGCTGCTCCTGCATCTTCTTCTGGATGTCGGCCGGCACGTGGTCCTTGTTGGCGTACCACGGTACACCGTGCAGCTTACCCATCGATAGGTACAGCCCGGACTCGACCGGAATGCCTTCGCGCGACGGCGGCACATGCGGCTTGAGTGGATTCGGCGGCGGACCGAATGCCGGCGACTTGGTGCGACTCGGCTGCGGTGTCGTGTGACCGTCGAACTGCTTCACCTCGGCAAAGTACTCCTCGAAGCCGAGCTGATGCTGATAGTACGGGATGGTGGTCGCGTGCTTGGTCAGGATGAGCGACGGCGTGAACGACTGGCCGCGATCGATGACACCTTTGTGTTGGAGACGCGCATGAGCACTGTGGTACTGCGCCAGCTCGGCGTCCAGCTCCGGCGGCTGCGGCTGAACGACCGGGATGGTACGGTTTTGGATGGTGGTGTACGGTGCTGGCGGCTTATTTACAGGTGCCGGCGGTTTCGCGATCGGCTTCGAAAGGTTAGCGGTGTGCGAGTGTGTATTTACAAAGGCCAGCGGAACGTTGGTGCGTAGCTCCTCGGGCTCGGGAGTGCGCGGTGGGTTCTGCGTCGGCAGATTGAACCACTTGCGCTGGTACGGCGGGATCTCGGCCGGCTTGTTCAACGGCGAGCTCGTTTCGCGCCGTAGCGCCAGCGAGTAGTGTTCCGGCGGATGGCTATCCCTGCCTGGGTACAGCGGCGCAGGTTCTCTGGTGACGACGGGTTGCGCTGGCGTAGGCTCCGAGCCGGTGCCGCCCGAACCCCGACGGCTGTCCTGTCCGCCCGCTTCCCGGCGACTTTCGACCGTCGCGGTCGAGCTGCGCCGACTCTCCGCCGTAGCCACGTTCGAGCAGCGACGGCTCTCCTCCACGGTCGTCACCTTCGAACACCGGCGGCTCTCTTCCATGGTCGACACCTTCGAGCATCGGCGGCTTTCGTCAGCCACCGTAGAGCTGCGCCGCGAACTCTCGGAGATCTTTTCCGGCGAAATGTCCTGCTGGATCGGTTCTTCCGGCGGTACTTCACGAATTTCCGGCACAACCGGTGCGAACGGTTTCGGCGTCCGATTGCCGCCGACGTTCGCGAACGCGGAACACTGCCGGTCGGGATCGACCGGTACCGAGGGCTGCTCCCGGACCATCTCCTGATACACCTCGGAGCTACGATCGAAGCGCACCTCACTGAACGGTGTGTACGGACGATCCGGAGCGGTGGCCAGTGCGTCCATCATCGAGAGCCGCCCGCTCGGCACGGGCAGGTCCTCCATCTGCGACGGTATCTCGCGCCCGAACTGCTGAAACGGAGTGTACGGAGCGGTCTTGAGAGCCTCGACGAACGGTGACTCGTTGCGCATGGATGAAATCTTCTCGCTCCGGATCGGTTCCATCGAGTGGGGAGGCGGAAAGTAGGGCTGAGTTTCGGCCGGCAGCGGCACCACCGGCACGTAGTGCGCCGGGAAGCGCTGCGAGCGGGCGGTCGAGGTGGCGAGCAACTTCGCCATCACCTCGCCCTTGCGCGGCACCGTGAGCGGCGGCCCGACCGGCAGCGGTTCCGGTTCCGGCTCCTGCTGCTTGCCGAGCCGTCGCTCGAGTGCGTCCACCTGCCGCCGCAGCGCCTCCAGCTGGCGCATCTTCGTTTCCTCCTGCTCGCGCCGGTACGCCTCGTTGCGGGAGCGCATAAAGTTCGCCTCCTCGATCTGCTCCGCGGTCAGGTGGATCGGGTCGGGTGGCGCCACGCACAGTGCCTGCACCAGCGCCGACTGCCACTGTTTGGGGGTCGGGTTCGGTATGGCCGAGGGTGGAAGGTGCGGCGGTTCGGCCGATGGTATCGAGGGCAGCGTGTAGTGCGGTGGCTGCTCGGGCCGTTTCGCCGCCTCCGCCATCTCCGCCTCCAATGCGCGGCGCCGTGCCTCCTTCTCCTGTTCCGCGCGCACGTAACGCTCCAGCTCGCGGCCATAGTCGACGAACTCGACGCGCTTCGGCGGACGCTCCGTGTCGGCGGGCGCTGCTACCGGCTGCTCCTCCGGTGGTTCCTCCACTATCCCCTCGCCCTCCTCCTCCTCCTCCTCTGGTGGGGGATCGCGGAAGACGAAGTGCGTGTACGATGCGTCGGACATTGCGCCCGTACTTGCCTGTGCGCTTCGCTGTCCGGACGAGAACGGATGCTCGAGCTCGTACTGCGGCGTATCGTAGTACGTCACGATCGGTTGGGACGTTTGCGTCTGGTACATCCGGTACTCTTCGGACGATGCGGAGTTTGCTGTCGTCGTTGTGGTGGTCGTTGTCATACCGAAAGAGTCGGACAGATCTTCCTCCTCTTGCTGCTGCTGCTGCTGCTGCTGCTCATCATGTCCAGCGCGGTGGCTCAGCTCCGGCGCGGACTTGCTCTGCTTGCTCTGCTGCTCTTGCTGCGGCCCATCCGGTGGAGTTTTCGATTTTTCTTTCACCTTCATCGGTGGCACGACGGTGATCGGTTTGATGATGACGCGCTGCGTTTCCGGCGGTGCAATGTAGATCGGTGTTGCCGTTGGTATCGTGTCCACCACCTCGGGCTTCGGAGGCCAGGCAAACACCGGAGCAGGCGACTCACTTCTCTCCCGCTCACCGTCCTCCTCTCCTTCAGCCCTGTCTTCTGCTTCGTTTGCATCTGTTTCAGCAGACCTTTCTTCGGTACCATCTGAGCCATCACCATCCGGACGTACGAGGATCGTTGGAGGTTTCAATCCCCGTGTAAATGCGCGGTATTCATTTGCATGTGGTATGCCCGAGAATGCGACGTGCGTAGATTTCCAGCGTGGCCATGTTTTGTTTTTATTTATTTGTTACCGCATTGTTAGTCGTCAAGCAGCAATAAGCCGATGGGATTTGGTTGTTTGTTTCGAACGTGCAGTATGACAAACGGCAAAAGCAATGAAATGTTCACACGAAACAGCGAAGCAGAGCACGACGACACAGTTGGAAGAAATAAACGGTCAGAAAGAGCAAGAAAGAGAAAGAAAGGAAGAAAGCAATAGAAGCAATGATGCAAAGCGGTTTTCTCAAGAACACACCACACATGAACACCAACGGAATGGAAGGTTGATCAGCGGTTAGCAGCGGCTACAGACAGATGGGACAACAAACGGTACGCAGCAATTCGCGAGCCAGCTCCCGGCAAGTGCTTTTAATGAGCGGGTCGACAGAGCGCAGGACACCGTACCTCGGAAGTTAAAGGTTGGCTTCCTGCCCAAGAAATGGCTCTTCGCTGCTCGGTCGTGGCGCATTGTTGTTGATGAGGGAGTTTGTCGATGATGGTTGGTTTTGTGTGGTTTGATTCGAAAGTTTGATGATAAAACAGTTGCGCGAGCGCGATGAGATGTACAATTCGTTTCGCATTGAGTTTCATTGCATGGATGTGAAGGGCGAAAGGAAAATGAGGGCTTAAATAACACACTTCGAGCTTATACACGAAATCGTCACAAACGACAGTGCCTACTAATGACTTCTCCGTCTCCTCTCATAACAACTAGATCTCTCGGGGTGAAGGTGTAAAATATCGGTTAAAAACATATGGTTTACGGTAGAGCTTAAGGGTTTATAGTAAGAAGTATCAAAACAACGTGTAGTAGAGAAACAAAGAAAAAAGGGGATGATAACAGGCGAAGGCATAGCAATTTAGTAACAACCTTGTGGAGTTGGCACGGACGCCGGTGTCATGGCTGGGGCCGGTGCGGCCATCGGAGCTGGGGCTGCCATCGGGGCCGGTGCCGGTGCCGGGGCCGGAGCAGCGACCGGAGCGGGTGCCGGTGCCTGGGCTCCGACGATTGCGGCCGAGAATGGTGTCGGGACACTTCCGGCCACTGGCGGGTACGATGCCGGTGGCTGAACCTGAGCCAATGGGCTCACCGGAAGTGGAGCACCGAACGGCTTCGGCGTAATGTTGTTCTGGTTCACCTGGAGAGAATGAAAACCAAAGGAAAGGAAAATTAGAATTCCGAAACTTCCGAATGATCGCCTTTGGGATCGGTATGGTTGGTGGAAGAACGGTATGGTTGAAGGCAGAGGTTCCCTTCATTTTTTATAACGTTTGCTACCCAAAACTCATCATAATTACAATCCACAAACTGTGAAGCAAACAAGTATAAATGAGTGAAATTCTGTTTTTCAGAATACCTCCTCAAGGCGAACTATTCGTTCTTGAGTTTTAGAGGTAGTGCAAATCGATCAAAACAGTGTTTGTATTAACATATATCGGAGAAAATTGTTTCCATGAATATGAAGTTTAATTAAATTTTTAAGTATTTTTAAGGTTCCCTAAAAGTATCCTTAATTATCTCGGTAATTTATCTGTGATATTCTTTAATTCTGGATTATTTAGCCCTTAAAGTACCTACCAAATTGTTTTACTTTCTTTTTTGCAAGCTTTTGTGAGATGAAATTGATTCCACGCAAAGCTGTTTCGATTTAAACATTTCAAAAGCTTTCTAACGGTTGATGGAGCTTTGTAACTTAGAGTAATTTACATTTTGTTCAAGATCAGGAAAAATACTGTCTGAACTTGAACTTGAAAATTCTCTCAAATGATTCATAAACATTGGTTTTCTAATCAGCTAAAATACGTTAACGGGTGAATCAGTGATGGCTAAAATAAACAATCTTAATGTTTGAACACGTGACACGTGAAGTATTTCTACCGTTTACCTGTACGAAACAACAAAAATAAAAAGAAAAACAAAATCAATCCCACGGGATCAGGTGACAAACCGGCTCGTAATGGGTTGCCACGTGCCATACGGACGAACCTGCCGATTCGAGCGCTCTCGAGCTAAACTCGGTCGCAGCACAACCGATCGAGTCTTGGCGACGACACAAATAAATCGATTATATTTTTATAGATGTCGCCCATTAGTGTGGAATGCACAACCGCACCATCGTCCTCTGGCGAAGGCAAAACCGATATCGCCAAACACACATCCTAAATATTTCAATGCATTTCCGCCACCCGAAACGCATCCGAGCCTGGGTCACTGATCCGGCCTGCCTCGTTCACACGATAAACATCGACACACCCAGAAGGATGCGGATCCGTTTCATATCCGTGTCACACGGGCGGCTGGGTAGGTGACCTGCCACCATCCACTCTATTCGCGGCTGTTTCAACTATTATACAATGTAGAAACGCAGCGTGAAACGCGTGACGTACTTCACATTTGGATCGGTGCCGATCAAACTATCGCGATCGCCTTCGATTCGATCGGCTGTGTGCGTGGTTGCATTCCCATTCTTCGTCGCCTTAACTTGCGGGTGCGTAAATACTACGCTTATGTAAAAGTAGTACACTTTTTTTTCACTCACTGTACCGAGCAGTTTTCACATTCAGCTCAGCTTCGCGCTTTCTCTCTCTCTCTCTTTCTCTCTCTCTCTCTCTCTCTCTCTCTCTCTGCAAAAAGCAAATGTCTTTCTTTTCTTCAGTATCTAAACAGTCCAACACATTCATGTAGCACTTGTAACATGATTTAGCATGACGAGTTAGTGGTTAATGGCAGCCATCTTTAGCGGTTTCGTAAGCACTTTTCAACACTGCACAACGATGACGCACTTCCAGGAAAATAAAAATAAGAACAGAAACACCACAAGCAATCACACACGCTACTTACCTTGTAGGTGGAGTTCTTTCCCGGTGGCAGTACGCTTCGAATGACGCGTCCACCCATCGTCTGGTAGTAGAATCCGTAGTCGTTTTGCGTAACCGTGCCATTCTCGCCATTCTCGGCGCTCCCATCCGTTTGCTCACCCTCCGGTGCTGGGGCGGCCAATCCGTTCGTACCGAACACTGGCTGCGATTCCGTTCCGGTCACCCCGGCGACCGGCTGGAGTGTCCGCGGTGTGCTTTCCTCCTCCATCGTTAGTGGTGGTGGTGGTGGCGGTAGCGGTGGTAGCGGGGACGTTGGGCAGGCTGGGAAGGCGGTGCCAGAAAGCTCGAATGTGCTGCTGTTGCTGTTGCTGCTGTGGCTGCGATCGATCAGCTCGTTTTCGCTGCTGGTGCGCGAATGCAACGGGGACACCTTGTTCGATTGCACCGGCGATAACGAGCTCGAGTTGCAGTAGCCGCTCGACGACGTCGTGCTGCTCGATCGTGAATGAGACGGCGATTGGCCGAGTGTAGTCTATTGTTTTTCGGTTGTTTCATTTCATTTTTTTTTTGTTTTGTATTTTTTCGTACGAGTAGCGCGAAACAACCGCGAAAACCACGACAAGTGTCGCGCACGCGTCATTCGGTAGGTTCATTCGTTGGCCATACGTCAGCAGCAACCGGTAGCGCAGCGTCGACAGCAGCAGCAACGTCAGCCCGTTCGGAAGCCCCGGTTCGGTTCGGGCGTTGGGTTGCATAAGTCCGTAAAAACACACACACACACATACACAACATGCACACAAAAACCAGCAAGCGAGGTTGGCAAAAAGATGAAAAAAAAAGGATGGAAAAGAAAAAAGCACACACAACTTAAGTAGGGAAAAGAAAACATGCGATTTTAAAGGGTGGCATTTTAGTGGGAGGGGTTGGAGAAAACTAGCTCATGACAGGACCGACCGTTTTGACACACTTGCCCTCGACGCCCGGTCGCCGCGGTGTTTTGGGCGAAAAGCGGGACATTTTTAAAACATATTTTAACCAAGGCGCCACCAAAAAACCAAACCAACACGAACGTCAGCAGCTTACAAAGCGCGTAAGAAACATTTTGCCACGAAAAACGCGACCATTGGCTGGTGCGATGGGGGATGGTGACACCCCAGAGCGGGTGATGTTTGTCTGGTTTCATGCGAAATGAGTACAGTTTTACGAAGGGAAGTTTTGCTTTTGTTGCTTCACTGCTCTTCCGCAAGAAGCGGTATTGCACGACCGAACGACGTGAGATTATATTTAAAACACAATCCGATCGTATTACCGAACCGCGTCGATCGAGATTGAACGTACAACAACAAGAGCCACAATAAAGAAAGGAAAACTAAATTGATTTGTAGAAAGTGTTTGAACACATGTGCACACAAAGAACACTGCACACTGGGAAGATTCCGTTCATTGAAAGTCGAGTTGCAAGTGGCAAAAGCGAGTTCCGTCCTAAGCTTGTGGTCAGAGCTAGAGTTAGTTGTAAACATTGCAAAAGGTAATCGAAGAATTGATGATCAATATTGGGTTGCTTTCGGTAACTTACATTATTGCCGTACGGTGACTGCGAGCGGCCGTTCAAGTTGGCATGAGCGTTGAGAGCAGCAGAGATGGCCTGTACGCCAGTCTTGTGGCCCCTGGTAGTGGTGATCACGATCAACCAAAGTTAAAAAGGAAATAAAGTAAAAATAAAAACATTAGATTCATTCTCAATTTCTTACAGCTTCTCTTGCATTCGTAGCGACTTACGAGCAGGCGATTGGTTTTACAACGAAATTGAAAGACAAATGCGAGGTTGGAAAATAGGCCAGAGATGGTAAGAAAGGAAGAATATTTTTTCTACAACAACAGGCGAAGAGGAGTTCAATGCTAAATGAAAACGATTCCTCCGGTATACGCGTGTGATGATGCAAATACTCTATTTAGTGGCTAATTTTTTCGAGACTTTTTGTCTGTTAAATGAAATGAAATAACCACAAAACATGTTAAATATTGATAATTTACACGTCTACTACGTAAACTACATTTAATACGATTTTAACTTAATTTTCATTTTACAAATGACGTGAATTACTACGTGAAACATTTCATAAACTAACCTGTGACTTTTGCGCACTTTTACTGATGAAAATTCTTGCAAAACTACTTGTCCAACAGGTTTTGTTCTTATCTTGCATCGAACTTCTTTCTCTTTCGCACATCACTCGAATCGTTCTCATTTAGGTACTAAAAGTCTTACTACTACATACGTATGTACATCTAACCTAAGCAAACATCATTGGATACCTTCTTGTGTGAAGGTGCTCTAGTTGCTTTCTAGAACGGTTTTGCTAGGAATGCTAGTATAAGGAGCTTGAGAGTGTTACCCGATGGGAGTATCAGGATAACAAGGAAAAAGGGAGAATAAACGCGTGGCGAAAATCATAAAGCAATATGAAGTAGAAAACAACAGTAGAAAAATAAATAAAAGATAACATTAAAAGAAAGTTGCACAAGAAGTAAATGTTGTAAAAGAAAGAAAGCGTTAAGGAAAGTGGAAAGCATAGAAAGAAAAGTGGAAACAAACCAAAGGAAGAAAGAAACAAAGAAAGAAAGAAAGAAAGAGAGAGAGAGAGAGAGAGAGAGAAAGAGCTTGTTTTAGGTACGATCTGCTGCCGGGTGCCGAATACGTACGGTTTCGTGACAGTAACCGGAACCATGCCATTGGTGCCGGGCGGCGGACTGTTGAGAGCCGCCAGGCGCGCATGGATGTCGCAGTACAGCTTGTCGTTCAGATTGAAATAGCCCTGGTTCTTCAGGGACGTGCCGCAGGTGGCACACTTGAAGCAGTCGGCGTGCAGGTTCTTGTCCTTGATGCGCACAAACACGCCACTGCACCGTTGGAAGGTTTGTGTTTTGTGGGATGACGTGCGTGTTTGTTCGGTCGGATGGATGTTTGTTTGATGAAACGTGACGCGGGCCAAGGTTTTCCAATGGGTGGTGCCGGTGTTGTTTGTGGGTGTGTTGTCGTTGGTTTTTTGTTGCACATGAAGTTGCAACAAAATGGTGACACGTTTGTGGCGTTGGCAATTTGTTTTTCCATGCGTTTGGTCGGGCAGGATTAAACGGAAAACCGCCAAACACAAAACACGAACAAACAAACAGGAAATATAAAAAAAGAAAAACAAAAGTCCAAAATGGCAAACCGCAAACAGAAAGCAAAACAAATGGAAACCCAAACAGTATAAAAAGAAGAAAGAGAAAACAAAATATACAATTAATAATGAAACAAACGGGCTTACGTCGATAATGAGCCAATAACAGATGAGAAGATCATCTGCCATGGAGTTTACAGTTCGTCGCTACAGAGATCGAATCCAGTGAGCGTTTAGGTACAGTTTTTTCTCTCTCAAATTAATGTGACATGCTGAACTCCACTCCAACAGGAACGTACACACACACACACATTGGCACACACACACACACACATAAATCTAGTGGAACTCTTCGCCTGGGGCTATGGAATATGGGCGTATAAAAGAATAAAGGGTTGCCGGAATTCGCTGGAGTTCGGTATCGGTCGGAGAAGGAAAACGACGACGTGGAAACGTGGTTGGGAAAGCGCAGCAGATATACAAAAAAAATAGATCAAATAAAGCAAAACAGTGCACAAGGGATGGTGCGGGTCCATCTTGTTCCTAGTGCTTCCGTTCCGTCTCGGGTATACCACCAAAGACGGTTAGCATCCTTACTCGTTGTGAACCTTCGGTGGAATACCGGACCTCGGAGCGGTATTCGGGGCGGGCCGGAAGGCCGATGTTGGGGCCGGTGCTGGTGCGGATGCCGGTGCCGGCGCTTGCTGTTGTTGCGGCGGGAAAGCAACCTTCGGTGGTGCCTGGGTCGGTGCCGGCTGTGGTGCGGGCCGTTGCGGTTGGGGCTGCATCATCGGCGGTTTCGGCATGGGCGGACGCGGCACCTGGCCCTGCATCTGCGGCGGCAGGGGCGACGGTCCACGGGGACGGGGTGCACCGGTCAGTGAACCGACTGGTAGCCGCCCGGCCGTAGCATAACCACCGATCGCGTGGCTTTGCGTGGCGTAGAAATGCGATGAAGCTGATTCGAGTTTATTGACCGAGTAATGGAAATTGTTAGAGTAAACACTATCTGCTCGTTGGCAACAAAAAGGCAACAAAAGGTTGGCAAAGGAGCGGACGAACACGGCCGTCACGATTACCATCCCGTGCGGGTTCGACACAAAAGCAAATGGTCGTCGGTTTTTTTTTTTTTTGTTCGTCAACGTCCAGAACATGCGGATCGGTCCAGGGGACGGGACGGGACACGTCAGTCGATGGCGGTTAAGTTCGGCAGTGCAGCAGTATTTACAGCATTCATGGATTTTGCACAAGGACATTACGATCACGTGGCGACGGGTGTGTGGGCAAGATTGAGGTTTTTTTTTGCGGAATGGGTGGGATTCAGAGAAAGAAGATAAGAAATTCGATGCAGATTAGATGTGGAACGTGGCGGACAACGGCTATTATTCACAAACGGGAAAAGAAAACACTTTTACTCCCCGACACGGTACGGTGCTTTCTTTCTTTTCTTCTCTTTATCATTCAGTGTGCGGTGCATGTGTGCGCGTGCATTCGCGTTTTGGTACGTGTACGTCTGGAGTTGTGCTGTTAGACGCTGCCATCTTGCCATTCAAGCGACAGCCCACCCGGTCGGGTGGGATCAAGGTAAAACAAACAACAAACCAACGATCTTCTTCCCATGGTTCATGCGTCCGCTCAGTCGGTTTCGATCTCGTTCGTACGATCATGGCCGAAAGGAAGGAAGTGGTTGTGACTTACACAATCAAACGCTCGCAGGAGGCGCAAATGTTTTGACCCGGCGGAAGTCCATTGCTTGCCGGAGCCACCGGACGATCGACGGGAGCGCTAACGTGGCGTGTAACAGTGTTTGTGCCGCTGCCACTGTTGCTGAGGTGGTGTGGCGATTGTGGTTGTTGCAATTGTTGTTGATATTGCTGCTGCTGTTGCTGCTGCTGCTGCTGCTGTTGTGCTGAAGTTGTTGAAAAGTAGGTTTTGTTTTTGCGGTATTGTCAGTGAGGTTGTTGTAACGGTGTTGGTGGGTCGGTTTTCGTTAGAAAGGATGAGCGAAACTCAACTTAAGCAACCTTGATTGTTAGTTGTTGCAGATCAAACGAATGTGCTTCGAGTTGCATACTTTTAGGCGTTTATCTAAAGAACTGCAGTGCTCTTGGAACTTTATAGTCAGTTTATGTTTAAAGGAATTATTCAAAATTCATCAGAATTTCATAAAGAATAGAAGCATATTAGCTAAATCTAATATCAGGTTAGTAAAACAAGCAATCTATAATTAAAATTTTAACGATAACTTTCAATTATCTTCTGGGACAAATTCAGGGTAAGTATTAGACATGCAGAAAGAAACAAAATAGTTACGAGTCGAGGTCAGTCGTCCATGATATCGTTCGAAATTTTAAATGTAATGCGATCAGTGTTAATCGTAAGCCAATATGAATCCAACCATGTGATTCATCGTAACAACAACAGGAGGTTAAATAAGCTGTTTTGGTTTTGGCTTTTTTTTTTGCTTAGTTGAAGTGGAATGTCTCAGGTATTGCTACATCAATCGACTCCCTAACTGTGTCCAGCATCGTGTCCGTCACCGTACGGGTATCAGTAAAATAGAGGGAATCACGCAAGATTCTCACGACGAATCATTGTATCGGTTCGGATCGAAACCCTGTGCCGATATGTTACCTGGTTCGGGGTCATCTCCTTGCTCGTGCAGCAGCTTGTACACCTCGGAGTTGGCCGGCGAGTACACACGCTCGTTCTTCTTGAAGTTTACACTAAAAGCGCGAAAAGTGCTCAAATCAATTTAAAATCTTTATTTTGCTACGACTTTTAAACATACCCAAGAACTCCTCCGGCGAGGACTTCCGCCTGCGAGGACAGCGTTTCGGCGATGGTTTCATCGCTGTACATACCAACCGGGGTGTTATATTGGTTGTTTACGATGCTCTTGATCTGTCCATCGTTTCCATTAACCTGTGGGAAATGGAAAATGATTTATAATCAGCAATAATCCCCCGTGCAGGACTCCAGATTCTCCAGGTTTATTGTACTGACCGCAGCAAATGGTTTGGCGGCAGTGTTGTGGCCGCTGCCGATGGGCTTCATCTCCTGGGGTGTCGCTGCGAGTGATGTTCTCGTTACCGGAGTGATATTGCCGGGTAGCGATGGTGATGGAGACGGGAGCGAACCGGTCGGTGTAACAGATGGCCTCCAGGTTGCGCCTCCTCTGCAACAAGGGAATACATTAACATTTATCAGCCATGCACTTGGGACTGATATTCAACTATGATACACGACATACCTCGACACGGTCAGCTCGAACGAGTTTCCAGCGGCCACGATAACGTCCTGGGCATCCTTGTGACGCATGTTGAAGACTTCCGTTCCGTTGACCTTGATCAGCGCATCGCCAGCCATCAGACCGGCCTGGTCGGCAACGCTGCCACCGTTAACCTGTGGACGACGGACGCGATCGGGATCGCAAAAATAAACCAATGTCAGCGTCGATAGCTACCAGCTGTTGGCGACGGTTTCGCTTGTCGTCCTTAAAATAGTTCATCCGTAGTACGGACCGTGCATGGCTTTCAATGTCACGACGGTGGTGATGTTGTTGTACCATCCACCCTTCTCTCTCCTCTTCTTTGCTTCATCTCCCCCACCCGGTGGCAGTGAGCCATGGGCCAGAAGGCGTGTACAAACATTGCGTTCCTTGTGGGCTCTTCTTTGTTGTCTGTTGCAAGGTGATCACGAACAAACTGAATCGGGCGCCATAATTAAACGCAGCCTTTACTAAGCGCGTACGGCTGTGCGGTGAGATAGTAACTGTTTGCACATTCTTGGCTAATGAAGCAATTAGTGTCGCTCGTGCAATATGATTTCCTGAACGGCCGTCATTACCTTCATATGGAGCGTTTTGTGGCAGTTCGGGTTAGCTTTAAATGGTGATTAAACGAACTATATCAATTGTATTCGTTTGACAGCCTTTCGTATTGCTGTTTGTTCATCTAGAACTGATAACGATCGTTACACTGCAGCAACACACGAACGAAANTGAGATAGTAACTGTTTGCACATTCTTGGCTAATGAAGCAATTAGTGTCGCTCGTGCAATATGATTTCCTGAACGGCCGTCATTACCTTCATATGGAGCGTTTTGTGGCAGTTCGGGTTAGCTTTAAATGGTGATTAAACGAACTATATCAATTGTATTCGTTTGACAGCCTTTCGTATTGCTGTTTGTTCATCTAGAACTGATAACGATCGTTACACTGCAGCAACACACGAACGAAACCGCTTTCGGTAAAGTGTGAACGATTTGGGCAGGAATGCAATGTCACTCACAATACGGTGGGCTTGTCGTACACCGAGGCATTTGACATGTGGAATGTTTGGCTCTTTACTTTCAGCAACACCTTCTGTACAGCTGTCCTTTCCCTTTCCAGTGCAGTTGCAACTCATTTCACTTACACATCAAGCTTGACACACCCTTACGCTGTAGAGCCATTCTCCAGCATCAGCCGCGAGTGAGTTAAACAATTATAAATCAATCAAAGGGCAATTGACAACGGCTTTAGCACAAACACAAAACCAACTCTTAAAACCTCGCAACCGTCACGCACGGCATGGCGAGATACAAAGGGAATCGTATTGCAATGTGCCACTTTCCGTTTCGTTTCAGCAGCCCTCGGTTATCGCTGAGTGACGTACAAATTGCCCTCCCAGTGTGGTGCAAATGTTTCCTTTAAAATGTGTCCACAAAACAGCCAACAAAGTGACTCGCCAGGAGGGAAGAAAAAAGCACTGGCCCAATCAGCGTACATGTCGGTTTATGATCCATTAGTCAAACGAAATCTCTTTGCGCCAATCGATATGCCATCCGAAGCCACCATGACTCACAGCCGTTTGCCGTTGGGTAATGCCGATGCAATTGGTAAGGTTGGTTTGTCCTTTTATCGCGCTGCTACCAGAGTAGCAATGGCGTGACTTGTCACCGAAGCACTCCCAAAACATGCATGCAACTATCTGCAGAGCGTGGTACGTGTTATGGCGCGATTTGGGTGCGTTTGGAAGCGATTCGCCATCCTGTGCGTTAACCGGTACGTATGATTAATAGAACAACGCTCATCAGCAGGAATAAAAAAGGATTGTCGATCTGGTTTTAGGTTCTGCAAAGGAACAACACAATCAGCATGTACCTTTTTTGTTTGTTTGGTTGTGCCATTCCATCTCATCGAAACAAAAAAAACCTGCCGGACAACACCGTTTGCGTCCGAATGTGCACCAAAGGAAGAAATAATCGCTTTTCTCTCTCTCTCTTAGACGCTTGATTTATGATTCATTTTCTTCTGCTGATTTCAGCCTATTGATTCTTGGCCAGCCTGGAATTGTTGTATCCTGCTGTCCATTCTTCGACGGGTTTGGGAAGCACGCAGCTAGAACCAGGCGATCGGAACGATTGGCGCTCACGATCAATTGAATGGAGAGCTTGCGCGTTACCGTGGGCCCCGGTGGCCTTTTCTCCCGGTTGGGCCTGCTTTATGAGAACTTTGAACTAGCATATCTTCAGCAAAAACAAAAAAAAAAAAACCGGGTTCGCTTATGTGCGTTTATCGTGGTTGTTTCTAGTTCGTTTTGCACATCGCGTTCAAGTCACCCATTCAAACTGGGCAACCCTCCCCGACACGGTATGGGTGCCCATATTTATACAGCACACTGTTTTATTCTAGGTCATAAATTACTGCCTTTTCTCTGCCCGATAGCGGGGATAGGGAGCAACTTTTCGTTTCGTTGTTACTGCTGCTGTTGTTTGGTTCTCTGGTTTTCCCTATCGTCCCCAACTTCCAACTGATTCCGCTGAGCGCTGAGCTGGGGAGTCGCACCAGATACAGCAAGCTTCAAACCAGCAAGCTCATAATAAATACAACAAATGGAAGAAAAACGAGCACACACTGCAACGCCAAAGGCATCATAATGAAAATGCATCGTGCACTCCCGGCCACGGTCCATGATAATTGACAACCCAAAACCGGAAATTCTCACCACACCACATTTTATTGTGCTGCGCTGATTAGACCTTTCTTTTGTTGTGTGCGGGCTGTTTTTTTTATGGCTGAAATGGAGTGGTTCGAATGCGATAGCTTAGTACGGATTTTGCCGAGAGTTTATTGGCAATCTAGTTAAGCTGGTACGGCTGTTTTCGTGGGTGAATCAAGCGCGAGACTCGATGCCTTTGCTTGACCCAGTAAGAAAGGCGCCATCTAGCAATTTAACCGAAACTTTGGAGTGACCGAAAATGCTTGCAGAATGCTTGGAGCTCTATTCTACTCCAATGGCGTACAATTGTTTCCTACAGCTCGTGCTATCAGGTAAAGCACGTTTATTGATTAACATTGAGCAGAGGTATGGTTTTACGATCGTCCTGATCGCATGTTATTTTTTATGGAGCTGCTAAGCGAGTGCTCCGATTCCCGACCATGTGAACTTCACGCCATTTTCGTTCGCAAAAACCACCCATGTCATCATTTCGTGCCATTTCCGTGTTTCCGATGCGATAGATTCCCACGAGCTTTATCAGGGCGCAAAGAAGGCACGAAGGAAACGGACGGTGTCAACGGTGCAGACCATGTTTCGTACACCGCCTTGGGTGGGAAGCGTAGATGGGCATAAAAGTTTTAATTTATGTGCAAATAAAGCTGGCCCGGGCTACCCGCTTGCCTTGGCGAGAGAGTGTTTGTGGTGAGTGGAGTCGCACTGCCATCGTGCGAGAGACATGATGTTTTGTGTCGAACCGTGCAGCGCTCGTTGAAGCATTCGGCTTTCGCAAAACAGCTGTGATGGGTCGCGATGATGCGATTATGAGCGACGATAAGTACTTCGAGTGCGACCGCGAGGGTGGCCACTAATTTATGTAATTTGGTTTACAATTACACTTCACGTTCAACGAAAACAAAAAATGCCCGTGCTTGCGGCCTAACAACCATCTGGAGGACGCTGTGGTGCATGAATGCGTGCCGAATACCTTTCCAACGGACGTCCACGTACGATTGCGAGATTATTTGTTTGCATCGCGCGAAAGAATTGATCAGCCGAATGGTTTGCAATCCAAAACGAGCGAACGATCCGAACGGGCGCGCTTTAAATGCTTGCCTAATTTCAGTTATTTTTTGAAACCACCGTACAACGTACACTCCCTTTACGTTGCGCGAAGACGAGGACGAGGCACTTGTATGCATTGTCCTAGGGTGAAGCGACATAACAGCTTGTCCCTTGGCTCCCAGTTCGTATCGCTGGAATTTATTGTCCCTTTCGAAACGCCCTACGAACACGCACCGAGGAAAAGACGAACGAACACAAGCGAGAACAATCGTCACACACCGGCGCGATCGCCGGAAAAGGAATTCGATCAATGAATCATGCTGCATTCCAGCGATGCCTTGAGGAGGATTTTATGTATGGTGGATTGTGTTTTTTTTTCTTGTCTTCTTCGCTTCCACCTCGATCACTTTATCATTGAGAGCGTTTTTTTCCCCTGTCCGTTTCTCTTTTTTATTCATTTTGTTGGTTTGTTGTTCACACTTTCCTGAGGGCCGGTCGGTCGGCGAGACCTGACGCCTTACGGCAAAAGGTATTCGGCGGAAGATAAAATGCAA
>CM032178.1:38154876-38180269 GCA_018908115.1 Anopheles rivulorum | reverse complement strand
CGATCGCCGGAAAAGGAATTCGATCAATGAATCATGCTGCATTCCAGCGATGCCTTGAGGAGGATTTTATGTATGGTGGATTGTGTTTTTTTTTCTTGTCTTCTTCGCTTCCACCTCGATCACTTTATCATTGAGAACGTTTTTTTCCCCTGCCCGTTTCTCTTTTTTATTCATTTTGTTGGTTTGTTGTTCACACTTTCCTGAGGGCCGGTCGGTCGGCGAGACCTGACGCCTTACGGCAAAAGGTATTCGGCGGAAGATAAAATGCAACAGAAAAGCATAAACGGTGCTTGACAAGGGGATTATGAGTTACAGATAATAATGACGTATGCTTGCGGTTGGTCACCAGCTGTAAATGCTACCACAAGAGTAAAGTTCCGAGAAGTTTTCGGATGAGTCATCCGATCGTGCCGTCGGGAAAGGCCCAGATGGGAAATGTGGTTGTTCCGGATAATGATACAAATAAAATTGTATCAATGTTTCAACATACCATGAGAATCAATTACATCCGAATGTAATATCTTATTTTACTTTCTTTTTTATCAAACATGTTTTGAAAGTGAAATCATTCCTTCAAAGATTGCCTCGTTAATCAAAATTAACATCTGCTCCTCAGCAGAGCACAATGAGCTTTGCAGAAAATACATTTCAATTTTACTTTCCGAAAGTCGCCAAAATGATGTACCTACAATCCCTGCAATCCAGACATGCCTTTTATTGTTCCATTGCAATCAGCAGACACGCACCTACACAAAACGTGCTGAGTTTTTATTTGGTTTGTGTGGCACTTAACCATTTTACAACTGCTCCAACGGTTGAATGAAACAGTTTTATGATCGGTCGGTCGGCAAAATGATCGGCAGCAGTCTGCGGTTCTGGTCACACACGTTTCCGGTTCGAGATTTCGGGCCAGTGAGTGAGTGAGTTACGAAGGACGAAGCAAGGGAAACGGGACGAAATATCTGCAGGACCACCGCGATCGACACTCACACAAACACAAGTGGGTAATTCCACCCGTCAGCCCACGTTTTGAATGCACTCCATGGACCATAACAACCGGAGACCGAATGCGCTTTCGGACGGGGACAGTTTAATGTCGGCGATGTAGGGAAAACTGGGTGTGTGCGATTATTATTGACAGTCGATGGGAAGATAACAAGGGTTTCGGGTGGGCACAGTCGGTTGTTTGTCCATTTTTTGCCGTCATCAGTGCTTACCGCAAACATTGGCCAGACAGCAATGTAACCGACATCGGAGTCGCTTATCTGATAACGACAACGAAGGGGAACATACCGGATGGTAAGACGGATGATCTTTGTTCAAGAATCGAAACTTTTCAAGTGGCAAATGCTCTATTTAAACACCGTGCAACTGTTGCACAATATGAAGAAGTGGAAACAAATTGTTTGCTCTGTTGTATTAGAAGAACTTTCTCTTTGGTCTAGAAACATTGTGGACGTTTTAAAACATTATAAATTGTTTTCTACGTGTGTCACAGCACCAACCATTTATCAAGTGAAACGCTTTTAAAATGTATCGACAGCCGATCCGACTAGACGGATTAAATTTTGCAACCTAAATCCCTGCACGTGACAGGTTCGTCTACCTGTGCCGACCCGTCTACCTGACGGCAACCGTGCTTCAACCGTACGTTCTGTTGACAAATATAAATCGATCCCTTGTTTCGCTTGCGCCAATACCCATTTCCGCTTCCGTTGCCGCGGAAGATGATGGCCGCTGGCTCCCGTTGCCAAATGGGATAGACAAGAAACGAAAAATGACATCACTTAAGACCTGTCCCGGATGGATATTATTTATGACTCGGGCCCGTCAGATGGTTTTATGTTTGCTGTTCCTGTTTGTCCTTTCTGCAAGCGGTATATTAATCGTTCTATTCATACTCCTTTTGTGCTGGGCTAGCGATCCCATCATTGAGCTACAGAGTCAAGGTGGAAAAAAGCTTTGCAATGATTAACACAAAATTAATAGAACTAGTGCATCATGCGCATCTGAACGCAGATGTCTGGAGAGAAAAGTCGTTTTCCACCTTTATAGAATGCGCATTCTCATAAAGCCGTACGGTGTACCCCCGGATCTAAGGTATCTCGATCTTTTTCACAAGGAGAAATGAAGAATGCGTTCTTGGTGCGCTGCAAACAATCTAAACAGCGTGCGCCGTGCCTTTCAAGATGCCGCCATATGCTGAGATTATGATTGAAATTGAATCTTCCGTCCGCGCGCACGCGTTTGTTGCGCGAATGACGAGCTTTTATCTTGCTTCCCAAGGGAACCCGGTCCGGTCGAGCGAAAAACTCCACCACGGGGGACGGGAACCACGAGACACAGCACAATCGCAAACGTCTCGCTTGCTAGGAACAACCGGCTGAAGAATGTTGGCCGTGTTTTGTTTTTCGTTTTCCACCACTGCACAACACCGCACTGGCAGTGGTGCATTGAAGCCGATCGGTGAGCATCCGGGGAGGATATGGGACGCGAGAGAGAAAGAGAGTGAGTGCGAGTTGGTTTGCCGGTGCAAGGTTGGCTAAGGGTTCAAGGGCACGTACCCGGACGGTGCATTTGACGACGGTGCGAGCCTTCCAGCCGGAGGGCGTTTGGGACTCGGTGCTTTACCTGGCACGAGACAGGTATGATCGTTGATTGTTTTATTGATAACTGCACTTTATGGGCATTTTATGGGTTTATTGTTACAAATGCGTAGCAATAGTGCGACATGGACTGCGCGCGATGGTTACGATCAATTATCGGTAGATCGTTTCGTAGACAGAGGAATGCTACAAGGATCATGATCGTACCGTCGATAGCACTGGTGTTATTAATGAACCGCAAGCTTTGACTCACTGTCTTGCAATAGAAATTTCGCCTTTCAATATGCAAAAGTGAGATAAGAATTTATTGGTTGGATGTGCAAGCAAATTTCTCAGATTTTTGAAAATAAAGTTGAAGCTTTGTAGTTATATAGTTGTTATCCAAATGATTTTTAATCTGGATTTCTTAAGTTTCTGTTTCAAACATTATTTAAAATTGCGATTTTTAAACAAAAATCAGATGTTGCGTCTTGGGCCATTTTGAAATCTTGTCGCTTTAAAACACCATATTCTAGTGACAACGATTTGCGTCGATGCATAGTCGGTGGTTGGATGATGCCTAGTTTATACTTGAAAACAGGCGAGATAGACACTCTCAAGCACAATTCTTGAAATAGAACTTTACCGGAGTTACGAAATATGGCCAAGGATTGCAATGATGGAAGATCTGCACTCGTGTCTAGGTCATTGCCTATAGTATTGGCTAAGATATCAAAATAATGTCGTAGAGCAAGCTTTAGCCATATTTTTTATTATACACTTTTGTGGTTTAAGCGACTATTAACGACCATATTGCCATGGCTTTACTCTTGTATTTGAAATAAACCAATTGATTTATTTGGGCATAATGATGTAATTTAATTGTTTTTCAAAAATATCTAATACAACTAACATTCCTGTCAATAATGTACCACGGACGGAAAGTTTTCTATACAACTCCAAACTTCCAAATCATGTAATACAAATATGTTTAATTTCTTGCATCTCCTTGAGACAATATCAGACAAAAAATAGCAACTTTTTTAAAATTATGAGTCCCACTCGTTTATTTATTTCATACCACCATAAAGCTCCCATAACCAATATCGCCACATAAGTCGCCTCCCGAAGCCCAACTCGTGGTACTTGCGGCGTGGTCTTTTAATTTATCCATCGCTCTCAGCACAGTAATCACTTAAGCGCATTGGGACGGCTTCCCGAACAGCTGCCGGAAATAACAAACAACGACAATCGACTCATGCTCTCGTCAAAAGCTCAAGAGCTCACATCATCTTAAGCACATTCCGTCGTTTCGCCATTATTCATCAGCTTTTACCAGTTACCATGATGCTGATCATTCGATGCGCGCAATCGACAGAGCTTACTCACCAACCCCGAGATCACTGATTGCCCAACAGTTCGAACGTTATGCCTTTTCGCAACAGCACGTGCATCCCGGGTTTCGGTTTGACGAACCAATCGGTCACCATGGGACGAAAGAAAACATTTAAATAAAAATGAGGAAAAAACAAAAACACCACAAATCCCAAAACCCTTCCCAAACATCTGTGCGCGGATGGGGCGCGATGACGCATAAGCCGCTAGTGCTCGTGTGAGAAAGATTTGCATACATTATATACGGCCATTAGTGCTACATCGGTAGACAGTCCGCGTGTTGAAAGATCAAGGTGCAGTCGAAGGATCGCTTTCCGATGCCTTTCGCCATTCGCCAACCGACCAACCAAATCGGCCAATCGCACGGTTCACTTGAATCCATCATAATTAAGCGTTAAATAAATCGACTGTCGACAGAATCGTGTCCGCCGTTGCTGGCGTGAATCTTTTTTTTGCATCCCTCCGGGGCTTGGTTTGGCTGGTATTGCATGCGATCGTGCTAGATCGGACCGGGTAGAACATAATTTTGCGCATTAGAAGCGAGATCTAATTTCCGTTTGCCGTCTGATGGTGCACACGTTGCACACAAAAAGGCCCTAAATTTATGTCCCATTTCGACTCACCATTGCAACGATCTCGTAAATACTGTAATGATCATATATCTCGATCCACTCCATGCTGTACATTCCCGGCGAACGTATGCATCGGAACGGATTAAGGGAACCTAGACGGGACCACAAAAACCTAGACGTGTGACACTGGGGGAGCGAAGTGGAGTCCACATGGCAGTGGAATGGCAGTTTAATTTTTACACGCTTTCTGCCACATAAACCCACCTTTCGGTGGCATTTATCACTGTCGATAATTAATTTCCCGTCCAGATCAATCCTGTAAGTGTGCCAAACGCTGCAAGCCCACGATCACCAGACTGAACCCGAGCGCAAGGCTCAATACGGTTTGGTGTATGTTTTCTTCTGCTTACGCCGAGGATATGTGCACATTTTCCAGTCCCAACAGAGCCTACTAGCGGGTGATGAAATTTGATCAGGAAAACGTGGCAAACTAGGTTAACACTTAACCAGGTGCCAGTGCAGTGGCGCCTTTTAGTCCATTGCCGCTTGTACTAAACCATCAAAACGTAACGTGCCTATTCCTAACACCCTCCCAGCGTATGGGTGTGCCGGTCGAGAGAGTGTTTTAAGGGTAATTTATTGAAAAATTGCCACATTGTTGTAGACCGGTGATAAAATAGTATAATTGGCGATCGGTTTAGGGTGTCTGGGTGATCGGTCCGAACAGAACGGGTACGCCGTGCCTGTTGCCCGCCAACTTTTGTTTGTTGGTGGCACAAGAATGAAAGGGTCGAAAGGGGTGCCACATGCCGGTCGGGCAACTCTTTGCATTTAGCGTAATCGAAACGATCGCGAGTAGGCGATGTCAGATTAGATGATGAACAATAAGGCACTATGCAAACAAGCACGCGCAAGGAAGCGAACGTAAGCCGGTGGAACGAGTTTGCTTCAGGGGTTGATGTAATCATCGTAACAGTTTTAGCATGCTTTATTCACACTGAAACTACTTGATCATTTTCCAATATTACTTATTTCCAAAGTTTTCTTTACAAAACCCAACATTTTAAGAAAGGTCCTATTTTACAAAGGTCCTATTAAAACTTTAAAATGTTTGATTGTCCCAAAACCTTCAATATCTTGTTATGTTGCTTTCAAACATCCATACTTACTCTCTGTAGTACCAAGGGGGCAGAAAAGTCCTTGCCACCCTGCAGGCGGAAGCCCCAGGCCTGACCATCGCCACGCTGCAGACGAACTGTCATGAGATTGGCCATATCTAGAACGAAAGCGAAAAAAACAAAAAAACAAAGCCGGTAAAGCATACATTATTCATCGATCATTTGCAATTGAGTTGTACGGGGGACAGCAGCAGCAGCAGCAGGGTAAAATGACGCCCAATAACACACATTGATTCACGCTTTGCAGGAGATGTATCAATTCCATGTCGGAGTCCGTTCGCCTTGAGGGTTGGTGTACACTTTCCGGAACTTCTGATGCCCCCGGAAGCGTGATCTTACACCCCTTGACGAGTGGATCAGTTTGTTTACAGGGAGATGGGGTCGATTTTTCCTTGTGTGCCTTGTCGTGATTGTTTGGAGTTTACGATCAGCCAGACCGATCACAAACATACATACACACACAGACAAATACACATGCATCGCCCTCTTAGTGGTTATTATTTGTATTTATTTGCTTTTCAATTTGAGCTCAATCATGTTGCGGTCGTGGTTGCTGATGATGAAGCTTTACGACGTTCACCCTTTGTGGACAAAGTGTAACAAAGCGGCCCGGGCCGTTCTTTCATTCTCTCTCTCTCTCTCTCTCTCTCTCTCTCTCTCTCTCTCTCTTGCTTTCGATCGATCTTTCTTCGTCCGTAACGTTTAGCACGGAGTTTTTTCGCAGTGCACATTGACACGAACCTGATTGGCTTGATTTTGTATGTGTTGAGCTCCACTCCAGTCATCCAAGGTGCATCGGCGCTTCTCTGCCTGGTGCGCTTAGGCATTACCGCTCAAAGGCTTCGATGGCTTTTGATCAATGCCGACGCCACCGCCGCGTGCATCAGGGGAAAACGAATGGCTTTTTCCGATGCGTTCGTGACAAAACGGCACTCTCACACCCACTCGCAGCAGCATCGGGCACTCGGGAAGGTTGCCGGGGTCAGGACACGCTGATGAGGCCATTGTCGTGAGAGGCTGCGAATGGGCGAGTGCAGCTGCACTTCGTGGCAAGCAGAATGAAAGTAAACGTGTTTTTTTTAGGTTTAGCTCGCATAGTGCAACCGCTGGGAGCGATATAATTAACCGCTTTCCTATCGCATACCACGTATGACGATGGTGTTCAAACTGCACAGTTAAACATGTTTAATAAATTAAACATGAAACTTAGAGCTATCGCGTTCGTGATCGAAACGGGTAAGGATTTTGTTTTTATTATTATGAATAAACAAAGTGTCCTGTTTTCATCTTCGACTAAGCATCCCGTTTATAAGTTATCTGTTTGTCCTCAAGCCACAATCAAGATATGTCTCGTAATGTCCGTGCTTTCCAACACCTTCTGGTTTCAGGTGAGTGTCAACCGATTGATACCAGCAAAAACGCTTTCCACCAAGCATGGAAAGTATCCGAACGTTTTCCCTTTACCTAGCGGGATGACATGCATTCAGGACGGTTTCAAGCGATTCCATGGCGGCCAATGGTGAAGCTCCTCACCAAAGGGCGTTACCTGACAGAGAGTAATGGGCAAATTGTTGCTCGTAGTAAATCGACGTCGAGCTATGCAAATTTCATCTTCACTCGCCCCGCATGATTCGCATGAATTGCCAACCCGCTCCGTATCCTGAATGGCAACCGGTGAAGGCTGTAACAGATTTCTTTTTTCCTTATCTAGTGCCTTCTCTCAGCGGAAACAACCTCTTACACGCCACTTCAAGGGCGCTCGTCATCTAGCGATGGCATGATTAATGGTGATTTTCAATAGTGTCTCCCCCAGCGGGTGGTTCTAGGAAGAAAGTTTGTCAAGATTGTCCGCGTTAGATGTCGATGTCCTAATGCGGACGGTGGAGCTCTATTGATGACGGAAGAATGGCGCTGTGGAATAAAAGATNAAGGCTGTAACAGATTTCTTTTTTCCTTATCTAGTGCCTTCTCTCAGCGGAAACAACCTCTTACACGCCACTTCAAGGGCGCTCGTCATCTAGCGATGGCATGATTAATGGTGATTTTCAATAGTGTCTCCCCCAGCGGGTGGTTCTAGGAAGAAAGTTTGTCAAGATTGTCCGCGTTAGATGTCGATGTCCTAATGCGGACGGTGGAGCTCTATTGATGACGGAAGAATGGCGCTGTGGAATAAAAGACGGGCGCTTGTTGCTCTTGTCTGCTATAAGTGCTTGTTAATAATTGCACGCAAATTAATGCCTTTTGTAAAATGAACTAAAAGAATGGAAATAGCTTGAAAGTAGTTGCAAAATAACTTCCCCATATTGACGCGTAGATTGTGACAAAGAGCCTGGATATCATGTTGATCAGTTTTCGCTTTGAATAAATATTGTGCAAATAAAGGCTAAACCATTTGGAAACAACTTTATTTTTTTATTTAACAAAGGCCTTCAAAATTTCAAAATTTGCTTCAAATATGTATAGCGATTGTGATTATTTTTATCTAAATCCTGGTCACTGCACCATTTACAATTTAAAGGAAATCGAAGCATTTTCGTTCGTTCGGTTCGGTTCATTGTTTACGACTTAATTTATGAGGATTATGTGTTATTCGTTACATTTTAATACATGAAATTTCAATAGAAAGCTTCTGCCGCGCATTAACTATCAATTGAAAATTAACAAAACTGGTAAACAGAACAGGGTATTGGTTTATCCTATCACATTTATAGTGATAGCAAACACTATATACCTCCGTTAGTGAAACGCATCATAAGTAATGGAACACAAATTGTCATCTGCTTTATCGCACTTAATGAAGTTTCTTGTAGTTAAACACACTTTCTCCATTCGAGTTTCCATTAGCAATAAAATTAATCAACTTTTCAACCCATTGTGAAGCGCTGCGGTATCCGTGCATGCAATGGGGCCATTTTCATAGCTCGCACTTTTCATGCACATTGTTTGTGTGATTGATTTATCATCCAGTTTAAGACATTGCCTCACTACTTGTATTTATCACCTCGCCATGCTATCATTCCTCCTCGTCTTTCCCAGCACGTCGCCGCGTCTTCCATCTCGGTAAACACTTTCCTTTTTCTACTGATAAATTAACTACCGCAGGCCGCACTACTGTACACTCCCAATGGTACGATCATAATCATATTTCATTTGCAATAAGCGTTCGCCTTGTCCCAGGCCCCATGCTTCCAGGCGGCGTACCATTTTGCGGCTGCGTGACATCATAGACGCAAAAACCGGTGCACCGGTGTCATTTGGTGCGCTCTCAGGGTGTTTTGTTTTGCCGTTGTTTTTTTTTTTTTGTATTGAAAATATTTTGCTTGCTCGACATTCCTTTCCCGGTTTACCGACCACATCCGAGCACGGTGAGAGCAGCCCACTGTAGGGACATTTAAAAATGTGTCTGCTTGTGTGTTTTTACACGTTCGAGCGGGAATGCAACGAGGTATGGGCTTGGTGGTGACGAAATTATAACAAAAAACCCACCACGATGACTCAACCGGTAAACTGTTTGTTGGGGCCGTTTTTGCTTCAGTAATGCAAATAAACTGACAAGTAAACTCCTGTTTTTGTTTTGTGTAGCATGGTTGATAAGTGGATGAGCTGTGTGCATATTTGCTTAGTTTTTACATTTCTACTCCACAAATGAGGAATGTGCAATTTCGTCCCGATATTTGAACCTTCCAAATCGATCAGTTCGTAATGGGCTTTCAACTATTACAAGGGAACGCACAGCCGAGTGGTGCGAAATGTTGGGAATGAAAATGAAAATGCCGGCGCAAAGTGAATAACTCATCGCGTGACAAACAGCGTTGGCCTGCGAGTGAGTGTCGTCGGAAAGTAAATTGGAAACAACACTTCACAAGCTCGGCAAGAAAAAAAAACCCTTTTCTAAACGGCTCAACGCCCGGCATGAATGAAGATGGAACGATCTGGTTTTTCCCTGCACGATGCATTGAAGGCAGCTGCTGCTGCTCGCTACAAATCGTTGTCCCGATTTGACATGGACCGAAGAAACCTTAACTTAACGAAGGCTTCGCTTGCGTGCTACAAATCGCGACCTGCAAATCGGCGGCATTAGTGCGCCTCGGTTCGGTTCGTGGCTGTGGGAGCACTGGGAACGCATTGGACGTTTTTCCTAGAAGGAATGCATTTATTCTGTCACAGCGTGGAAGGCGTACTTCACACGCCGATTTCCCAACCTGGACACGATTGATGGGAATGATGAGGTAAATGGAGAAATAATTACGGGAAGAAGTTAATTCCATTTACCAGTATGTACCTTTTGTCGAGGAGAGAGAGAGAAAATATTGCTGCTTTCTTTAAACGAAACAATTTGGCGCAGAATTCAATTATCTATAAATAAACAAAAATAACAATAACAAAAATAACAATAAAAGGAATAATTGAAAGAAGATAATTGGGGTGCATTTGGCAACGGCGCCAGTTCCTAACACGACCGGACCGGGTTCAAATCCCATTCGGACCGTCCCCTCGTAGCACGGTATGACTAGCCTGCTACGTGGTAAAATTAGTCTAATACGGCCTGGTCCGTTCTAACATACTAAAAACAAAAAATAATAATTGAAAGACAACAAACTATTTCTTTTTTATTTGGGTCTAGGGATTGTCTAAATCTATTTGTGTAGAAAGGAGTTCTTATTATGATTAAAAACACTTAACATGAATAAAAATAAAAACAAAAATAAACAAGTTTGCATAACAACGCTTTAATACAATCTTTTTATTCCATCTTCAAGAACGAAGAACGTTCCATTGGATTGTGCAGTGAATTTTATTTACTCTTCGTTTCACTCGCCGTGGAAAGTGATCGTATTACCAACGAACCATCACACGCGGGGCTGCAATGCAGAAGAGTTGAAACTTGCCACCCTTTATTCACCCCCGTTACGATCTCCCCTCTCTCTCCTCCACCCCGAACGTACACAAACCAAATGATCGAACGAAACGATTAAACCGGTCGAACGACGACGAACAAACGCAGGATGTGAAACAATTATTTCCCAGTATTTAAGAATTGTTTGTGCAGCGCACGGCGCCTTGCGCCCTGGGCGCGAACCACCAACGATTCCACTGCGCTAACAAACAGTGCCAACTGTCAAGAACTCTCCGTCCCCGACTCTGGTTTTTTTGTTTAGCCACCGTGCAAATNCTCTCCTCCACCCCGAACGTACACAAACCAAATGATCGAACGAAACGATTAAACCGGTCGAACGACGACGAACAAACGCAGGATGTGAAACAATTATTTCCCAGTATTTAAGAATTGTTTGTGCAGCGCACGGCGCCTTGCGCCCTGGGCGCGAACCACCAACGATTCCACTGCGCTAACAAACAGTGCCAACTGTCAAGAACTCTCCGTCCCCGACTCTGGTTTTTTTGTTTAGCCACCGTGCAAATGCCGAGCGCAGCGTACTTTTCGCAGATGAAATCCATGTTCTGGAGAAGAAATTAACATCATTTATCGCGCCGCTTCACTCGCGCAGCCGTTCGCTCCGGAAGAAGCGACACACCGGAACAGGAGGCAGCGCGCACACCGCACAGTTTTAAATGCTTTTCGAATGCCGGGATCGTGAGATTTCTCATAGATTACGGCCGTGAAGTAACGCGAAGTGGGTGCACTGAACTTAGCGCGACTTGAGACGCGATCGGTGGGTGGGCACTGTTCCGATGAAGGTTCAAGGTGTCTACGGTGACGATTCCGTTGACACTTTGGATTGCAGCGAGTGTTCTTTCGGCACGGGTACGACGACGGTGACCGTTAACAAGCGTCCATTTAGCTGCCACTCTGCCAGTAAAGGTGATGATTTAGTAAGCCGTTGCTAGCGCCTGGGGATGTGATCAGTAAGCAAACAGTGATGGAGTTGCTGGACGATCTTTTTACCAACTCTTTGAAGCTTTCATAGCTAGTGGTCTTTTAAATTCTTGTGTGAAATGCTTGGTGTTACATAGGACTTTTTAAAAATTTAGTGCGTTAAACGATTGTTTTATGATAGTCAGTTTTGCGACGGAAAAATATCCTACTTTATCATAACTTGGATCTTTATTTATAAGATCATTGTGTTGTATCACCACAAATAAGATATTTCAGAATAATTCATTCATGTTCAGTCTTTTAGAATTACAAAATAAACATTGTTTTCAAAAACATAAAAAGTTAAGATTTAACAGTGTAACCAAAAGTATTGTTTTACCGAAGATACCAATGATACCTCGCATATATTTCCATTTTATTTTCAACCAATTATTTCAAGTGTAACTAGAACACAGGAGTTAACCACGTCATTTGATTTTCAAGTTACACAAAAATGTCTTCATTATTGCTTTTACGATCGGCCTAATAAAAGCATCATCCCAGACCAAATCCATGCACCAGTTAACACTCGTAAACAATCAACACCACGTTGCGACGCGTAACGTGAGCTTCCCTCGATACGATTCCGTAGGGCTGTATCATAATGCAGCCTCATTAGTGCATCGAATTTATTAATCCACAGTCTGGAGCCACACTTCCCGAATGGTACCGCTCGATTTAACGCACCCATTCGCTGTCAGATGCGTGCTTCATCGCCGTAAGATACGGCCAACAGGCAGCGGCACTTGCAAGCGAAACACTTGATGATTCATTAAGCAATACAATCCGGAGAACTGTCCGGCAAGGCATGGCCACGGCAACCACCGTTCGAGCATGTGAAACCGTTCTAGCAGAGTGATTTATTTTGAGCTGGTGCATCTTTCGCCGACCACACGCTTGCCGCATTAATTTGCTGTCTTTCACCCAGTTTTGTCTGTGTCCCAGTTGCTTGCTCGGGGTTCCCTTCATTTGTTGGTGAAATTGGTTTTTGGCAGCATTTTTATATCAGCTTCATTTTCTTTCCCATCAAATGATATCAAAATGTACGACATAAAACTGTTTAAGGTGAAGAAATCCAGTAAAATCACTTACAAAAGGTGTCTTTACAAGATGTCTCATTTATTCCACTCGAAACAAACGTTCGCAAGTGGTTTTTAAATTGAAGATCATCCACCAGAAATGTGCATTTCTTCGAATAGATTTGTTAGAATTATTTTTAATTTTACGACATTTACATGACTTCAGTGAACGTCTTCGTCTGCGTCTTCAGACGATGCATGTATGCCCTCGGGCCATTTTTCCACTTCGACCCAGTTTTCATCGAGTGCTTCGTCGAACACAAAAAGGGTACGGTTCCACCTCCAAATAGCGCTACCGAGTCTCAAACGTCCGAGTCGAACATAATTATTTAATGACCCAAGGTAAATCATCACCAGTGTGGCTCGAAACCGCACCGAAACGCATCGTGCATCGTGCCGGTGCACACACATCGTGAGCCTTTCATTCTCGTCCCTCGCCTAACATTGACATTGAATCTCACATTCGCCTGTCAACCCGAACCCTGCTGCTGAGCAGGAACTTTTATTTTTCTGCGTTCGCGTTGTTTCGTCTGCGTACAAGGGCCACCTGTGATTCGGGTGAGTCTAGTAACGGGCTAGCGGCTACCTTTCTATGCCAGCGGTTACTATGTAATCGTTGAGGGAACGGTCCGCCAGACCATCCCAGGCCCCACTGCACTGCATCGGCACCTGAGCGCTCATCACTTTCCCATGCTTTTCTAGCGATTTTGCTGTACGGCGACCTATTTTTAAAACAAGCTTGCTCCGCACTGCTCGAGCAGGGGCAACCACTTAGCGACACATGCTCACATGAGCGCTTCCCTGGCTCAGGCATCCCTTGGCAAAGTTTCGGTTGCCGAGATGGAGAATCACCAGCCGACTGGTGGTCTTCGTCGTGTGCACATTTATTGCTCACTTTGCGAAATCAACTACTTTGCCTGCCATTGACGCAAAGGTTACGCTAGGGCATCTTTGGAAAGGCGTTTTGCAGCTCGAACGAGTGAGTAATGTGGTAGACGTCCCATCGAAAACGTAAAAAAAAGGACGGCAGTCAATCATTTCGCCGAGAGCAATGAATCAGCTGGTTTTGGTGTTATTTCTTACTTTAACGAAAGTTGAAAATTGGAATCCTTCAACCATCGTCACGTTTGGCGGAAGGTACAGTGCAAGGCGTAATTGAACGCTGCATCTTGGGGAAGCTAAGCACAAAGCGTCCAACTGCATTATGAACAATCAACTCGAGAGATGACTGATGGTGATGAGAAGTTTCAGGTTTTCTGCCCAAGACAAGAACAAGAGTAGAAAAACTGTTTACGGTTTTTAATCACCGTGCACCTAGCTGATGTCTTGTTCATTATCAAAAAATATTAGATTTTTCAATTAAAATAAAATAAATACAATTTCAGAAGATTTCGTGTGCAAAATGTTCAATTAGATCGTGTTTTTCCATGAACGATCATGTCACACCCAAGCTGTTGGATGATGTTCAACTTTGCGACGTGTTTTTACAATCTATTTTTAAGCTCAAACACAAAAATAAATATCCATTTTCTAGAATACTTTATTCTATTTTGCCTGTCTGTTAACTACTTTGTTGACCATTTTTAGCCAACAATCAAATCCCAGAGAAATCAAATAAATATTTAACCTTCCTGCTTATCCCTATCGCCACTTCCCAATTGAATCGTCCGTTTTTATTTTGCAATGAAAAAGAGAAATTTCTGCATCTTCCTGTGAACACGATTGCGTGCAATTTCGTATTTTTCAACCCAAGCCCAGGCGAAAGATGCTCTTCTGCTCTCATCCGGGTTGTAAATCATTCATCCCTCGGTTTAATTGCATCCCTTGATTTTTTTATTCCCTCTTGCTTCTCCCTGTTCTCCCTGCGATCCCTACGATTCCACCACGGGGGCCCTTTTGGGGCACGCAAATCCTCACGCCCTTGCTGAGCAGAGCTTTCGTCGCTTACATTTGCATAAACGAGCCTCGCAAAGGTTCGGTCCCGGGCTCGGTGCAACGCACAATCAGCAGATCAACTGTATTGATCCAGTCACGTCCTTCGTACGGTGCGCCCTGGTCACAACGTGTGGTGAAATGGTTTCAACCCCCGGGTACCCGGGCACGTATTAAGCGCTTTGTTTAACATAATTACCCAGCCCGGTGACAGCATCATGTTGTGCCTGCTTCGTATGTTTGGCCATCGCATCGGAGATTGGGTTCGGTTTAATGCAATGGTGCTCGCCTCGGCACCGAAACCAATCGATCTAGCCCGTTGCAATGGTGTCCTGTGTGTGTGTGTGTGTGTATTTTTTTGTTGTCGAGAAGAAACAAATAGGAAGAGGACATTACACAGCACCGGATGTGTATTTCATTTCGCCAGGTTGCAGGCATTCACTTACACGCCCGCGGTCCACATTTGAGGTCAGCAACCGAACAAACATTTCTTCTTGCCGTTGCATTAATTCTTCGCTGTTGGGTCTCTTTTTCTTTCGTCCGACGGCTACAGCAGCCCGAGAAGGCATCAGAACGCCTGGTTCGTGATCTTCAGCTCATGGAAGCTTGCGTGTCAAAAGCAGGCCCAACCGTGCGGAACAAACCGTGTTGCACCGTGGGCCGGTAATGGGTGCATTTATTTTTGGCTCCGAAAGGGAAACGAATTTCACCGCATTTCCGAAATGCGATCATCGATCGGACGGGGTTCGCAGTATCCTGGTGGGCTGTGACAACACGTAGGAATGTGACCTTTCTTTTCGCATTACTCCGCATTGCACCGAAATCATCCTGTACCGAGTGTTCCAGAGGTAACATAAAATGAATGTAGCTTTTTGGTTGATAATGCTTTGTCTACCAGTTGTGGATCAAACATTGGACGATGGAAGGAAGAAACTGGATCGTTCCAACAAAAGCAAACCAGAAACAAGAAAAAAAGAGAGTAATGATCATTGTGTACTGGTAATACCAACAGTTGCTGTTCGACCCACGTATGGGCGGAGCTGTAAAAATGTCGTCTCGTAAATAATATTCACTTCACTGTTATTAAAAGCATCCATTTTGGAACGAACATATTATTTTACCACAAGCCAAATTGATGCCTTGCTATAAGTCAAAGTGCAATAACATTGGAATGCCAAAATAAATAAAACTGGTGCTTGTCTGAGGCTCAAAATTTCACAAAATTTTACAAAATATAAGGTTGCCAAATAAATTACTCGTACTGAAAATTAAATGTGATCTGTTTGATATTTAGCCTTCATAAATTATTTACTTAAACAACCTTTTCTTTTTTGTTTGAAACCACGCATTGCTAAGTTTAGCTTCCTTCTTGCATCTGCAGTAAACAATTCCCTGAGCTAGGAAGTATTTCTAAAATCAATACTCTGGACGTGCACATCTGCCTGAGTGTTACCAGTACAACCAATCCGAAGAGTTTGCCTTTACCGCCCAAGCAAGCTGATACCCACTCGTAAATTTTACCTCATTGAAAAATTCCTTCCCATTGCCAAATAAAAAGCAAACCGAACCGGACGCAAACATCACTCGCTGTAATAGCCAGAAACCAATGTTCTAATTATACCCTTCAAGACCATCCGCGAGACCAGTGCTTTTTGCTTTTGCTAATCCTATTTCCCTTCTGCGCATTTTCTTCCAACTTCTACCGTAATCTCTCTCTCACATACAAACACACATACGTTAGTTAGTGGGTGAAGGCGCGAGAAACATGTTTTCCATGTAAACACACACGCACTCGAGAGCCGATTGCATCAGCTCGTAAGGAGCGGACGCTGTTGGGCGGATCATTTTTCCGTTCGGCTCGAATAAACATACCATCACCGGTGCGGTGATGATCGATCGACCAGGACAACCTCGATTGTCTTGGCGCGAAATGTGCTCTGTTGCGCGTGTCATCTGCGCAGCTGTATCGCGCGTGCAGTACACAACCCAAGGAAAACCGCACCGACCGTCACTCGATGACTTGGTAGCCACGGTCAATTGACGACAGTGCCCTGGCGGGATCGGTTTCCCCAACCAACGGGTATATGCTTCCCCTTAACAAACGGGCGTTCAAGTTTGTTTTTCCAACCCGTTCTCTATGTGGGGGAAGGGGGTGGGATTGACTGTGTCGATTATGTAAGACACCGAGAGTCATCGAGAGTCATCGATTCGCGTACAAATATATCGGTAAACACAACAACAACAGGAGGGAAAGTTTTCTCGTGGGTTCTATTTTCGGGCAGCAAAATGTGGCGACATCTTTGTATTTGGGGCGACAATACGGGGAATTGATCTTCGCAATACCTCCATAATTAGTACTCCTTGGCTGTCGTCCGTACCTAAGTTCTCCGCTGGTTGGTCAAAAAAAAAACGTGATCAGTGACAACACTTACGAGGGGAAAACCTGTTGAGAGACAAAGAACAAACAACTCCCAAAGATGACATCCGGCTCGATGCAGTGACCGGGGTAAACGAGGTTCAAGGGCAAAAACGTCTTCTTCGATCGACTACTGTTATTGCTACATGATGCTCCACAGCATCTCCCAAAGACAATGGGTCTCTGCTGCATTGCGATCACATCGCGATCGTACTAGAAGCCGTAAAGTGAAAGCCACTCCAAAGGCTCAGAACGTGTTGCAGAATGGTAAAGGAAAGTGAAACTTGCCAATTTCGTCACCATGGTGTCTTTGCGGCGTTGTGGAACGGGTTACGAAGCCAAGATCGACGACCGACCCAGCCATGCATCAATCTTGTCGAGTCTTCCCCATACGCTCGTCATACGTAATCCATCTTAAGACCTTCACCGACGGAGACGTTCTCGACGGTTTAAAAGGCAAAACAAAAGCAAAAATAAAAGTCTTCCATCGTTCGGGCGAAGAAAGCGGCAGATCCAGACACTTTTTTCTCCGCTTCACGACGATCATCGTACCCCGGTCACTTACGGTCAGCATGCTTAACCATGACGTGCGGGATGAGTTTACATATTATTTCCGCCCTTTTTTTTTCATTTGTTTGCTAAACTTGCGTCAGCGTGACGCAAAAGAAAGGAAGAAGTGGAAGTGGTTTCCATCGCTTGCGTAAGCTTTCGCGGCGTGGAATGCCATTCCCAGATATATTCTGGGTGCCGGTGTCTCAATGGTTTAACGATTGATGTAGATGTAATGCAGGTTAACGCGTTTTCTTTGCCATTCCGAGACATTGAGAAAGATTTCCAAATAAAATCATCTATCGAACCCTGTGTCGATCGCTTTCTCAACAGGGTTTGTGGCACTGCTGAATCACTTGAGTTGACCCAGTTTCGCTTCACACATTCAAGGCGCTCGTACGATGCGGCGGATCATAATGTTGAGGGTGCTGTAAATGTCCGTTCTGTTTAGACTGTGCCCGAGTTAAAACAGATTATTTACTTCAGTCTGGTCTGTGCGAGACCGAGGGTAAAGTGAGCGAGCGAGTCAAAGCAGGGTAGCATAACTTGCAGCTAATGTAAGACGACTCGAAACATTACACAGTTATTGGCTGCATTGAAAGAAGGAAAAAGCATCAGCTCACTCTGTGCCACGGAGAAATGTTTTTCCAACCGATCAGTGTCATTTGACAAACCGATTCGTGCTAACAATCCAATGGTCAGAGGTAATTTAATTTGCCAAATCGTACCGGTTCAATAAAATATGGCCCGTGCACTGCGAGATGCACTGGCTGACTGGCTGCCTGGCCGCACTAGTCCATACATCCCGCTGATGGTTGGTTTCCGTTCTCGATCGACCTCGCCTATGGAAGCTTGGCACGGTTCCATTCATAGTCCAGCGATTTCACTGCGCACATGCAACAGGATTGATGGGCTGTTGAGTGTGGTTAATGCGGGTTAACCGCAACCCTTGCCGAAAGATGTCAAACCTAATTAGCATGCTGATTGAACACTGTAAATGATTACTTCGCGTCATATTAATCGAGGCGCACATGTTGTCCCATTCATAAATATCACGTGGATCGTAATGTGAATCAATCTTACCTTATGAGTTATGTAGATGCAAAGAAATGCTGAAAGTGAAAAACATAAACATTTATTAGTGTTTTGAGTGGGACGTAAAATTTACTACGCAATATTCACGTACAGCAATATTAGATTTTATTGTGCTTTGTTCCTTAATCGTGTTGTCGGAGAGTCACAAAGTCAACGGAATCGATTTTCTGTACCAACGAGACTATCGATTCGTTGCGATAACTGAGATTAAGATATCTGCTTGATAACCATGCTCATACCCTCATATTGGGTGTGTTTATGATGGATTGTGCCTTTTTTGCTGCTGTAACTCTTGAATAATTTGTTAATGGAGTATAATATACAGCAAAATAAAAATTTAAACATAAATTTTACAATCGTATTTAAAAACACGTGAATGAATATAAACTATATTTTTGTGAATAAATATTCCCACCAAAGAGCAATTTCCTTTCCTAACTTGTAATGTGAATTTAATTTCGTTAAACCACAGGATCAAGTGCCTTCCTTTTTGGCTTAACGACCTATACGGTTATCACGGCCGTCAAATGGCTTACTAGACTATTAGATACCACGTAGTTGCATAGTCAGTGCTCACTACGGCGGAACGGTCCGGATGGGATTTGAACCCGGTCCGGTCGTGTTGGGACTTAGCGCCGTTTACAAGTATACCACTGGGCCACCCGGGAGCAAATGCCTTTATGATAAAATAATAACGAGGTGTTCATAACAATACTAAAATGATAAAGTATAGCATTTAACACTTCGAACATCCATTCAAAGTGTCACATTGACCGATCTCGTTATGATTGAGGATGATCAAATTATTATAAATTCAAATTCAAAATCCAAATTCAATTGCATGGATACACAGTAAGGCTAAATACAAATTTGACTATAGCTGTTGTGATGTGATAAAGTTTGAGATTTTTCAAAAGTTCTGTTTGTAGATTTAACTTGAACGATGTACAAGTCAAAATGGCTGATATGGCTTTTGCCGTTCGAATTATTTTTTAACTTAGCAAAACACGGTCGGAATTTTCGAAAAAATCCTTAAATTGTTTGTTAAGATTACACAATACTAAACTTACTTCAAAATTGCATAGTTGGGCTTAAGTTAAGGATCACTAAATGTCCTAGTGGCGTCCAGATAAGTCGTACAAAACTTTGAAGTTACATGTCAAACTGAGGACCTAACTCCAATAATTTTGAGGCCAAAACGTCAAGGTTACAGAAAAGTTGAAACAAATTCAAACATTTTTGTTTCGGTTTTGGGAAGTCCAGATTAAGAAGGCTTAATTTAAAGCATGAAGTTAGAAATATTAATTCATTTTCTCTTTATTCCCGTTTTGTTGTTGATCGTGGTTTTGGAAATAGAAATACTTCACGGTTCAAAGTGAAAAATAAATCCGTGTAGCTCTCTAGGTTACCGTCTAATGGCGCACTTTTCTTAAGCGTACAGTAAGGCAAGGATCAACTATATTTAAAGAGAAAAGGTATTTATGGAGGCCCTAAAGATTCCATTCCCACCACTATCGAAAAGCAAAGACAAGCTCACACAGAATGCTAACGCTTAGGTGACTTATCTTATCGCGACCTAACCAGGCCGCCGGACACTGGCCAGTCACGTCGCTGTGCGTCGCTTCGCAGCAAACAAGCGCAAACGTACGTGGAACTGGGTGAGTTTACTGTCATAGATTGTCCACGGCCTGCTCGCATTGCCCGCGATACATCGCCCCGGGCGTGTGTGCTGTTTTGCTTTTGTTTGGTAATTGTCACTAGCGGTGCGTAAGAAAGTTGACAATAGGATGGTTTTGCTATTTCCTGGACACGCACTGCCGTATCGTCTTGATAAGTGGGATTGAATTTCCTTCATTAAATAACTTGTTATACGTTTTTTCTGTAAATTTATTGTTGTATACATGACTTCAAACATGCCACCATGAACCATACAAAAAAACATTCCATTCGATCATTACGTGTGCGCATAGCTTCAAGTAAGACAACGATCAATCATTGGCAAAGAAATGGTAGGAACACACTTAACAAGAGACTAAAATCAACGCTTTCAAAGCAAGATCACATCAAACCATGCTGTCCTCTGAATGATCGGAAGGAAAAAAGTCGAAACTTCACCCAACGGGAAAAGACGGAAAAGCGGACAGAATAAATGAAACGGTTCGGTCGCTGGTCTGCTGGTGCGGTTGCGATTTATTTGGTTACCGTACCGTCCTGTGCTAAAATTAGTTTAAACATCGCGTTCTGACGCACCCGTGAAAAACTCGATCGCAGAGCTCGAAGTATTTGGGTGGCAAAAATAACAAAACCACCATGAGACCGAGCGAAAGAGTGAACAAATGGCCAGATCCGTAATGGGGATGACAAATACACGCGCGTTGGCAAAGGAGGTGTTTGGTGTTTTGGTACGATGCAACCAAAGAGGATGGTTTGCTGTGATACAGCAAAAGTGTCATCCATTCTGTCCTTTTCCATCTACAACGTAATGTGCCTGACCTCAAAGGGCTCGCTGGGGAAGGTACAGCAGCTAGAGGGATGATTTGGCACAAGCGCCTACAACCGCCACACAATCGCTTTCCGAATGTGTCTTTCTGCTGCGGAAAATGTTCTGAAACAGTCACCGAGTTCCATATCGGCCAAAAATATGCTGCGGAAATATTTTTAAACTGCCAGAACGCGTGGGCCCGAAGCACCGCTGGGAAGGGCACAGAATTATAAATAATGCTTACCTTCAGCGAGTCGAGCAGATTACAACATCCGATCCACCCGATTCGCCCCGAAATAGGTTAGGGTTATGTTTTGAAGATGGCCGAATCCGTACCGTTGGGCGCCGGTCGGATGCCATTGAGAAAAATTTTGATGGCGCAATCGCTGAGCGCGTGTTCGCGCTCGCTGGGCGAAAAATGTTGCCACTCGACGCTGAAGGTGAGCGCCGTCATGATGGATGCCGACATGACTGTGCCGTTTGGATTTTTCGGGAGAGTTTTCCCCACAGTTTGTAGGTCAGGATGCGAACAAGTGAAAACGTCAAATGAGGCGTGTACACGTGTCAAGGTACGTGCCCTAAGAATGCTTGCGTTGCGAATGGTTCTCTCGGTGGTGTGCGATGAACGATCCATATCCTCCGATCGTACCATCATGATGTGTGGACATCAGAAAAAAGAACGAATGTTGTTTTACTTTTATTGAGTTCAATGCAAACATGTCAAATGGCTTTTGTGTTTGCATTTAAGTGTGTAATTCAACTCAAGCATTTTGTTGATATTTGCTGTATTGAAAACAGTGCTTCACATTGAATTAACTTTTCATCAGTGTGTAATGTGTAATTTGCTGTACACGAAAGGTCATTTACACCAAAGACCTTCCGAAATGAGATCAAGATAAAAGAAAGATATTTTTAGTGGACTGTTTGTCACCATTTCTGAGAGTCAGTCCTTCAAGAAAAGCTTTCATACAAATGCGGTGATGTCTTCGCACATTCCAATTACTCTCATAATAATAAATTATTTTGCGATGTGAGAGATTGTTGGTGCAGCTCGCTTTAGGCAAAATATGGAGCAATCATAACGTAATGATGTGCTGCGAGTGGAAAAACGAGCTAATTTGCAACGCAATAATGCGTCCATGTGTGGTGGAGTCGATGCGAAATTCGTTCACATTCGCACAAACGAACATCCATTGCCGGTTTTCTGGCGGACTGAAAATATACACACACACACATGCGCCTGTAGGAACCGAACCGAAGCACGAAAAAGGGGCAAAGGTGTGAACGATTCGGTTTAAACTTGAAATTCCACCGAACGGGCGGGTGTAAGAGTAGGAATGTTCGCCCGCGACCTTCACGGGATGAAAACCGGCTCCGGTGGTGGTGCGGAAGGAATACCCGGAGTAGGTGCGAACGGGGCGAAGACGCAGGAACGATGCCTGGTTGCAAGCGTTTGAAAAAATATGTATTTTTGCTCCGTGTCTGCGATCGTTGATTGATCTTTCGGCGCGATCGCGAAAACCGCGCTTACGAAATGTTGTGTGTATGTAACATATTGTGTATGGTGCCGTCACGTTGAAGTCGTATGAGTCATAAGCCCCATAATATGTGCTGTGCTAATGTGTGTGTGTGTGTTGCTGTTGGAAGTCGATGTTGTTATGATGATATTCATCTTTCAGCAAAAGGAACAGCTTCGGTCTTTGCTTAAGCAACCTATAATTATGGTATTATCCCAAAGCAGCAAGGATTTCTGCAGAAAGAAATATCCATTGAATTGTGATTGTTTGCGACCGAAAGGAGTTTTTGCATTGCATTCTTCATCCCACAAGGTTTGCTGCTTTGGCTAAGCAAGCTAAGGCTAACGAGAAAAGATGCATAATACAGAAGCGAATGACGTTGTTATGTCTTATGTCGTTGTTATGTGTTATGTCAATATACTTTCAGGTTCTCTTCATAATAAAACAAGCAACATGCAGCAAGGAGTACATCAATTTGTTTGAGTTGTGTTTGCTGTTTTGTTAACATATCCCTAATTTCTAAATTAATGTTGGTTTCTCTTATTTAGTTATTGCAATTCTTTAAGCTTTATTTGCACTTAATTTCGCCTTTTTTGTCTTGCTTGTAGCAAATAGGTTTGTTAACATGAATCGTGAACAATCGAAACAAGAATGTTATACTTGATGCTATTCAGCAGGCAAACACAATCGAAACCACATTCAAAAACGTTCAAATTAAACCGAATAATGCTTCGATTGTGGGACACTAAGGAGTTCTTTCTTCACCATTTTTTCCCCATTCATACGCTTCGTTCTTCGGCTTCTCCAGCATCATTAGCGTGCGGCAGAAACATTCGGTGCCGGATAATGAACGATCGATTGAGCTGGCCTGGCGTGGGTGTTTGAACAGCTGCGTCACCCACCGCACCATGCCACGATCCGCACCGCCCAAAACACATGCGCAATGCATTTCGCTGGGGAAGTAAACTAGCGGCAGCACAAAAACACACACAAAAAAACAAACCGTAGTTGGCAAGAAAACATCGCAAGGAACGAAGCCCCGAACGAGGCGGTTTTGTGTATGTGCGAGTGCGCTCTACAGCACCGGTGGACTGTGAGTGTGCGTGCGTGTTTGTGCTGTTTTGGCGAATTATGCTCGCACGGCAACCACTAACCACCGAATCCGCTAAATATACGCTTCACTTTCGTACGCTGAACCGGCACCACAGCGGGTTCTATTTTCCTTCCACCTTGCCACCCTCTTGCCTCCCCCCCCCCCCCCCCCCCCCCCCCCCCCCCCCCCCCCCCCCCCCCCCCCCCCCCCCCCCCCCCCCCCCCCCCCCCCCCCCCATTCAACCACCACCCGCCTAGAGCTGGGTTGAAACAACCGCACGGCTAGGCCGTGCCAGGTTGTTTTCGCTTTTCAAATCCAAAACCCGCCAGAGCCTGAACATCTTCTAGGAAGCATCCTACTAGACAAGCGACACCTTCGATAAGGTGTCCCTCCCAACGCACCAGTGCCCAACCCCCTCCCCCTCCTTCTTCCCCTTCTTCCCCTTCTCCTCTTCCCACCTGTAGGAACCAACCTGCGTCGCTCGCGTGGCGTCGCGTCGCTGAGAACATTTAATTTTAACGCACCCTGTTCTGGACCGAAACCTCGACTCGCGTTCGGTTCGGTGGAGCAAACTCATTAAACTGGTTCCCTCGCCTCAGCCTGTGTTGGTGCGGTGTGCACTTTTTTCTAGCCACGCTCGTCCCGCTGTATCGCAACCGCCACGGCACGCAACCAAGTCCTTCGCGAACTGCTGTTTGCGTCTGGTGGCCGAGCAGCGCGTGCGCAAATGCGTTTCGAGGGATTAAGGTTGGAGCGTTTTTTTTTCATCTTCTTTTTTTCTTGTATTTGTTCCTTCTTTCTCATCTCTCTTCGGGATCAGTTCTTTCCTTCCTTGTGTTGTTGTTGTTGTTGCTGTCGTGCGTTTCTTTGCATCATCGTTCGTGCTGCGCGTTCCGGTGGCGCAAGGGTCAACGAAATGCAGACACCCGCAGCTTGGTTTCATTTTGGAGGCAATTTAAATCAAGTCCCTCTACCAACACACATCCGGCCAGGGGCACATACCGTACCGGCTTTGCATATGTCACACACAGGTTGGCCCGCATGCTATCGCACCATAAATTTGGATGGTTTCTGCAAACACTCGGCCAGGCATCGTTCGACGTTCTTTCGCTCTAAGCGGATCAGACCAACGCCACTCATGGCCATGCGAAGGATGCAGTTTTGCAAGCAACAACAAAAAAAAAACATCATCAACAACAAAACACAAAATTAAACCGGCGCAGCAAGTTTATTCAACCCCTGTTTTTTTGTCTTGTTGTATACGCATGGAAGGTGGATGGAAACATAAAGCCCAAACTCAACATTCGCTCATTCTTCCGATGCGCAATGCTTCCATGGTCGGAATTGTAATGTGATGAGAAAAATAAAATAAATTTAAAAAAATAAAAATGCACGCGATCCTCACATTCTAAGGCGCGAAAGCAAAACGATTGTATATATGTCTGTGTGTGCGTGTATGTGTGTGTTAGCAAAGGCACGGTGAAGGTGCAGCAAGGAAAAGCAGCGGGAAAACTGGTGCCGATACGTCCCATCTTCATGGTTTCAGCATGTAGCAACATCCTTCGGTGCTGTTTCGCATCTGGTCGCTCTTTTTTTCTCTCTCTCTCTCTCTCTCTCTCTCTCTC
>CM032178.1:38124200-38154285 GCA_018908115.1 Anopheles rivulorum | reverse complement strand
CCTCTCCTTGCCGAACGAAATTGGAGAAATGCGTGCCCGGTCAAACACGTTGGACTTGTTTCACCTTTTAATCCTGTCGAAGTAGAAGGATATGTCAAAGATTAGATTAATTATCACCGCGTCACTTCACTTCATGCGGACACTGCGGAAAGGTTTGCTGCCCACGTTTAACGTATTAAAGATAACTTTTTCAAACTGTTTCGTTCACTGTTTCAGCAATGGTTTCCAACTGTTTGTTCCTTTTTCTTCGTGCAAATTGGCATACAAATTATTCACTCGCTTCGAGAAGGCTCTCGGGCAAACGATACTTTTGAGAGCAGGTCAGTAAAAAGAGTGTGAAAAATAAATACATTCGCACATTCGTCCCACTACACGATCGTATTTGAAGTTCTGGTTGGTGAAACCGGAAGGATAGGAAGGTTCGGAGGAGTGTAAGTGATAGGGCGAGGTCAGGAAAAACACGATTTTCCTCTCGATTTTTCGTGAGTAGGACGCACGCCGGGTATCAGCAACGTACAGGAAGAAGCAGTAATGATCACGTACAAACACACACATACACACACACACACATACACGCACAAACAAACATACACACACGGCACATACAGCCCTGCCACACAAACAAACCGATACAAATGGATCTCGAGCGAAATAACAGCTCTAACCCAATCCAACCATCGCGTTAACGCGCGACGGAATGAACAAAAATGTTTGCTGATTTTTATTTTTAGATTTTACCGAAAATTCTACCACGTCGGAAGGTGGACGGTGGCTGGTGGAACGAGCACGTGACGTAACGTGGAAAAGCGCGAGGATCGGCGAAGAAAAATCGGCCAACACCTCGTGGGGCTAATCCGCGATCGAGTAAAGGAGAAAAGTGTCCCGGGAACAAAAAAAAACGTGGCCTTTCCGTGGCTACCTGTTCTTCAAACATTGAGTTATATTTGCACGTTACTAAACGATCATTAATCCACAACAATAATCTTCACCATACAGCTAAAATATCCGTTTAAAGATTCCGGCAGATCTGCTGATAACTACACTATTAATCACCAATGTATCATCCTTTTAAGGCAAACGTTTCATGCATGAATCACACTCCTGGTCACGGCACCGAAACCGGAAGTATACCGAACACCCTTTAACGTTGTATCTCAAATTCACTTCAACGATAAACGAGCTACGGTCAACGGTGTCCGACACCAACAAGCACAATTCTTTTGCGTATCAATTGATCGCCCGGTAGCGTACACCTTGCGTTATGATAGGATCGACACCTTAGCGTAAGCGAAACACTTACGCCACACAACTTGCCTATTGCCCCGAGAATAACACCGACTTGCTCGAAGGAACTTAACCAACAGAAAACAGAACCGAACCACCTAGCGAAATCGAAACTGAATCCAATCCATGAGTGACGTGAGTGCCACTGAGTGCCATGTGTGATCGCAGTGGAAGTGACCAAATGGTGCGAAAGTTGTCCAATTTTCAATGCATTTTTTCCCATTGGTAGATGCACACCTCAATTTTACTCTTTCACACTCACTGAATGCGTGGCCATGCTTGGTTGTACGTTGTCTGCTATTTTTACCTCAATGGTGCGCATGGATTGAACACTTGTTTGCACTATGATCGGATGGCGTAAAACTTATGCTGCGAAAAATTGTCTTTTCAACCGTAGCATGATCAACGCGAATAATTTTGGCCACTGACTGCCAACAATGAAAACATGAATAACAATTTACATTCATTGAGTATTGAAACATTTACATTTATCCTTACATTCTTAATTAATTTAAGATATACGGCCTGGCCGCTCTAATGAGATAAAAAAATAGAACAAAACAAACTATACTTACAAAACAGCTTAGGGGAAGTTTCATTTTTTAGAATAAATTTGAAAAACTTGATCATAATTCATGTGCTTATGAGGTTAGTGTATAACCAGCTCAATGGTGGAAAAGAGACAATGAATGCTATCGGTGAGTTGGTGAGCAACCGGTGTCATATAGTGAGTTACTCACAAAAAAGCCATACGTGAGAAGAAACCGATCGGAGTGAGTTGGAAGCAAGATGATCGTGGTTTAAAAAATATGCATGAAGATCACATTGTAACACAACAAACAAATAATTTTCCAACGTAGATCAAATCGAAATTTACACTCTATACTTAGTGTGTCGACCTCATCATCATATTTCAAGCGCACACATACGTATACAATTCCATCAATTCTTTCCATGTACACGCAGAACTCACGACGTTTTTTGCTGAAACAAAGTATTCTAAACTGAAAAAAGATGAAACATTAATTTTTTTCATATCATAATTGCCATAATATCTATTTGTTGTCTAATTCAAGTGAATTTAAATTTTCATTTTTAATTTAAATCTATAAGTTTTTCTATTACATTTAATAAAACAATTCCGATTCAAACCTGTTTGGTTGAAATGATGATGGTTGTTATTGTTTTACGTTTGTTTATCCGTATAGAACGGGTTTTTGTTTCATTAGACGCGTCACTAATTATAGCCTTTCAGATTTCTGCATACATCGTGATTTTGCATTTTGCTATTTGATACATGAATTTATTTTTTTTTGCAAATTTGTTTCTTTTAAAAATGGTGATGATGTTTGCTGAAAATAATAATTAATAAGGTATCTTTCATAAATCTGTTCCCATGGCTTCGTATTGTTCTTTGTAGGATTATTTTTATTTATTTTAAAACGTTAAATAATTTCTTCACTAGCAAGTTAGCATCCGTCCCTCACTGGTTGCATACACGACTTGCATGCCATTTGCACCCTATTGTATGCCACTGGTCAAAATAAATTGAAAGCTTTGGAGAGTGAAAGCTCCCGCGTACGACACTCAAAATGGTTTCTCATTTTTCGATCATTTTATTTCCAACCGTCATTGCATGATTTTCACGCTCATTCTCCGTGCAGATCAATGGCATCACGATCGGTTCCGGAATAAAACGGATGGCAGTTGCTAACACACCGTCCAACGACACAGTGCTTGTGAGTAGTGTTTATTTGTATCGGTGCACGCTCGCAGAGTGAGATTACTTGAATAAATTGATACTAAAAAGATAAACGCTACAGGTACATGCGATTTGTGTTTTGCCGAACCATACCATATCGTACCAGATCAGCAGGTGGGCTGAAATACCTCTTTTTTCACTGGATACAGAGCAATCGAAACTAGCAGCTGCAAACCCAGCAGACAAAAGGGGTGCAAATAATCTAAACATTCTCCGGGCGATTTTTATACTCTGTGTACAACATCAACAGCTCGTAATTGCTTCTCTTGCCGTGGATGTAAGCGAACATTATAGAAGGCTTAATTGCTGGCGAATCTTGCCAATGTGCGATTTGTATACTGCAATGGGTGTGTGAAGTGTTTCATGTGGTGAGATGGGAAACTTACTTGCTGGAAGGAGCTGTTTAATGAGTATACTATAATCATTAACTTCATTACGACATAACGCTGGTGAACTCTAGTGATGGTGAAGATCAACCAACTCGACCTGGACCGTGACCTAGTGCGGAGGTATATGAACTTCACGTTAAAGGAAAAGTGATCGTGACTGGGTGTGAAGGTGTACAAGAGTGGCCTAAAGCAATTTAAAAATAACAATGTATTGAGTGCTTTAAATAAGATTGATTGCACAAGCATTTAAAAAAATATAATACTCTAAGCAATTAAAGTAAATTTATTTAATTTAGTAACTGTTTTTATACAATTTCATTTGGTATTGCTGACTTTTTTGATAAATTTGTGTTTCTTACTATGTGAATTAACCATCATAAGGAACAGCGCATCTTGTTTTCACAATTTGATCAATACAAAATATTTTGACCATAAATATTATACCTGGAGTTATATTTTGACCATAAATTTCTTAATTATTTTAATCTATTTCTAGTATTTTTTTTATTTTGTACTGACAATAAAGGTATGTTACTCCAAAACCCAATATCTGTATTCAAAACCCCGTTTTCGTAGTTTAACAATTTGCTTGACATTTATTTGAAAGATGCTGTATTGCTGACTAAATATGACAACCATCTGACGGGAAAGTATTTGCGCGTGTGTTTGTGTGTGAGTGAGTAGCGTTACGAGTTGGTTAAGTGAGAGCAAAAGTGAGTGAGAGCTGAGGTCCTGCGGCAGGAGCCAGCACCGTAGCTTGTACGAAGCAGCGTGAAAATTGCAAAATTTCCCCCAAACTTGGGCCAACACTGGCTGACAGGCTGGAGCGTGAGAGCGAAGAGATTGGGTGAGCAGTCCATAGCAGTGAGCACTCACACATGCGCGCTCGCTCCTGGGAGAGGAGAGCACAGTGAAGGTTTTGCTGCGGAGCAGCAGCAGCAGCAGCAGAGTNTATCGTACCAGATCAGCAGGTGGGCTGAAATACCTCTTTTTTTTGACTGGATATATAGCAATCGAAACTAGCAGCTGCAAACCCAGCAGACAAAAGGGGTGCAAATAATCTAAACATTCTCCGGGCGATTTTTATACTCTGTGTACAACATCAACAGCTCGTAATTGCTTCTCTTGCCGTGGATGTAAGCGAACATTATAGAAGGCTTAATTGCTGGCGAATCTTGCCAATGTGCGATTTGTATACTGCAATGGGTGTGTGAAGTGTTTCATGTGGTGAGATGGGAAACTTACTTGCTGGAAGGAGCTGTTTAATGAGTATACTATAATCATTAACTTCATTACGACATAACGCTGGTGAAATCTGGTGGTGGTGAAGATCAACCAACTCGACCTGGACCGTGACCTAGTGCGGAGGTATATGAACTTCACGTTAAAGGAAAAGTGATCGTGATTGGGTGTCAAGGTATACAAGAGCGGCCTAAAGCAATTTAAAAATAACAATGTATTGAGTGCTTTAAATAAGATTGATTGCACAAGCATTTAAAAAAATATAATACTGTATACAATTAAAGTAAATTTATTTAATTTAGTAGCTGTTTTTATATAATTTCATTTGGTACTGCTGACTTTTTTGATAAATTTGTGTTTCTTACTATGTGAGTTAACCATCATAAGGAACAGCGCATCTTGTTTTCACAATTTGATCAATACAAAATATTTTGACCATAAATATTATACCTGGAGTTATATTTTGACCATAAATTTCTAAATTATTTTCATCTATTTCTAATATTTTTATTAGTTTGCATAGACAATAAAGGTATGTTACTCCAAAACCCAGTATCTGTATTCAAAACCCCGTTTTCGTAGTTTAACAATTTGCTTGACATTTATTTGAAAGATGCTGTATTGCTGACTAAATATGACAACCATCTGACGGGAAAGTATCTGCGCGTGTGTTTGTGTGTGAGTGAGTAGCGTTACGAGTTGGTTAAGTGAGAGCAAAAGTGAGTGAGAGCTGAGGTCCTGCGGCAGGAGCCAGCACCGTAGCTTGTACGAAGCAGCGTGAAAATTGCAAAATTTCCCCCAAACTTGGGCCAACACTGGCTGACAGGCTGGAGCGTGAGAGCGAAGAGATTGGGTGAGCAGTCCATAGCAGTGAGCACTCACACATGCGCGCTCGCTCCTGGGAGAGGAGAGCACAGTGAAGGTTTTGCTGCGGAGCAGCAGCAGCAGCAGCAGAGTAGTAGCAGCAACCAGCAGCAACCAGCAGTCAGCAGCCAGCAGAGTGAAATTGGAAAAGTCACCCGAGCAATCAGTTTGGCCTGTTTGGCCAGTTTGAGTGAGCGTCGAGGTCAGCAGGTAGCAGCAGTGCGCGTTTTCCTCGCGTTGTGTCCTCCGTGTGAATCCTGTTTCTGTTCGTTTTTCCTTTCTGCGAGCCTACTCCCCTCCCCCCTGTGTGACTGCGCCCGTCCGCTGGCGAAAGTGTGAGTGTGCATGTGCATGTGGTGACCGTGTACGTGTGCCCCTCACGCACTGCTGTACGTGTGACGCGGGCAGAACGTTACTACCGCAGCGGGACCACGGCACGGGACAGGGTGTATGAAGATGGAAACGCTGTGAAGGAATCGATCTGTCCGAAACTGGTTTGCCAGCGTCCGGTGCGGTGCGGAGTGTGTGCCAATTCCGACAGGTCGAAAGAACGCTCCAAGTGGACTCATCCGAACGAATCGTCTGCATCTTGTCTGCCTACGGTGGGACATCCGACAATCGTCCTGGGACAATTGCCAGCGGACGGAAGTGAACCACGTATACGTGCGTGTGTCCGTGTGTGTGTGCCCCACGGTTTAGTGTGTGTATGTGTGTTTGTGTGTGTAGTTATGTGAGGAATGAATGAATGACACAAGAAAAGAGAAATCGCAAAGAAAACGAAAACTATTTCCCAATGCAAAATGGAGACCTTCCTGTGTGAAGCGTGCGTGCTCGGTATGTTCGGTAGACATTTTACGACCCGCAACTAATAATCGCTCTGCGTGCTGGAATGCTCGGTATTGTCGCTGTTATCATCATTATGATCATTATCATAGTTATCCCTGCGCTCTTTATCATCTAATACCATCATCACCATCATCATCATCATCATTACCGAAGTAGCACCATCGTTTAGTACGACCACCAGCGCAGCTAGGACACATCCAGGACACAACCAATACCAGCGGCCCTCGACGACCCAACCAACACTCGCAGAAAGCTCGCTCGCTCCTGGCGTACACCTACTGTCCAACAGAAACCCACCCACTGACACACATCGGTACACATACACGAGTACAGGCAGCACGGTCCAAGTGACATTTGGGTGTACCGTGATCTGTTTGAGGGAGATGAAATTGTGTGTGGATTTTTTTCTTTTGCTGGCTGCTTTTTTCTTTTTTTTTTTTTGTTGCTGAAAATGGACTATTTCTTCGTACAGTACGTTTTTGTCCAGTGTCCAGAACAATGCAATAGTTTACATGAAATGATGGTAAAAGCTTTGCGATGTCTTCCACGAATGTAGCTAGTGCAGAAGGTAGTGAAATTTGCAAATAAATTACCTTTTGCAGCTGGCAAGACATTTGCGTCGGAAGAGAAACACACGCAAATCGAGAACAATTATTGCGTGCATTCGTGCGTAGCACGCTGTACACCCACAGGACCGGACGGACGGACGGACGCACCACATCGCTGCTACTCCACGCCGATGGGATGAGTGGGTGCTATGGGTGGTGATGTTGTCCGTGTCCCATTGCCCTTAATTCAAAGCCCGAGCCAGTGTGAAGGTTGGCCTTTTACTTGGCCGGGGAATAGAATTCGAATGGGCCACAGTTTTGACCATATGTGTTGCATTTTTGGGGGAGTCAATTTCGGGCATTTCGTTTTCGAAGGAATTGCGTTGGTCCCATGATACGGATGACCGGATACGAAGGCGAACCATTGATATGGTACGGTACCTTATCACACACAGGCGAATCGGTGTGCGAGCAACACGAGTGTGAGAACAACACCTAAAGCACACGGTATAAACGCAAGGAAGGAGCAAGGAAAAGGCAAACAGAAATACAGAGAGAAGGAGCGAAGTTTTCCATCGGTGGCAACGATCATCATTGCTCGGCAGGCTCCAAACCTAAACTCTCCTCGTCCTTCTCTTCCTTCTTCTTCACCATCCATCGTCTCTCCCTTCTCCCCTCACCAAAAAGATAAATGAAGCGACCGCGAGAGAAGCGACCGTCAGCGTGTGTTCCAAAGCCGTGAGGGAGAGTGCGAGTGAGTTGTCTCTCGTGCCGAGCGCTCAAAGTCGCGCTGGTCGCTTGCGATGGGTTGCCTTGTTGTGTTTGCTCCCCGTGTGTTTGCTCCGTGTGACCTCGCAGTACGCATGAGTGATGTTATCGATTGATTGCGCACGCAAACCCTTTGCTCGTCGCGCCATCTCGCAGCAGCCGAACGCTAGCAGCAGCAGCAGCAGCAGTAGCGCCAGCAGCAGCAACATCAGCAGTAGCAGCACCATCAGCAGGCTGCGCACAGCACGGTTGATGCGGTTTCGGGCAAAAGGAAGCAAACGCATCCAGCACACATACACATACGGCACCAACAGACGCACACGCACGCAGCCACAGCCACGTGTGGTGTTGTTGTGTGCGCGTGCTGATCGTGCTGCCGGAACGGTGCGAACCAGTGCGGTGTTGCCGTGTGCAGTTGAGGGAGGCTTTGTGGTGTGACCAGCACGCCGAACAAGGGCCAGGTGGATCAGGTGATACACAAACGGAAACAGGTGTAACGCACTCGCGTGCCAAAGCGAGTGTGTTTGTGTGCTCGGTTTCGGCTGTAGTTGTGCGTGCGTGCGTGTGTGCGTGTGTGTGTGTGTGAGTGTGTGGTGGTGGACCGGGAAAGGGTGAGAGGGAGCGAGAGAGAGGTGGGCCGGGAACAAAGGAGGGGGAAGAAGGAGGAAGAAGGAAGAAGGAGGACGCGTGTCTGTGCTTGTGCTGTTGTGTGTCGGTGGGTGTGAGGGGTGTGTGACAGCGAGGGCGGACCGCGATCGACCGGATCTAGCTCAGCCACACACGACCCGAATGGGCTGATCGGTCGCTAACTGTGTCACTGTGAGCAAGATGGCCACGGGTGGTCACCATTTCCGCACCCGGTAGTGTCGAAGATTGTGTCGCTTGGCCTGTGATTGTATGGCAGAATGCTGCCGCTGGGTCCCAACGGGCATCGCGCTCTGGTGCGAATGGTGCGAAACGTATCTGGTCACTAAAATTCTCCGTGTCGTGTTCCCCAGTGCCAATGGTGGAAGTGTTGTTACAGCACCAGCAGCAGCAGCAGCAGCAGCGGCGGCAGCTCGAGTCGTTGTCAGTGTCAGTGCGGTCGTGCAGCAGGAGCAGTGCTAGTTTGGCGTTTGTCGCTCGTGGTGCCTGTCAGTGTGGGCCCGTGAGCCCGGTTTCGGTGGTGCGTGCGTGCGCGCGTGACCGTCGCGGGCATTAGAGCAGGAAAGCGGCTGCACAAGAAAAAGAAGAAGAAGAAGAAGAAGAAGCGAAAGCAGAGGAGAAGGAAGAAGAAGCACAAGGCAAAGGGCATTAGCAACAGCAGCAGCAGCAGCAGCATCGACATCAGAAGAAGCAGAAAAAGAAGAAGAAATAAGGCATTAGCAGAGAAAGGTGCACAGGCACAGGTGCCCGTGTGTGCGTGTGTGTGAGTGTGTGTTTTTTTTGTTTGACGAGCCGCCTGCGGCCGTGGCATCGTCGGTAGTGACGGGTGGACGTGGGGGATCGCGGGGCAGCGGGACGGCAGAGAGCGGACGTTCGGCGCACGGCGGACGATGATGGTGGGGCCATGAGCCCGAGCCCCGAGGTCGTTGCGAGCCGCAAGCGCGTCTCAAGCGGGCCTGCACCATGCTAGCGCCGCCGAACCCGAGGTCAATATGCGGCCAGGACCCGGGCTGGTCGTGATGGCGCTTGCGTTTATTTCGGGGGCTCGGCGAGGCACCGGTCAACAGAGCAGCAGTGCCAGTCAGAGTGGCAAGTTGGGCAAAGTTGGAGAAGACAATACGGGAGAAGGCGGCGCACTAACGCGGATCAATCCGTGGCTTTCGGCGTGCGATCTGGAGCAGCCCAACTCGGCACCGGATCTCCAGGTCAGTAGAAGAAACACGCCGGCTATCGGTTTAGTAGTCCGGTTTTTTTTTGGAGTTTGGTTCCCATTATCTTAGAGCAGTTCCTTAGTTACTGCGAATATCAGTTCGTTGTGAAATATCTACCATTTCGTTTAAGAATCTCAACAATCCAAGCTGAATAGCTGCTTAGTTCCCCTGTGCTCCAGAGGGAATTTTTGGCCTTCCATTCATGGCCTTCCCGGCACCATTCATCCCTTCGCTTCCTCTCCTAGTGAGATTGTCCCTTTTTTGTGTTTGCTCGCGGAACTTCTCTGTCTATTGATGATCGCAGCCAATAGAAAAGAAGAGGAAGAAGGTAAAGAAGGTGAAGAAAATAACACCAACATGAAACCCAGTTCTGGAGCAATAGCACCGGGATACACGTCCCATTCATCAATTATATAATAATAAAATTCAGCCGTCCCACAACACTCTCGCCACTGCTGTCGCGAAGGACTCGTTGCGAGATGGAACCGGAGCATAGAGCATCGTCCAACAAGAGCATAAACCCAAGAGCGGAGAGTCCGCGTCTTGAACTTCGCCTAAAGTCGGTGGCATAATGCTCCGGGGGAGTCCTGCCAAAACGTATCTTCCGTTCGTTCTCGCGAGATGCGGGAGATCAATTACTCTCCAGGACACGAACCGCGGCCAACTCTCAACTATGCCAAACGGATCCGGCTGGGACTTTTCGTGGCAGGCAGATGTCGGTTGCTTTTTATATTGCTTTGAAACGGTGAAACCTAAAATTGGACTTGAAGGAAGGAAAGAGAGAAAGCAACACCATTGACTGCTCGTTCGAGCGTGCTGAAACGCTTGCTTGTTGAGGTAGTGGTAGTAGTAGTTATAGTAGTAATTGAAAATAACGCTAGTAGTAGTGATACTATTAATGGTGTTGGTATCAAACACATCCTGTCGCGGTTCCCTGTAGTGGTGATGCAAATGAACTTCAAATTTGAACCATCCGCGTACCCAAGTCCTTCAAGTAAAGATCCTTTCGGTGTTCTACTGTTGGAAGACTAATTCAAGCATTGTTAACAACAATTAACATCAACGAATTCACAGTTTACGTTNTGCTGAAACGCTTGCTTGTTGAGGTAGTGGTAGTAGTAGTTATAGTAGTAATTGAAAATAACGCTAGTAGTAGTGATACTATTAATGGTGTTGGTATCAAACACATCCTGTCGCGGTTCCCTGTAGTGGTGATGCAAATGAACTTCAAATTTGAACCATCCGCGTACCCAAGTCCTTCAAGTAAAGATCCTTTCGGTGTTCTACTGTTGGAAGACTAATTCAAGCATTGTCACCAACAATTAACATCAACGAATTCACAGTTTACGTTTTTAGGTATCGAGGTATCAAAAGTAAACCATTTTTAATTAATGTTTTGCATTAATCACGAATTTTTAGTTGCAAAAAGCATAAAGGCATGCTTGCTCTTGATAGTGAATATTTCTATTCAATCTAACAGTTTGGGAGATAATTCCAAGAGCAGATGGAACTGCGAAGCTCTGAGCAAATGAAAACGAATAAAAGAGAACATTGCACGTGGAATGCGAGGCTTGTTTTTTCCTCTATTATCGAAGGTTTCGAAGAAGAAGCTAAGGAAAATATTCATTTAATGTTCGCTTTATTACTTTTTGTGATAAGCGATCATGTGATAGACGAATCTGTACCATATCCTATTCAAACTATATTTACGATTTTTTTTGGTTTCAGATAAATAAAAACCAAAGAGATCCAGATATATCTGGTCAATACCTTCAAGAATGTTGGGTCAACTACAAGAAGAAGAAAAATTTGGAATTGTTATAAAACTTAATGTTTAATAAATAATTCACACACACTGTTCAAGTACTTTAATAAGGCGACAAGTATCGTTCAGGAAATTCAAACTACGCTACAAAACCTTACCAAGAATTTTACATCAACAAGGATAAAGTACTCTGTTTTGTATCAGAGCGTCCCTAATCAATATTGACCGTCGATTGATATTGTTGCGTCCATCGCCTACCCAGACTTCCGGTAAAGCGAATGAAGCTTTTCTATAAATTTATCAACGTCAACGGCCGCTATCTCGCCGCTCGGCCACATCACACGTCAATGTATGTGATGGAAAAGCCGAGATAAAGCCAAGCATTTAGCGAAAGGCAGCAAACAGCAGTCCAATCCCAAGTCCACAGCGACGAAAAAGAAACTGTATGTATGGTACGGTAAGAAGCGCGCAAGAAAAGCATAAGTAGCAATACTTCATGCTGAGATCGGCACGACACACCACACACACACACATACATACACGCACGATGGTGCGTTGGTTCGTCCAAATTCCGGGCCTGTTCGCGAAAGAATCGACCAGAAAGATTGTCATTTACTAAGCCGCAGCGCAAAACCGCGCGGGTAAAAGCGCGGGATTCGGTAAAGCGGGCAGAACAAACGTGATAAAAACGCCGTAAGTAAACCGTAACAGATTGCATGAGAACGCGTGCTACACATACGGGCAGGATGCTGGTAACCGGGGGCTACAACCGTACGGGTGGTGAGCCGTTCAATCGTCGGTACTAAGGTGGTGAAGCATTTTCGAAAGGGTCCCCCGGTACCCGGGAGATGGATTGATGCCATCTTCATCAAGCACCGACCACACCGCATGATCACCGTTACGTGAGATAAGCGGTACAGATATTGGTAGGCTCTTCGACCCGCAGTCGACCGGGCCATGTGCCATTGAGGAGTTGCCCTATCCCTGGTTGGTTGTTTGCTGCATTCCTTCAGCATAAAGGGAAAGCAGACNCGGGGCCACCGTACGGGTGGCGAGCCGTTCAATCGTCGGTACTAAGGTGGTGAAGCATTTTCGAAAGGGTCCCCCGGTACCCGGGAGATGGATTGATGCCATCTTCATCAAGCACCGACCACACCGCATGATCACCGTTACGTGAGATAAGCGGTACAGATATTGGTAGGCTCTTCGACCCGCAGTCGACCGGGCCATGTGCCATTGAGGAGTTGCCCTATCCCTGGTTGGTTGTTTGCTGCATTCCTTCAGCATAAAGGGAAAGCAGACGAAGAGGAAGGCACACAACAATAAAAAAATGGATTCCATCACAAGAGCTTTCCACGCAAGTAAGCGGGTTGCTATGGTAAAGTGTGTATCGACACGGTGTATGCTGGACTGCAGCAAGACGAAAAAGAAGAGGACGAAGAAGAAAACAGTAAACTGACACCCACACCTACACCTATTCCGGGAGGAAGGGCGTTGAAATCCGCCCGCAAAAATGTCCCCGTCCTCCCCATTGCTCCTCAACTGATTTTTCTCGTGGATGGGTGGGATGGAGATTTTTTTTTGCTTTTGTTGCGCCCCCTCAAGTTGAAGGCCCATCATTCATCGAGCGAGGGCATTAGCATAGGATCATTTTATTGCTCAATTCATTCCCGACCCTTTTGCCAGGGTGTTTAGTACCAGATCCCGCTAGAGCTGGCATGATAAAAAATCGACACGCACCAGGTTTGGCGTAGCGCTTGACGAAATGGGGAACGTGAGAAAGTGACAGATCTGTGGAGTCATACCGAAATGTGGCAGCAGCGAAACGAACGAGCCAAAAGCCTTGAAGAAGAAAAAATGCGCAGCACATACACGCACACAAAAACAACAGTTTCGTTCAGCCCCAGATTCTCGTCCGCCCTTGTTGGTCGATTCTTGGTGGATGAAAATTCCCAACATCCGTCCGCTTATTCGGAATCGCCAGCGGAAGTAGATCTGTTTGATTCGAACGCTTGGTCGAACGAGGTTTGATTCTTTTCTCCCCCCTCTTTTTCCTCTCTCTGTTGTTGTTGTTGTTGTTGTTGATCCCATTCTTACTTACTCGTTCTTCTGCCTTCTCTTCGCCGTACCTATCCCTCCTCAACCTCCTCACCCGTGCTATTACGTGTTGTTATTCAATATTCTTCCCTTTTCCCCGAAGGATGGCCCCCGAAAATGGGGCTACCGCTTTCATATCATTAACATATAGCTAGGAGGGTCCAACCTACTAAACCCAATTTCCCACACCCTACCCTGCGCTCGATGTGGTGCTGTGGAGCCTTAACTTCAACCAGTCGCTCACCGCTTGGCCGTTCATGGGTGTTAAGAAGAGGCTTCTTTCCACAGTTACGAGGAAATTTTCACGCTCGTCTTTCTTTCTGCTTATGGGTAGCTAAAGGAAAACTCTGCCCTTATGCTCACGCGCTTTCACGTTACAGCACGGGCGGTGAGCATTTCCGTGGAACGAAAGAGAGAGAGAGAGAGCGAGCGAGCGTGAGAGTTCCACGTGAAAAGGCGAACGCATTCCATCGGCGGGTATTCGCGGTGTTCGCGTACGAACACGGGATAGTTTTCCTGTAACTGAAATGGTTTCCGAATTTTCTCACACACTTTCCTGGATCTCTCCAATACTTTCGCTCACTTTCTCTGGCACGCGCGGGTTCTCCGACACGGTAGCGCTCTGTATGTTTTTGCTTCGAATAAAACCCAGGTTGATGTTGGCTGCTCGCTAGTGGCAGGCTCACCAACACCAGCTGGGGATTGATCTCAGCTGAGGGCTTCGGAGGCGACGACGATGCTATCACCAACACCACCGTCCGACCGTGTTTGCGTGTTCGCTGCCTTGACACACTTATACCAGCGCAAGTCAGCGAGGCATTCGTCTTGATCCTGCTCATTCACAACTATTCGCTTCCTTATCGTGGGCCATCGGGCATCGAGCAGAGGATCCGGATTCGAAGAAATGAAGCAAACCGCGACTTGCTGTATGTGTGTAGACCCTTTGCTTTGAGACAAAAGTTTTCCCTCACCTTCGGCACGCTGTACCAACCAAGTCGATCCAATATGCCCTGCCGGACGGACGGTCGTAATCTTGTCTCTTTTGTTCATCTGTTTTATCTTCCTCTTTTGTTTTATGTATTCTTTTTGTTGTGCTGGATAAACAATATGTCACACCAGCTCGAGGACGCAGGGAACGGTGAAACTCTGGTTGATATCACGTTCCGCATTTTGCTCCGAATACCCCCGGAAGGCTTTATTAATCGCCATCGGCAGCCATTGGTATTGATTTTAATTTGCTGCCAGTTTTCCCCCCTATTTCCCATTTGCTGGGGTCAACAGAATGGTGGTGAAATGGTTACAGGTAGCAAGGAACGGGAACGGGGAAGTGGTTTTGCCTTTTTCTTCTGACGATGATCTAATCGATCAGGCTGGGAAGTTACTTAAAACAGGGTGGTGGAAATTTGCGGATGTTGAGGTTAGGGGAACGTTTTTTTTAATTGCTGTCGGTTGTTGTTCTTACCGATCTGAAGCAAATAATTCTGCCTATTATGCCCCTTTTAGGACATCATAAGAAGCATAATGAATGGTGCGCTATAATCAAAAGACAAAAGAGTTGCCTGTTATGATATGCAATGAGAAACTAAGGAGTAGTAGTGCAAAATTCAACAATGTTGTTTGCTTTCCTTTCATCTAAAATGAATCATTTAACATAGATATCTGTAAACATTTGTATTTGTTATTCCCAGGTATCAGTAAAACAATAAATAAAGTAAATTTTAGATGATTTAAATTAAAATTTTAAATTTATAACAATACGACACACATGAGAAACATATTTTACTCAATTTTCTGAAACTTTTAACTAAAAAAAAACATGATGGAATGAAGTTTAACTTGCGAGTCTCCACCAACTCCATCAAACTACCATAGTTCGCCCATGTCACTGCTCTCCATATATATTTTGGTGTCATTCTAATGACATGATTGTCTTAATGCTACGCACAATACATGAAACACTCTGTAGGCGTATTCTTAAGATTTCGTAGGCTTATTCGATTTAGTCGCTTTTAAAAACCAGAAAATGTGACAAAAGTTACTGAATATATGTTTTTTTTTTAATTAGTCAACCATATAAAACAAGTATAAAACCACTTAGCACATTACTCCGTACAAAGGCTCTTTAAAACCGATAACTGGTATGAATTATCTGTAGCCGCCAGTTCTGATCGTATAACAAGCCATTTTAAAATTCCTAAACCCACAACACACCGGTTACAACCACTACTACTCGCCCGTTGGTGATGGCCTACCAACAGTTTAATGTTCAGAGAAACGATTATGACCCTACGAGCATGCTTATGATGTAGTACTCACACGCACAAGAGCCCTGTTCAGAGCCCTGCGTCTATGGGCGTTAGTGTACGGCTAGTGGCTGCGTGGAGGCGATGAACCACTCGATCTTGACGTGTACCAACGTACCGACCACGAACTCTCGGATGTTACGAAACCCCGGTTCGGTTCGCCCACACTCCCGTGTACTTTCTTAGGGTACTCGAACGCACTTACGGTCCTATGTTTACCGGTTTGCTAGACTTTTGTCTTTTACCCTCCCAAATGCTCCAAACCGAACCGAGAAAAATATGATTCTCGTACGAAAGTTGCGGAATGTGTTGCGTGGGGTCGCGTGCATCGGACAGCATCTCCATGGCACGGGTGATTCTTCGACCTATCTCCAACCATTCCATCCTCTTACAAAACTCGCCGAGCGTTACCTAACCTAACTGGCAGCGATGGTCCTGTGTGCTTCATCCTTTTCCCCGGGACGTGATTGTCCCTGTTTCTGACTTTTATTAATTGATTTCGATTCCATCTGAGACGAGTGTGAGAAAGGGCGAACGGGCCCTCTCGTTCACCGTTTCTCCTCATATCGTTCACCCGCGGGTGGGGGCTGTAGCTGTATCCTACCCACCAACCACCCGGTTTATTCGGTGACCCGGAAGGATGGGAAATTTCGGATGTCTCTTAGCAGAGAACCGCAGCGATTGCGATTGGCCCGACAGGCGGGACCGAGCAAATGGAGGTTCACAAATTCCTCGCTGTCTGTTGGCCGGATCTAAACGTCCGTATGGTTGGAACCTTTTTTTTCTTTGTTTGGTTCACCTCCATTTGTTCCAGTGGGATAGTTTCTTTCGCTGTCTTGGCAGTGCTGTTTTTCTACCATTCGCTCGTTAATGTAGCAACCTTTCAAAGCGATCCGATGATTGATTTTCGGCGTTCGTCCTGTCGATATTTCGATTCGTTCAATTTCCACCTCGCCTAATGTGAACCATTAGGTGATGGGTGGGTTTTTTACTCCGCTTTATGTTTTTCCTCACTTTCACTCTCTTTTTTCCTTTCTGTCTCTGTCTCTCTTTCTCTCTCTCTATTTCTCTTTCTCGCCCTTGGTGACTTTTTTGTTTCGTTAGTTTTATATTTTAGTCCCATTTCCGCTTCTTAATCGTAAACCTTAATGTCGGGTTTTTTTTGAGGATTTCCTGTGCCATTGTGGGAGGTGGATGTTTTTCAGCAATTCGGATTTGCTTGATGGTATTGTCCGACTTAGCAGACGAATCTGATGCCTAGCTGCGTGATCTTGCCCCGCTAGCTGATGAGTGTCCATTCGGCTAAAAAGACCACTAATAGGACCGTTCCAATTCTCGGCCCTCGGCAACGCTGTGGCAAAACAGCTGGAAGAATCGAGAGGCGAGAAAATGATGTCAAAAATGATGACCAGTAGATCCGGGTTGCCATTACACGATCATGTTCGTCCCTCGGTACCGGCGCAACGGTATTAGGTGCAGGTCGACCCGATGGTAGATTGGGATCTTTGGCTAGCTTTTGGCACCGTTCGACTTCCTGCTTCGTTCGCAAATCATTTCGATCCCAGGCCGGCCCTCCCGCCGGCTTCAAAACGTGCCAAAACAGTGGGGGGAAAAACAGCACACACCAACTCTGGTCGGTGGCCCACAGAGCGCGTCTAGGCAATGGAAAAACATGGAAATTTCACTCTCCGTCTGACAGCTAATTAGATGAATATCACTTTAAAGTGTATGTGTGCAAAAAATAGGTGCGTCCTCTTGTGTATGTGTGTGAGTGTGCACGTGTAGTTGTGTGTGTGTGTATGAGTGCTACAAGTGTGCAGAATAATTTGGTATAAATATCGACCGCGGGCTAAATTTAGACGCTCATTGATGGAACGGCTGGCGCTTCCCGTACGTCCTTCGGACTTTCGACAGTTGTCGGTCGGTGTCGGAATTTGCTGGAAGGCTCCAAACCGTACCGGGGGCTGGTGGGCAATGGGTTCCCATTTTTTATTAACAATATTGTCACCTTTTTACGTGCCTCGGGTAACGTGCGCGTGGGCTAAATAATTCATATTTTAATCAGAAGCTAAATAAGGCTACGGCTATTGCCCACGGGCAAGCTGTGAAGGATGTGTTTTTATTTTTTCATTTATTAAGCATGTCCCATTTTTGCGCACTTTTAACAGCATCGGCGATTTTCAAACAGTCCCGGTGATGATGAAGAATTCATCACACTAGCCCGTGAAGAGCGGGATTTAGCAGTTCTTTGGTAGTTTTAGCATTCAATTTAGACAAAATATGGCTGACACTAAACAGCGTTTGTTTCGCAGTTTTCATGGAAAAGTGTGGCAAAATGTTGAAAAATTTTATATTTGTTCAAAACAAATGATTTAAAATAAAAAAAAAACTTAAAATTTATATTTTCGCAGCATCATTTGTAGTAGCCGACACATTAAGTTTCTAATGATTGATAAATTTATTGTTAGTTACCTAAAACATGTGTAATAAACAAGCTAACTTGCTAGAATAGCTCGATTTAGTTTGCCATTGGTATTACTTTGTTTCTTTGATGTTTTCATGCAATTTGGATTTGAAAATTTAATAGATTCTTTGTTTCAAAAACACAATAAGATTATATGCGATAATATGCTTGTTATTTATTTTGTTGTTGCTACCTCCAACAAAATCATGTTTTAAAATAAATGACCAGGTATTTTTTCAACGAATAAAAGAATAACAAATCTGTATATTTCAAAGTGGAACTTTAAAAAAAAAGTAACTCAGGATTGTATCCTGCAATAATAAAGGTTAAATAATATTTTCTTTATGCTTAAGCATACGCAGCGCCCAAACAAAAAAGAAAACAATAACCATATGGCAAGTTAGTTATATTTTCTTTTAAAACTAAATTTAAGCAACACAGCCACAATATCTTAAATGTGTTCCAAACAACAACAAATGTCAACTTTTTCAATGAGAAAGCCCTCCATAACTAATTTTCATAAAATTTGTAAATATCTTTGCAGTCCCGTATCAATTACTTTTTATTGTTCCTTACTCAAGCACCAATAACTATTTGGTGGCTAACATAAAGCAGTACAGACAAACAATAAAACAAAACAAAAAGCACACCCCAAATGCTCTTCTAGCATCGAGCGCAACCTTATGAAAATAAACTCGATTGCCTTTGTCAATCATGCTGGTTAAGTTTGACATCAAATGTCCGACGCGGAATGTGCTGGTCGCATCTTTGCTCACATCCGACCGCCAGTTATGCAGGCGTATCAGATGTTTTGCAATGTATGCCGTTTCCGATGCTGATTCCGACCGACCGGCCCATCCACGGAGGTTGGTAATGCAGCCAAAAAACATTCGGCATGAATATTTATAGTCGTCGGCCATCGCTGTATAACCGCACACGCATGTTGTTGATAGTATCAAATTTCGAAAATAAACCTATATGTTACTGCTAACCCTGCCTCAGTGTGTGCGTATTTTTTTCTTTCCTTCTTTCTTTATTTCCTCGCCCATGGATTCGCCATTCTGCCAAGCTACGGTTGCAAGGCACCAACGGCAACCGTACAGCGGAGCGACACACGTTTTCGAAATGGATATCCCTACCGACCGCTGCTAATATTTTCGCTTCCCATGGCGATGAGGGGGGGGGGCCCTGTTTGGGTTGGGGAGTTTTTTGGTGGGAAGAAACACAAGTAATACGCCTGCCAGCGCCTTCTTCCGTGCTGAAGCTTGAGTGGGCTTGTACGTTTCATAGAGTTTTTTTTTGTTTTGTTTGTTTGCTGGAGTTAAAATAACTATGCTCATGTCCCAGCCCGATAAAAGGACGTACGAAATCTGCTTGATTATTCATATATGATTTTTGTTTGTAACGGGAAGAAAGTACAAATAAAACCATTGATTCACCGAGAAGTTAAGTACATTCACGTGGCACTCAACTGTGTTTATGCCGTTTGCGATTTGGAGATGTTGCACAATAAATTCTTTATTAAAATTTAAAATTAGGTCGCCCGTCCACATGTAAACAAGAATAACGAAACATACAAGAGATGTATGTTGTGAAAAGAATAATTAATTTATATTATTTTTAGTCCTCTTGCTTTCGAACTTCCATTTTAACTCCAGTGGAACTCGTCACTCCAACTTAAAGAGACTTGATGGATTGCATTTCCACGTTCCAAACATCTAGCACAACCAATGCTTTCTTTGTGTGTGCATCGTGTCTCCTATCGTGTCTCTTGCCTGGCAGCTGCTTCCATCTGCCATGCATATCCTGTCACCACCGTAAGCTACCCCAGGATACGGTGGTATATCTGCGCGAGAAAACTAGGACACGCCACTCGTCTGCGTGTTAGTGACGATCGTGCCTTTGGATATGGGATATGGGATCGGAACCGGGAACCGTGCACACACTGCAGTAATTGACCTTCGATTTTATTGTGCGAGTAAATTTATTGCGCTTTCGATTGCTGCACGCCCGAAGCAAAATCGGAAGACGCCGGATCGATCAGGGCTTGGACTGAGCATGAGCCCGTGCTGCTGCCGCTGTCGTCGTTGGCAAGCCCGTTGCACTAAACCGATAAGACAAAGCGAAGGATTTCCTTCCCTGTGTGCACTGTGAAGCACACCGAGCGGCACAATATATTACTTTTTAATTGCAACGGTCAAGCGACGCCATCGATCGGGATGGGATTTCATTGGCTATCCGGCTGGGCACGTTTTATTACGCTCGTCCATTTGGTGTTCTTCTTTGACACAGAGGAAATCTCGGTGCTGAATGTTTCTTTACCATCGGGAGCTATGGTTTGGGAGACATATTACACTTTTTTTCCTACTTATTATATGCGAGTAAATAACGAACGAAGCAATACATAAGATTCTATACATGTGCCCGATTGTTGTAGATGCAGTTATTTTGTTAATTGTATTAGTGCGATTAACAAATGTAACATTTTTTTTAAACTTACTTTATTTAAAACATTGACACAGTGGACACAGCCTATTTCAATGCCGGAGCAACAAAATAATCCCATTAAATCTCGATTGATCCGTATGATCCGTATCCATAGCTCCGAGTTTAAAACAAGTTTTCAACGAAATTAGGAACAATTTTTTGAATAAGATATGCTATTACGTGTATTTTAGTAAAGGAGTGAAGAGTGCACATACATTTGAATTATGACCATGAAATGTTTGAAGAAGTTTAGCATCAAGCTTGTTTATTTTTTTGTTTTTCATTCAAAAAACGAAGTTCCTTCCTACTACCTGGTTACGTGGTGAAGAGAAGTCATTAATTGCGATAATTAAGTTCAGTTTACTGAATTATGGCTATTATATCAAAGTGCGCGAACCAAATTGAATCTATTGGTTTCCGCTGGCCAACAATAGACATTTTATGTCCTTCTTATATTAATTCTGACATTCTTCTGACAAAATTTTACACTTGAAACGAAAATATTTCCTTTCCAACCACGTTACACGTATTGATTGAAATTGTAACAACGTTTAAGGAAATCTTATCGCTTCTTAATGTAAATTTCATTTCTGCGAAAGAGTACAAAAGTATACTGTATTTCGATGAAACAGCACTTAAACACTAAGAACTTTTAAACAATTTTGTTTTGTTCATAATTTTTTTCATAAACAAGTTTCATAATGTGTAAGTACCTTAAAATTTATAAGTCAAATAAAAACCGCTACTTTATGGTAATGCGTTTTTGTAAAGGTCTGAGCTCATTGTGTACTGGTGGCACAAACTGATTTTTATCTATTGTTTTGTTCGTTTAAGAGTAACCTAATAAAGTGGAGTCCAAGAATGTTTAATAATTTGATCAAATTCAGCACCCAGCCAGAAGAGCAAGTTTAACCTTTGTAAATTTAGGTAGTTTTAAGGACAAACATAATTCTAATAATCATTATCACTAAACAACATTTTAATCTAAATGTCTTTTTGCTCATGGTAATATTCTTTACAACATCCAATAATAAAACATGACTTTTCTACTTCATGTTTTTAAAAACTCTGGCGAGTCGTTCAAAATATCTCGTTTTCTGCGCGAAATGCACAAAATCCCTTAAATTTTTAAAAGCAACTATCGTAAAGGGTTGGTTCATCTAAAATTTCAAAGACTCTGGACACTCCACAAATCCGTCTTGAGCTACTGCTGAGAATCATTCCATTGGATCTTCTGTCGTAGTTGCTCAGCACTGAACACTATCTCGGACTCTTTCTTTGTTTGATTATTTTAATTGCTTAAACCAAGCCGAAAATGCACACTTATTACATTAAAACTATCACACTAGGGATAACGACTTACAACGACGTCTCTCTCGGATTGCGGATGGTGTTTTAGCCATTCGGAAAAAAGTTCAAGTTCGCAGTTCCACCTTTCACGAGCGATATCCAACAGTGTCCCTACAGAAACTAATAGTCCCTACTGTTAGCAGTCCCTAGCAAACCTTTCCCCCCCCCCCCCTTACCACTCCCACCCACCCATCGTCACCACCACAGCCGAACGCTTTGCTAAACGATGCCGGGCGTTACGGTTACGGTGCAGTAATAAATTCGCCACAGATCGGGGAACCCCGGGATGACGGTGAAGACGAGAGAACCTTCTTAGTGGTAGGCTAAAAATAAGCGGATCGCAATCGCAAACTCACCCACCCAACACACCAAACACGCCCCAGCCCTTCACCACGGTTACCGATCCCGTGGTGGGTTTGCTGTGGGCATGGGGAACCTGGTGGGTGAGTGGGGTAGGGAAAGAAATTCGGTTTCCGTTCGAGTTTTTCAAGAATCAATTTCACCTTCCGTTGCGTCGCCGTCTAATGGATACCCGGTGCCGGTGTGCTACCGGTTTCCGTACCTCGAGCGCCAGTTCCACACCAGCTACGGCAGTTCACAGGCATTGGGATGCGGTTTTACTTTTTGGAAGAAATGGTACGTTCCCAGTTCGTTTGCTAGCTTCGTCTTCCTCTTTTCTCCGAACTGTTTCGTTTTCTTTTATTGGTCTGCATCCGCATAAATCCGGTTCCGTGATACACTACGATCACTCCGACCGTAGGCAGAAGAATAGCGCGAGCAGCATAGTAATAATCAAAATCTCGCTTAAAATTCTTTCCCCTTCTCCTATTCCGTCCCTGATTCCACCTTTTCCCTCTCCTCCACAACCAAGGGCCAGTGGCGATGAGTGATATGGTTGCGGGATGGGAAGCCCGGACGTTTATGTCAGCGGCGGAAGCAGGAAGGTTGAATGGGCGCTGGTCGATAATCTCTTACCTTTTTCCGCCTCTTTTCCCCCTTCTGTTTTGCTATTTGGCCGTCGTAGTATCCGTAACCCGGGGTTCCGATCGTCATGCCAGACACAGCGATATTATTTATTTGAATTATGTTCGGGGGAAAAGTCTCCTGCCTGCCGTTGGAAAATCGATCGCAATGTGAGTATGTATGCATTCGGCAAGCGTTTGGTGTGTGGGTATTTCATGTTATTATGGATGAATATTTATCGCCCGTTTAGTGAACAGACAACGCGACTTGTAGGAAATCACTATTGAGGTCAGTTTTGTTCCATCATTGTTTGAAATGATGTTTCGAAGAGGGCCATTAAAATGATGCTCTGTCGGAAGAAAGCAAAAGTTGTAGCGTCGTGTAACAACTTTCCGCTGCATGCACCACGGTGGGACCAATCTGTAGAGACATTTTTCGGTTAGCCCCAAAAATAAAAAATAAAACTTTTATTCTTTTCTAGAGAATAGATAAACGTTCGAAACGATACAACGAAAAACGGAAACAAATCCTTCGCAGAAATGGTGGGACAGTTTTATTGTGGCAGTACGGCTACCTAGCCCGTACGTAGTTTGGAAATTGAACGGTATGAATGCAATGCCCTCTGCGGACAGTAGTCCCGGATTGAAACCTTCGGCGAAAAGGGAAACTCGACTCGAAGCCGTCAGGAAAACACGCGAACATACCCGCGCGTTCTGTTTATTTATCTAAGCTGCTCCGACAGTCGGCAGGTTTATTGGTGTGGATGAAAAGGAAAATGTGCTTGAAGTTCTTACCATACCAGTGTAGCCTGCCACCGTGCTTCCTCCCTCATTCCTTTATTTCCTCAGCACTATCATCAATAGGTTTTTGCTTTGCTACACTGAGGCTGAGACTTCAGTCTTGAAGGACTGGGTGTGCGATACGACTTGTTTGATTGGAGCTGACTTTGGAAGGTTTTTGTTTGTGTATGCTAATGTTTGTCTGTGCCGTACGTGTGCGCGAGAGTGCGCTTACATGTTTGCGCTTGTTGGTGAGAGCACCAAAGCAAGTGCGAGAGTGTGTGTGAGAGAGAGAGAAAGCGAGATAACGTGAGTGGCAAAGCGAGAATGATAGGGGATAGCTCGCTAATGAAAACAGCGGCACAGAAAACAACGCGATAGATGAATTATGGTTACGGAACTGCTGCCACTCAAACCTGCAGCCGTTACAGCAGCTTCGCTAGTAAGTGAGCGCTAGCCGCCTTCAGATTTTTCCTGATGGATTTTTTTTTGTTTCTTCTGCCTTCTTTTATTTCTACTTTTTTCGCTTCTTTTACGATCGTAATCGATCAGGAAGTGTTTGCGCGCACGTGTGTGTGTGCTGGTTCGGGAAAATTGTGAAAAGCAGGTTTGGTTGGTATTACACAGGCATATATAACGACCGGCCGTGAAACATAAACGAAATGCCCTCGCACTGGCCGCGTGATCTGCCGATAAGAGCAAATAAATTAAAACTCATTGAAGTTATTTTGGAGGCAGCTCCCATGTCCGGGACCGCAATGCACGTCTGGACAACAAAGTAATTTTTGGGGTGAAGATTTCATGAAGGGAAAAAAAGTTAATGGAAACATTTCATCTAGTCAATCGTTGTTGCAATCGATGACGTCGTACCGCCGGTCAAAGTTGGTTTGATGTGAAACCATAACGTAATCGTTAAACTCGATCGTTTTAAGGGAATTGTATTAAAATTAAACTAACTTGATATTTAAATGGTTTAAATAGTTCATCATATTACAATTATCAATTTACAGTTAATTTTTTTCTTAATTAATTAAACACTATATCTCCTCTAAGTTTTGCTCTAAAATATAAATAAAAAATAAATAATAATAAATATTAATTGTATTTTAGTGCATGTTTATCTAAAAAAACCAATAGACACATTGTCGCTAAATCAATGAAACACAAAACAATAACATTTCATTCTAGGGAGATTTTTTTTTTGTTTTGATATGCTTTCTAATCTTTCAAAGTTCGAAAATTTTAGCCATATTCGGTTTCGTTGCAAGCTATTCATACAATTTGACAAGCTAAGTTAAACAGTGCAATGATAATTAAATATATTTCCTCTGAACCTCTTGAAAAATATCAAAGCAAATAAATCAATATTTAAATAATGTTAAATATAGCAGATATTATTTGTGATCCTTTTAAAGTTACTACTATTTCTTTTGATCGACAAACTTACCATCTAAATTTGCTATTACTTTACAGAGAAAATTGTTCCTTTTTTGTGTTGTTTTTGCGTTGTCAAACAACATGTCAACATAAGATAATGTTTAGAGCAGAAACAAACAAATCCTTCAGATTCATACAACTAGATTAATTTGCCTTCTCGACTTTCAATCGACTTATATGTTGATCGGCTTTTTTTGACATATATTTATTCAACTGGTGTTTTATTAAAATTTGATCTGTTTCCTTCATTTACCTCTCCATTGTTGAACAACCCATTTGGTAGTACCTATTACTAATTCATCTCCAAATGTTTGTCATCTTTCTCTTCCCCCAACAGGGTCAATGTTCAGCCGGTACACTGCCTGTGGCCTGGATAGACGAAGGTCCTGGACCACCGCGGTGTCCACCGCCATGTGAAACATTTCGTACACATGCTACATATAATAATAAAAATAGTAATAAGCCATACAATATTGATAATACTAAATATAACATGGAGAACCGGTTAAATGATAAACAACAGTGCCTTGACTATTTGGGCGATAATGAAGAGTTAAGTCCAGCACAAATTTGTAAAAAATCGTCACAAAGTATTGAGACCAAGCTGAAAACATTACGTTTAAGACATTGTTGTGAACGTACCGTTGGCAGTGCTTTACACAACGCAGCCTACGCCGACGTGCTGTACGGCGGTACCAACTGTACCGGGCGGCTGACCGAGCTGCTGGAGACGGACGCACTGGCGGCACGGATCACATGCGAATTTACCGAGGTGCTGATACGGTACGACTGCGGACAGCCGTACTCTATCATCCACCACTGTGAGGATTGTAAGGTAAGTGCAATCGATACCTAAAAATTTTAACTAAAATCGACCAAATTTCAACACAAATTAAATGATGTTTCACGTGTAAAATATTACTACAAACGAAGTTACGTTCTTCTCTGTAAGCAGACTGTATCCCTTTAAAACTCGCTGCTACTTTGTTATTGTTCGTGCCAGTTTCGTGGCCATTTTCTCTTCATTGTTCGTCCGATTGTTGCAAAAACCGATACGCGAACCATCGCATCCACATCCACAGCGCATTCTGGCGAATTAGACAAACTTTTGCTTCACTGCCAACCATAATCTTTATCGCTCTCATCATCCATCCGCCCTGATGTTACCATGGTTCTTCCCACACTTTGCACGCGGTGTATGTGTGTGAGTTCCTGTGTTTGTGTGTGTGTGTTTTATACATTTTCCACATGAGAGCATCCTCGAGTCTAAGAGAACGATTGGCTTTTCCGTCCTGCTCAAAGTCGACTTGTCGGGGTTTTTTATTGGCGCAGGGCTGGCTGGGATTGACGATGAAACGATGGCAAAGGATAATCGGTCCGGCAACGCTATCCTACATTGTTGTCTTTCCCTCCATCCCATCCCATCCCAACCCATCAATCCGTCCATCCCACAGCAACTGTTTCCGCTGTCGTGATCACCGTAAGCGTGGGTAATGAGGACAACCCGCTTCTCAAGCGCACGAAATGTGCGTATGTGTGCGAATGGGGATGCTGCATTGATACAGATGATGATGACGGTTGAAAACGCACATTTTCCTGTCCGCTGGCATGGTATGGCTCTTTCCTTTTCTTTCAACCCAACTCCCATTGGAGCTCGTGTGCTTTTTCCTGAGCAATCCATTGCCTCCAGAAGCTTGGTTCACTTATGTTTTAGTGTTTTTTGTTGCTCAAAAGGTTTGCTTTTTTTTGAGCACCGTGGCAAGAACTATGCTCACCGGAAATGAGCAAAGCAGTACGTAGTCAGCATCAAAAGGATGGGTAACGAAAAAACACTCGCCTGACCATTGAAAAACTAACCGCGAACAGACAACGGTATCCACCACCTTCCCGCGATCCGAAAGGAATGCTTGATTCGGTTTGGTACCATTCTGTGGTCCGGATCAGAATGGACCACCATCGCCGCCCAGGGGTTTAACCGAAACTGGGACAAAACCGAAATGTATGTTAACGGTTCACAGGTCCCAATGCTACAGCATTCCAAAAATTAGCGCAATGCAGATAAAATGAAAAATTATGCTTAAACGCTGCTCCAGCGACCGAATGTTGCAGCATAGCGAACGAGAGCGCGGGCGACAAAGGGAATGGTTCCGAGCGGGCAGTGCACCGGGAGCATTACACTACGAGTGAATACTATCTCTTGGGAAAATTATCATATCTTCAAGGAGCAGCTGCAAGCCTTCCCATTAGAGAGCCTTCTCGTAACGGCTTCTCAGCGCCGAGCGAGCGAGTGTAATTACTGTTAAAGTTTCAACGGCACCTTAGGCCCTTTTTGCCGCATTCGCCACTCGGCCTGCTGTTGACTCGACCGTCACCTCCTGATTGTGTGCTGTGTGTGTAATTGTATGCTCCTATGTGTGTGTGTGAGCTTGGCCCATTTTGTCAGCATGCTCTTTACCCAGCGTTTGGCGGAGTGTTTGAAGTAGAAACAATTAAAACTATTAGTCAAACCATGCCTCGCCTAAACTGTTCCCACCTAACCCCACGTTCATGTGCGCCCATCGAAACGCCTGAAATGATTACGGCATGACGATGATGATGAGGATGATGATGATGATGATTGTGGTGGCGGTTACAATGAATGGTTATAGCTGAACTGAAATCAACCTACAAATGGTTGCGTCATGCTTTGCTGCTCTGCTCTGTATAATCTGTCACAGCATTTGTTTGTTACTTCAAAATAGCATGCAAGAAAATGGGAAAACGCTAATAATTTTGTTATGCTCAAACAGCAAAGCTTTCTTTTACGAAATAGCAAAGGATTCTTCCCTGTGAGTAGCCTTTTTATCACACGCGGTGTGTCAGTCGATGCGCTCGAAACCTAACACACCGGTTATCTCACCCCAAAACAAGTGTTAGACCTCATGGGAACACTGTAACATTGTTTCAATATTGCAGCACCGTTTCCACACCAATGTGTCATGCTGTTCCAACCGATCTGCACGGGCACACCCTGCCGGAAAACAGTGGGAAATTGATTTTAATAATAGATTTGACAATGATGCCACTTCGTCAGGGGAGCCCTTTTTCGGAGGTTTGCGATTCCACTGCGTTTGGCATTGCCGTTGTGCTATGGCGAAAATAAGCTCCTACAATCTCATCGACCGCGGCGTAGCAACGAGGTCAGCTGATTCAATTAGCCCTTCACACAAACAATTGCACACACCAGCTCTCCTTCTCTTTATCTCTCTTTCTCTCTTTCTATCTTGCCCCGGTTGTCGCTTGTTTGCTTCGGTGAAACCTCTGCGGCACAATCCGTGGCATGGTTTGCAGCCGTCGGTGAAGGCTTTCAATTAGCTCCGATATATTAGCGAATCATACATTAATGCTTAATAAGACATTGCATTAGGGTGGCCGGTGTGTGTGTGTGGCCATCCCCGTGCCACGAGCGCCACTTAATGAATGATGTGCCGGTGAGAGTTTGCCTAGTTTTACCTCGCCCCGGTGGTGTAGTTATATACGAGCGAAACATTAAATGACAGCCATTTGATTGTGCTCCATGAGACATTACGCCTAATGGAGGCGCCTGGTAGTTTTGTTCGAATGGAGCCGCATGGTTGTTTTACTCGTGAAAATGCAAACAGTGAAGCTAATTTTACCAATACTTTTTATATTATTTTTAGTTAACATGTACCACATTGAGAAGTAAAGAAACACATTTCATTAACAAATTCCCACTCCGATAAAACAAACAATTTCATGCTAAATTTCTAGTTTAGTTTAACTTTATTTGCGGTGAGTTTGGAGTCTGTGGTTTTGGAACGGGTTGCCACACGCTGAAAGCATAACAGACAGCCGAAGGAAAATGTTTGATACCGGTGAAAAATCAATACCACCGTACTAAACGCATGCTTAACTGGATTTCGTGCGGTACGGGTTTTTGCGATAGCACCGTTGCAGCAAATTGGATCAATTGACAGCGTACAAAACAAATGACGATATCTTGTCACAGGCAAAGAGGATTCGCTTTACCCGTACACGCAGCCGCCATGCCACCGCCGTTTGCCACTTTTGTCAAAACTGGAATAGGGAAGCTTCCAAATTGGAGCAAAAACAAACCCGCCCACTTTAGAGGGCATTGATTTCACATAAATCTTGTTATGACCCCATAAAATCAGCCGGCAAAGATGGGTACCGGTATCAACGGCGATGCACGAACTCATGCACACAACTGTGCACCATGGAAACACCTTGGGGGGGAGAGGGGGTTGGGTACAGCAAAACAAAGAGCAAACGGGGAAGAAGAGAAAAGGAAAAAGAAGAAGAAGAAGAAGACACAGCGAAGCAGCGAGGCAGCGAAAGGAAGCTTCCTGGTATCAGTTTTCCCAGAAGTGGTCCGTGCCGCTTGATCGGATTGCTATGACCTCGCTCGTTCGCACGCACACTCACACACTTTCAATCACGTGGAGGGGGAGGGAAGGGAGAGGGGGTGAAAAATCAATGAAAGATAGAAGCGAGGTAGAGGGTATGGAAAGCAATGAAAGGAAAAACGAACAAAAAAAAACAACCCCCCTCCCACACACACACACATACGCGTTGAGCGAAGCACAAGCGTTTGCCCCGATGAAGCATCGATAGTAAAAGAGCAAAATGTGTCATCGCGTCACGCCATATGTCACTAATTAAAGGCAAAGTGTTAACAATACCGATGGATCGATGTTTACAATCATCTTTACGACTGTTGGTTGGCTGGAGGTCGATTTTTGTAGCGCAATGTTATTGGAAGGTTTTCCGCTGGTTGTAAAATGGGTCCCTTTTAACGAGTCTGACTGACGGGAACCGTAGGTAAAATCAATGATTTTTCCTTTTCTCTTTTTTTTTTTT